>OZ035838.1:20036047-20455010 GCA_964034765.1 Knipowitschia caucasica
AAAAGAGAAGTGACAGTGGACACATGTGGTCCCATTATTGCACAACTCTTGGCGGCCTCTGCTCACACACAAATCCCGGATTGGTATGCCTTGCCTTGATCCAGTCATTGAACCATGATTTGCCCCCCGTGAGTTTGCCGCCCGATATTTTCCAAAATTTCCTGGATCCGGGGGATGGGGGTGGCGATCAAGGCAAAGTCTTTTGGTTCAACAGTCAGTAATGCCACTACATGACGGAGGGTTCCATCTTTTTTTTTGGACACATACAATAGGTGACGAATAGTGGTGAACATGACTTTTGAATCCATCCCTACTCAGCAGATCTTGAATGTGAGAACTTTACTTACTTTCTGTGTAGAGATAACGTGCGATATGAGTTTATAAGACGCTTTGGACTGGGACTTGTGTTTTAACGAATGTTCATATTGAAGTTCTTTAAAATACATCCAGTGTCCAATCGTCCTGGGCAAACACTGGCTTCTCCTCTCTCAGCATCGCTTGACTTTTTTGCTGCCTGTTCTGGCGAGAGGATGGCTCAGGTCCCACAGGTGGATCCCATAGCTCCCCTTGTGGGCCCCTATCCCAGTACCCTGAGCTGTTGGATGGCC
The DNA here is from genome assembly GCA_964034765.1 of Knipowitschia caucasica. Classification (NCBI taxonomy): domain Eukaryota; kingdom Metazoa; phylum Chordata; class Actinopteri; order Gobiiformes; family Gobiidae; genus Knipowitschia; species Knipowitschia caucasica. Next base: position 20,036,656 of record OZ035838.1, read on the forward strand.
GGCTGCCCTCTTCCTCCATTGGGTTCCAACGGGCACACACTTTCAACATATGCAGCCAGCCTAGTGATGTACAAGCCACAATTGTAATAGACCCCAAATATAATTTTTCCAGTCCACTCCAATAATAGACACCTGTTGAGCCACTGTCTCCACAACAGTCCGTATCCACTTCATTTAATGACTGCTCTGACCAGGCTTATTCGTCCCACTAGATTAGGCGTTTTTGCTTTGCGTACTATGAGAAACTACCAAGATGGCGCCGTGCCAGGGCGTCGCTGCAAGCTCCGTTGTGCCACCGTGATTTAAGCTCGTCACGGCTCTTCTTTTTTGCGGAAACTTAGAGAATTTACCACTTAACTCTAAGGATTCTGCGTTAACTTTTATCTGCTTGCAGCCATTGAGAGTTTACTTTGTTGGGTTCTGGACGTGTGGTTCGGTAACAATCACAAATAAAGAAAAGGAGCGTTAAAACAAGGTTCTTCGCTCTGCCAAAGAGGACGTGGGCTGTAAGCTTCCTGTTCTGGAGGTTCTTTATGAATCCTGACTTTTAAAAACAGAGCTCTTTAAACATCATCAAAGACTCTTCTGGCACCCTGGGAAAGGCCATGTTCCAGCTTCTTCCCTCTGCAGAAGATATCGGGTCGCTGAGATGCAGGATCATCTCCGGCTAAACAGAGAAACTTTAATTCCTGCTTTTAACCCCTTGTATCGTTTTTGTTGATCGGTGCCACAGTGACAGCTGTTGTTTTTCTTCTTTTATTTTCCAGTGTATGTGTATTTTATATTACATTGTATCGTGCTATTTGGTCTGTCGAGTGCATCACAGAGTACCTTTTTTTTGCAAATGTATTCCAATGTAGTTTTTTATACTGCACATGCTAATAAAATGAATCTAATCTTAGGAGGGCTGTCTGGTTTTGAACTGGGCATCAGTCTTTACCAAGAGTACCAAAAAGTGTCTATTTTATTAGACTAGGCTGAAACATGAGTGACTTGTTACGACAGCCAATAGCCCAGTGGGTCAGAGACTGCCACATTTTTATAACTGTGTTACTCTTGCCTTGATGATTGGTGATCTGGCAATGATAGACACCTTCCCGGGGTGTCTCTGGCGTTTGCCTAAGTTCCTGCCCGGCGGTGGTTAGATCTGTGTGGGTGTGGGGGTCTTTGGGCTGCTGGAGGCTGGAGACTGTGTAGACAGTTGTTGTATAGCTCACAATTGCATTTACTTGCTTGATCCACTTTTTCCAGTCAAGTCTCACGTTTGGGGGTGCACTGGGCTTGTTAATTGTTGGATGTTGGGCTGTGCTCTCCTGTTAATTGTACGGGTCCCTCCCCCATTGCAGAAATTATCACTGCTCTTGACTTGGTCGCTAATGGTTTTTTTCATTCCATGTCCAGTGTGTATGCATCTGTAACTTTCTCGCAACAGCACTTCAGACACATTTGAATCTCGTAGATATGGCTTTAAAAATTCCAGTTCTTATGGTGTCGTCAATCCAGCCTCGTAATGTACAGTTTGCAAGGAATTTATCTTTGATTAAATCCGCTGTATTTGAGTCCACTTTCGCCCTTTGGATGCAAATAAAATTTGCCGTCTTAAGTCCATTGCTCCGGGAGCACAAACTGAATTGGTGTCTTCCCCTGGAGTCCAGTTCTAGTCCGACTCACTGTAAACTTATAGTTAGTGCTTTTTGGATTTGACTCTCACAAACTGGATATCCAAGTTTGTCTTTTTGATGTGGTTCACCAATCTGTCCCATTATCGGTTATTCTTTCTGTACAATTGGTGCACAAATGGTGGGTTGGCATTAATGGAGTCAGAGTCACATGGGAAACGCACCTGAATTAGTGGGGCAGCAGTGCACTTTGGGGATGTGATGCAGCACCTGCTGTATCCAGCAGAGGGAGAGCTGGCGCAGCAGAGTAGCTGAGTGGTAAACTCTTTAATTCATCAATGCCGGTCAGTAACTATGAGCAACAACGATAATCCTTCCATCCGTCGAGCGATGATCAACATCTTTTCTCCTTCCAGATTCTGTATTGATAGTCCCATTGCACTGAGTAAGGTCTGGTCCTCTTCACTCACTGATGCTCCCAAGATTGAACAAAAGATCATATAAATCCGCAGCAGACAAAGCATTAATTTTCCTCAATCCGTCCCATTGCATTCTCCCAACTCTCCGACATCTTCCGCTTGTAGTAGACATAATTTGTAAATGGTTTTTACCGTAAGCGTACAGTAACAGCTTCAGTCTCAGTGAGTGCGCGATGCGCTCCTGGCCTGCAGCTGGTGGCTTTAGCGTAAACTCCCAACTCTGTCTCTTTTTCCACAACACCGTCGTTCCCGATGCGATCTCCACCGATCAGAACACCAAGATTCGTGTTGCACTCTTAAATGACCAGAACTATACAAAAAATATTCCGTGTCCAACGTTTATTGTCCACGTTCGAGTCACGTAAAAGGCACGCAGGGTGACAACATCATGATCGCACCCGTCAACACACCACTAGTTTCGCAGGTGGGCTGGTGACCTACATTTGCAGTCTAGCCCCTCAATTTGAATAGACAAAATATACGTGCATTTATTAATATCAATCAATCAAATCAAAGTTATTTGTAGAGTGGCGGCGGGCCCTTTTCATACAAGGGCAACAAAAGCGCTTCACAGTCCCACAACTCATCAAATCATCACTTAAAACAAACACCAATTCACAATTAAACATTAAAATCACACCAAAAGATTAAAACATCAATTAAACATTAAAATCACACAAAGAATAAAACACCCAGTACAACTTTCAAAATTACACAAGAAATTTAAAAAAAATAATAAATGACAGCAGTGCATTAAAAATGGGAGATAAAATCCTTCAGTTAATGCCACAGGCACACAGAACAGTCTTTAACCTGGATTTGAACATTTGACAGAGTAGACGCCTCCCTCACATTTTTCAGGGAGATTGTTCAGATCTTAGCTGCAATGGATCTGAAACGCAGCTCCCCATGTTTGGTTTCCTCACTCTGGGCACCAGCACAGGATGCCAGTCCCTCTGCTCCTCAGAGTCCGGGCCGTTCATATGACCACCAACATGTCACTAATGTATTCTGGTGCAAGTCCATGTGGAGGACTTGTACTACAAGCAGATCCGTTTTTTAAAATCTATTCTTTGAGACCACAGGAAGCCAGTGCAGAGGACCTGAGGACCGACTAATATTGTCTTCTTCCTGGTTCCTGTCAGGACTCTAGCTGCTGCAATTTTGGATGTACTGCAGCTGCTTACAGGTCTGTTTTGGACACCTGTAAGCAGGCCATTTGGCAGTAGTCTATCCTGCTGGAGACAATGCGACAAGAATCTCCAAGTCGCCCTGACACTATATTTCTAACTTTGGCAATGTTCTCAGATGGTAAAAGCTGTGATGTTTAATGATTTTATGTGGCTATTGAAATTTAGGTCAGAGTCCAGTATTACCCCCAAATTTCTGACCTGTCTGAAGGAAGTTAGGGAGAGAGACTGAAGTTGACAAATGACGCCCTCTCTTGTTTCTGGACCAAAGACAATGATGTCGGTTTTGTCTGCAGATAGCTGGAGAAAATTAATTTGCATCCTGTCACTGATCTGTTGGATACAAGTGAAGGAGCAAATCCAGTGGTCCATTTTCTCCTGCAGTCAGTGAGGACATAAGAACTGATGTCGTCAGCGTATTGTGGTAGGACACTTTGTTTCTTGATTAACTGACCTAACGGCAGCATGTAGAGATTAATAGGAGAGGTCCCCGATCGACCCTGTGGTACACCACAGTCAGGGCCACATCATACTGAACCAGTCTCCAATCTCCACAGAGTACTTCCTAGCCCCAGGTACGACCTAAACCAGTCCTAGGGCTGTGCAAGTGACACCAGCCCAGTCCTCGCAGTCTCTGCATGAGGATCTCATGGTCGACAGTGTCGAACGCGGCCCTAAGATTCTAACATGACCAAAACTGTGACTTTACCTGCCATCATGTGAAGTCGAATGGCGTTGTTACCTTCAAGAGCGGTCTCAGTGCTGTGGTGGGGTCAGAACCCAGACTGGAACATATCAAAAGAATTATTCAATGTTAAAATTCCAGTAAGGTTGTTGGGAGGCACTTTTCAAGAATTTTTCCAATAAAATGGGCAGATTCGATATGGGGTGGGCGATAAATTTGAAGTTCCCCGCAGATCCAACTGCTTCTTTTTAGGAGAGGTCTTATGACTGCTGTTTTTTTAGGGCCATAGGAAAATGTTCCTGACGACAGAGACATGTTTTGACATTTGTGTCAGTGAAGGTAACTAAACTGCTCAGGACGGACTTCAGAAATTTAGAGGGCAATATATCCAGGCTACATGTGGAGGAGCTACAGACTCATGATTATCTTTTGACAGTTTCAGTACCACAGGTGCATAAGTGAGTTAGCTCAAAAAGCTTCTCTGGCTGTTGCATTGTTATACGTGCTGTGGAAGGTGATAGTGTTTTTGATTCCTTGTACTTTGTCATCGAAAACTGTGGCCGAACTCATTACACCAGATTTAGAGTAAAAATCTAGGGCAACTTTACAGGGGGTTCGTTAATCTACCAACTGTGAAAACATAACACGAAAATTGTTACTGCAACCTCCAATAATGTCAATAAAAATAGCATTTCTCTTGTTTCTACGTAGAACCCGGTTAAATTCACCAACTCATCTTTAAAGATTTCATAATCGTCCTGGAAATTGGACTTTTCGCCACTTCCGTTCGGCCCTCCGGCACTCTAGCTTCTGTGCCCTAAACCGAGTCTGCCTTAGTCCATGGGGCCTTTTTCTTACTGGTAACCTATTTTAAACCGTCACAGGAGCAATGGCGTCCAGAACGTCAGAACACTGTGGTGACAGAGTTTATACAATTCATCAACATTAGAGCCATGGAGTTCTCAAAATTTAGCATTCCCAGAACAGTTCACTTGTGTTTTCATGTATGTGTCTTCTTTCTAACATTTGGTAAATTCAGCTGGTGGTTTGCTATCAAAACACATTCAAAAAATACACAGAAATGATCTGACAAAGCAACTTCATCTACATGAACATATGATACATTAACCCCCTTTGTAATTTAGCAGGTCAAGAGTGTTGCCCCTGCTGTGGGTGGGGCCACCACTGCTAATGAAACCAAAGGTCATCAATCAGAAAGCACCTCCTTTGCATTCTGTCAATCACATTATCAACATTTATAAACATTAAAATCACCTGTAATAACAAACTATCAAAATCTTTGCACACAATGAAAGTAGTTCAGTAAAATGGTCATTAAAATCGCAACATGACTGTGGTGCCTGTACAGACAATGAAAAGAGTAAAGATTGCTTGTTCCATTTTAAAAAGAAATATACTCAAACGATGAAAAATTTCAGGGGCATTCTATGTGAGACAAGTGCTCCTCTAAAAACGGCAGCTATGCCTCCCCCCCTTTTGTTTTCTCGTAGTTCGGATTCCGAATTTAAAATTGGTTGGTGTTGCTATCTAGTAGAACGCATTTCCTGTATTTTGGTCGAGCCAGGTTTCAGCCCATAAGCTTAAAATCAAGAATATAAGAAGTGATAAATTATTAATTAAAAATGATTTGTTACATAAGATCTGACATTAAGCATAGCAAGTTTAAAAATAACGTCGAGAGTCGATTAATGTGGTTGATTGATCTCTACAGGGAACTGAAATTAGATTTTGCAGAGTTGGACCGTCTAACTAGCTGTCCTGTTTTGATTTCGTTATTTAGAATTTAAAAACATTTTTGAGGCTGGTGCGAGGAACACACACAGTCTCAATTGGCCTAAAATGTGGAAAACCCATGTTGTTGTTCTTTAGCTCCCAGAGTCAGAAGGGATTCCAGCCACAGTTTCAGTGTTTGGACTGGTATGCACTGCCAGACGGACAGGGAAGCAGTGTTTGCACCGTTGTAATCACCCGGTGCTGGTGAGCAGGAGGCGGGGAGTGCGTGTGGTCCCGAGGGCGCTCGAAGTAAACATTCACGCCCCCCTCGGGAACGCTGAACAACATAACGGGTAGTATGTAATCCATCAACAGGCTGCTACCAGTACTTGTTTGGTGTAATCCGTCTGGACGATAGTGCTTCGTAACGTTTCCAGAAAAGGGCAAAGTTATCTCACATCAGACAAAAGTTAAAAGAGCTGCATTTAGCCTGAAGCCACACATGCAGCGCCACAACACGACGTAGAGCAGTACCTCTGTTACAGTCTGGATTGGTCCAGAAATAAAAACAGGATAGTCCGGAGGATTGAAGGAGTGGAACAGAAATCCCATAAAATGTTTCTTCGTGACTTCTGACTGCTGAAGTTTCATGTCGTTTAATTCCCACATGCACGACTCCTTGGAAACGGTATCAGGCCAGGGACTGAAGCAGAGAAGGGAGACGGATAGCAGGTCTGGTACAGTAGCTCCGAATACAGCGAGTGACCGCGTTAAAGAAGCGGACGTGTCTCACGATGGAATCTCCAATAATCATAGTGGGTCGGGGCGAAGAGTGGCCTCGGAGAAGGAGCTGGTGACGGGAACCAGCGGGCTTCACCGAACAGACCCGAGCCTGAGCGCCGCTGAACACATGGAAGGAGGAGCGTGGGTGCTTGACTCTCTGACTACAGGCGACCCTCGCTGTGTGCTCGGGGACCGCTGGAGCGGTGAGAGGGGTCTGGCTCTGGGCGCTGCTGCTGACCCGGTGGAGGTGAGCGGTGGTGATGATGGCTCCTACCCCAGTCTGAGGCCTGCTGCGCTGGGGTCAAAGAAGGGGAACAGGCCAACAGCTGGGTGACCGCTCTTTCGCCTGAGGACTGCTTCCTTTAGTAGCGTTTTCCTCGCAGTTGGACTTGATCCACGAGCAGTAAGTACGCTGCAGTGTCCAGGGATTCTCTGAGGGGGCCGGGATGTCGGTGAGAGGCTTGCATACGGTTTGCCAGACCAGGACATGGGCCAGCGGCGCAGGAAATGGCTTCCACGGAATACCGCGTGCTCGTTATTCGGGCAAGCGGGCGCTTAGGTGTAGAACAGGCGGGTCCGATGCTGACGGATCTCTCCCACACGACAGTGTCACAATATGCAGCGCTCCAGTGACATCACCGTGAGTGCTGCCCACCAGCGACTTCAAAAAGTTTGGACACTAGTGATTGTGTTCTCAGTTCAACTCTGCGTGAGACAAGGACTTCTTTCGTAGATCTGCAATGGTGGGAACGGTCAGCTCTCACGGAGCTCCAAGGTGGAGGCGACGAATATTGTGCATATTTGAGCAATTTCATTGTCACTTTCCAGGTCCTCGTTGAGCTTGTGTTAGCCCTCTGTGGCTACTATGGGTTCATCGGACAAAGTGCTATTTTGCAAACCACTGAATTAAAAAGATAAAACACTCAGATATATTAAAAAACTGAACAATATAAACGCGCTAAAAAGTTTAAAAGTTTACTAAAAAGGTGCACAGAGCAGCCCTGGCAGTACTGCTTACTTTGACACACTGCGTTATGAGTTGTGAGTGTGTTTGCGTGTCATAATATGGCAACTAGTGAATATAGAGTACTGTAACTTTTGTTGTATTAACATCAGTAAGGAACATTTTATTTTGACACTCCTGTCTCAACCGGAAGTCAAGTGGCTCGCGCAACAATCAGACGGAAAAACTTTACACGTTTTGGACGTTTCACACAGCTGGTGCTAGACAAACGGTCATAAGAAACTGCACTAATATGGCATAAAAGAACAAAGACAAAGTTAGCTACAGTTGAAGATAAGAAGGAACAAGGGATGGATGGATTTTATTTGTGTAAACAATTGTAAGTTTTCTTTAAATGTGTAAATTAAATAGCAAAAGTAATGTAACGGTTAACAATCGTATTTGATGCTAGATAGTATTTGGACCAATGATTGAAGTTGATTTTCAGTTCTGTTCTTAGCACTTAACTCGGTTATATGAATATAGGAAGGACAAAATAAACTTCATTTTAAACCATCAGTTCTCTGGCTTCAAACTTAAACTCAACTGGGACGCAACAAGTACTACACTTTGAAATAAGTAGCAGTGAATACACCTGATTACATTACATATTGCATTTTGCAAAATTTCATACATTTGAAATGATGAAAAACACAAAATTGGATACATTTTAGATGGGCTACATTCCATAGTAACGGGAGAGACAGCAATGTTAAACATAATGTATCCATAGTAACGGAGAGACCAGCAATGTTAAACTAAGGTATCCATATTAAACGGAGAGACGCAACGGGAGTATTCAACTTCAGTTGAAAGAGAGAAAAGTCATTTGCGCAGGTGCAAACTGACAGAGCACACAACTCGTCAGAACACTGGATGTGTCATGTGAATTGTTATTTTTTTAGCAGCTAATTAACGTTTAAAATCAAGCTCTTGAAACGTTATGCATCAAATCTGTTTTTTAATTTTGAAATTAAAAAATATGAAATTGATAATGAGTCCATTAAAAATTCAAAATCAGATGTACAAATCTGCTCTTTTTTCTTAAAATTTGACAGTGCATTGAATTTGTTGTGCTCCAAAAATAGACATATTGTATATTTAAAAGCGATAATGTAAATTTTGAAATTTTTCTTACAATGAAATTTGTAAAGCATATTTATTTGTCCTTGAATTTTTAGTGAACTGAAATGCAAACAGCTTTTCAGAGTTAAAATCTTCCAAAAAATGTAATATAATGTGAATACTTTAAGGTACTTACCATAACTTTACATACAAAGTTTGTAACATTACTATAAAGTACATTACTATGACTTTAATAGTAGTGTACCATTTAACTATTCAAAATTATATTACTTTTTTATTTTAAAAAGTGTAGCTAAATCAGTAAAAAACTAATATTTAGTAACTTGAATCAGATTACATCTAGAATAGAATAGAATTGAGATGATGACGTGTTCTTGTTTGTTCAATGCATTGTGCTTCTTCACAAGACGTTGTTTGGACCAACATTTTATATTTTGCACTTTGGGAACTACTCAGAACTGAAAATCAACTTACAATCATGTCCAAATACTATCTAGCATCAAATACATTTTAACCCGTTACATTACTTTTTGCTATTTAAGTTACACATTAAAGAAACTTTACAATTGTTTACACAAAGAAAAATCCTCCATAAAACCTTGTTCCTTCTTATCTCAACTGTAGCTAAACTTTGTCTTTGTCCTTTTATGCCATATAGTGCAGTTTCTTATGACCGGTTTGTCTAAACCACTGGTGAAACGTCCATACACTTTGTAAAGTTTTTTCCGGTCAGATGTTTGCGCGAGCCACTCGACTTCTTCCGGTTGAGACAGGAAAGTGTCAAAATAAAATGTTCCTACTGATGTTCATACAACATCAGTTACAGTACTGATTTCCACTAGTGGCCAGCATTATGACTCGCAACACACGTCACAACTCATCAACGCAGGTGTTGTCAAAAGTAAGCAGTACCTGCAGGGCTGCTCTGGCACCTTTTTAGTAAACTTTTTAACAACTTTTTAGCGCGTTTTTATTGTTCATTTTAATAAACCTGAGGTGTTTTAGTCTTTTTAATTTCAGTGGTTTTCAGCAAATAGCACTTAGTCCCGACTGAAACCCACTAGTAGCACAGAGGCTAACACAAGCTAACGAGGACTAGGAAAGTGACAATGAAATTTGCTCAAATATGCACAATTTAGTCGCCCTCACCTTGGAGCTCCGTGAGAGCGACCGTTCCACCATTGCAGATCTAAACGAAAAGAAAAAGTCCTTCGTCTCTACCGCAGAGTTGAATGAGAAACAATCTCTAGTGTCCCAACTTTTTGAAGTCGCTGGTTGGGCAGCACTCACGGCTGATGTCGCTGAGCGCTGCATATTGTGACACTGCGTTGTGGGAGAGATCCGTCAGCTCCGGACCCTCCTGTTTCTACAACCTAAGCGCCCGCTTCCGAAAAACGAGCCACGCGGATTCCGAGAGCATCTCTCTGCGCCGTGGCCCATGTCCTGCGTCGGCAAACCGCTATGCCAGCCCTCTCCCACCGACATCCCGGCCCCCTCAAGCAGAATCCCTGGACACTGGGGCAGTGTTACTCCTACTGCTCGAGGATCCCAAGTCCACTGCGAGGAAAACGCTCCTAAAGGAAGCAGTCCTCAGGCGAAAGAGCGGTCCCTCCAGCCATGTTTGGCCTGTTCCCCTTCGTTTGACACCCCAGTTGCAGCTGACTCAGACGGGGGTAGCCGAGCCATCATCACCACCGCTCACCTCCACCGGATCATCAGCAGCGCCCAGAGCCAGCCCCTCTCTACCGCGTCCAGCGTCCCCGAGCACACAGCGTGGGTCCGCCTTAGCTTGATAGTCAGCACCCCAGCATCCTCCTCTCCATAGTTTCGACGGCGCTTCAGGCTCGGGGTCCTGCTTCGGGTGGAACCGCTGTTCCGTCCACCGAGCGCCTTCTCCGAGGCCACTCTTCGCCCCGACCACTCTGATTATTGAGATTCCATCGTGAGACCACGCCCGCTTCTTACCGCGTCACTCTCTGTATCCCGGAGCTACTGTTCCAACCTGCTCATCCGTCTCCCTCCTCCTCTTCAGGTCCCCTGCCTGATACCGTTTCCAAGGTAGTCGTGCATGTGGGAATTAACGACATGAAACTTACAGCAGATCAGAAGTCACGAAGAAAACATTTTATGGATCTGTTCCACCCTGCCTTCAATCCTCCGGGCCTATCTGATTTTTATTTCTGGTCCACATCCATACTGTAAACAGAGTGACTTGCCTCTACGTCGTGTTGTGGCGGCTTGCATGTGTGGCTTCAGGCTACATGCCAGCTTCTTTAAAACTTTGTTCTTTGTGAATAACTTTGCCCTTTTCTGGAAACGTTACGAAGCCTATTCGGCCAGACGGATTACACCAAACAATACGGTACGCAGCCTGTTGATGGATTACATACGTTATGTTGTTCAGGCGTCTCCCCGAGGGCGTGACTGTTTTACATCTAGCCCCCTCGGACCCCACCGCACCCCCCGCCTCCTGCTCACCAGCACCGGTGAGTACAAAAAACGGTGCAAACACTGCTTCCTGTCTCTGGCTGTGCATTACCAAGTCCAACACTGAACTGTGCTGACCGTCTCCCTCTGACTCTGGGAGCTAAAGAACAACAAACAAGGGTTTTTCACTTATTAGGCCAATTGAGACTGGTGTTGTGTTCCTCGCACCAGCTCAAAAATGTTTTTAAATTCTAAAAAACGAAATCAAAACAGGACAGCAGTTAGAACGTCCAACTCTGCAAATCTAATTTCTTGTTCCCTGTAGAAATCCAATCACCACATTAATCTTCTCTGACGTTATTTTTAAACTTGCTTATGCTTAATGTCAGATCTCTATGTAACAAATCATTTTTAATTAATAATTTTTTATTTAATCACTTCTTATGATCTTGATTTAGCTATGGCTGAAACGGACATGGCTCGACCAAATATACAGAAATGCAGTTCTAATAGAAGCACCACCACCCAATTTTAATTCGAATCCGAAATAGACGAGAAAACAAAAGGGGGAGCATAGCTGCAGTTTTAGAGAGCACTTTGTCTCCCATAGAATGCCCCTTGGAAATTTGTCAATCGGTTTTGAGTATATTCCTTTTAAAATGGAACAAAGCAATCTTTCTACTCTTTTCATTGTCCAGTACAGGCCACCACAGTCATGTTGCGATTTTATGACCATTTACTGAACTACTTTCATCGTAAGTGCACAGATTTGATAGTTTTAGTTATTACAGGTGGATTTTAAATGTACATGTTGTAATGTTGATGACAGAAATGCAAAGGAGCAAGGCTTCTGTATTTGAGACCTTGGTTTAATTCAGCACGTGAGTGGCCCCACCCACAGCAGGGGCACACTCTTGACCTGCTAATTACAATGGGGTTAATGGTACAATGTTAATGAGTAGTGGATAGTTGCTTTGTCAGATCATTTCTGTGTATTTTTTTGATCATGTTTTATGCTAGCAAACCACAAGCTGAATTTACAACTGTTAGAAGGAAGACACATACATGAAAACACAAGTGAACTGTTCAATGGAATGCTAAATTTGAGAACTCCATGCTCTACGGTATGAATTGTATGAATCTCCTTCACCACCAGTGTTCTGACTGTTCTGACTCCTGTGCTCCTGTGAAGGTTAAAATTAGTTACCAGTAAGAAAAAGGCCCCATGGGACGAAGGAACTCGTTAGGGCACAGAAGCAAGAGTGCCGAGGGCCGAACCAGGATGTGGCGAAAGTCCAATTTCCAGGGCGATTATGAAATCTTTAAAAGATGTTGGGTGAATTTAAACCGGGTTCTACGTAGCAACTAGAGAAATTATTATTTCTGACATTATTGGAGGATGGCAGTAACAATTTTCGTGTTAATGTTTTCAACAGTTTGGTAGATTAACGAACCCCCCCTGTAAAGTTGCCCCTCAAGAAATTTCCTCTAAATCTTAGTGTAATGAGTTCGCACAGTTTTTCGATGACATGTACAAGGAATCAAAAACACTATCACCTCCACAGCACGTATAACAAGCAACAGCATAGAAGGCTTTTTTGAGCTAACTCACTTTGCCCCTGTGGATACTGAAACTGTCAAAAAGATAATCATGATCTGAGCTGCCTCCACATTAGCCCCGGATATATGTGCCCTCTAAATGTCTGAGTCCGGCCTGAGCAGTTTTTGTTACCTCACTGGACACAAATCGTAAACATGTCTCTGTCGTCAGGCACCAATTTCCTATGGCCCTAAAAAACAGCAGTCATAAGACCTCTCCTAAAAAAATAGCAGTCTGGATCCTGCGGGACATCAATATTATCGCCCCATATCGAATCATGCCATTTATGAAAAATTCTTGAAAAAGTGGCCTCCGACAACAACTACTGAATTTTAAACAATGAATAATTCTTTTTGATAGGTTCCGTCTGGGTTTTTAGACCCCACACAAGGCACTGGAACCACAGCTCTAGTGAAGGTAACATACGACATTCGACTTCACACTGATGCAGGTAAACGTCACAGTTGTTGGTCAGGTTAGATCTAGTGCCATGCGTTCGACACATGCGAGCCATGAGATCCTCACGCAGAGACTGGAGGACTTGGCTGGTGTCACTGGCACAGCCCTATACTGGTTTAGGTCTTACCTGGAGGATAGGAAGTACTCTGTGGAGATTGAGACTGCGTCTCAGATTGATTGGCCCTGACTCGTGGTGGTGTACCACAGGGGATCGATCCTGGGACGCTCTCCTATTTATCTCTACATGCTGCCGTTAGGTCAGTTAATACAAAGAAACAAAGTGGTCCTACCACAAATTTTTACGCTGACGACCACTCAGATCTATGTCTCACTGACTGCAGGAGAACCGATGGACCACTTGGATTTCTCCTTCCACTGTATCCAACAGATCAGTGACTGGATGCAAAATAATTTCCTCCAGCTAAAATGCAGACAAAACCGAAATCATTGTCTTTGGTCCCCAGAAACACGAAAGAGAGGGCGTCATTTGTCAACTTCAGCTCTCTCCCTAACTTCCTTCAGACAAGGTCAGAAATTGGGGGTAATACTGGACTCAGACCGAAATTTCAATTTTTTTAGCCAATAAAACAATATCATCAACAGCTTTTTAACCAATCTGAAGAACATTGCCAAAGTTAGAAATCTAGTGTCCAGGTCAGACTTTGGAGATTCTTGTCCATGCCTTTGTCTCCAGCATCAGGAGGCTAGGACTACTGCAATGGCCTGCTTACAGGTCTGTCCAAACAAGACCTGTAAAGCAGCTGCAGTACACCAAAAAGCAGCAGCTAGAGTCCTTACAGGAACCAGGAAGTATTACCATATTAGTCCGTTCCCTCAGGTCTCTGCAGCTGGCTTCCCTGAGGCCTCAAAGAATAGATCTTAAAAAACGCTCTTGCTGTGTACAAGTCTCTCCATGGCCTTGCACAAATACATTAGTGACATTTTGGGTTTCATAGAACCGCCCGGACTCTGAGGAGCGACAGGGACTGGCCTCCTGTGCTGGTGCCCAGAGTAGAACCAAACATGGGGAGGCTAGCGGTTTCAGATCCATGCAGCTAAGATCTGGAACAATCTCTCCTGAAAATGTGAGGGAGGCTTCTACTCTGTCCATTGTTCAAATCCAGGTTAAAGACTGTTCTGTTTGCCTGTTCATAAAACTGAAGGATTTTTAATCTCCCCATTTTTAATGCACTGCTGTCAATTGATGTATTTTTTTTAAAATTTCTGTGTAATTTTTGAAAGTTTTAATGGTTTTATTCTTTTGTGTATTTTAATTGTTTTAATTGTGTTTTAATCTTTTGTGTGATTTTAAATGTTTTAATTGTGATTCTGGTGTTTGTTTTTATGTGAATGATTTGTGATGTGGACTGTGAAAGCGCTTTGGGTGTTTGCCCGTGTAAGGAAAGGCGCTCCTACAAATTAAACTTTGATTGATTATTGATATTAATAATGCATCAGTAGTTATCAATTATTGGGCTAGACTGCAATGTAGGTCAAAACCAACCCCCACGGAGCTGCGAACTAGTGAATTGTTGACGGGTGGCGATCATGATGTTGTCACCCTGCGTGCCTTTACCGTGACTCGGCACCGTGGACAATAAACGTTGTAAACGGACTATTTTGTGATTTTTCTGGTCACTTAAAGTGCAACACGAATCTTGTGTTTCGGCTCGGTTTGGAGATCGCATGGGAACGAACAGCTGTTGTGGAAAAGAGCAGAGTTGGGAGTTTTACGCTACAAGCCACCAGCTGCAAGGCCAGAGCGCATCAGCGCACTCACTGAGGACTGAAGCTGTTGACCTGTACACTACGGTAAAAAACATTTACAAATTTATGTTCTACTACAATTTCGGAAGAAGTCGGAGAGTTGGGAGAATGCAATGGGACGGTATTGGAGGAAAATCTACATTGACTTTGTCTCTGCGGATTTATATGATCTTTTTCAATCTTGGTGAGCATCTGTGAGTGAAGAGACAAGACCTTACCTCGGCAATGAGGAACTATCATACAGAATCTGATAGGAGAAGATGTGTCCGTCGCTCGCGGATGAAGGATATCGCTGTTCTCATAGGTACTGGACCGCATGATGATTAAGAGTGTACCCCAGCTACTCCTGCTGCGCATCTCCTCCCTCGCTGCTGGATCCAGCAGGTCACTGCATCACATACCCACAGTGCACTGCAGCACCCACTATTTCAGAGTGCCCGTTTCCATGTGACTATGACTGCCATTTAATGCCAACCACCATTTGTGCACCAATTGTACAGAAAAGAACTAACAATAATGGGACAGATTGGGAACACACATCAAAAAGACAAACGTGGATATTCCAGTTTGGAGAGTCCAAATTTCCCATAAAGCACTAAGAAAGTTACAGTGAGTCGGACAGAACTTGAACTCCAGAGACAACAATTCAGTTGTGCTCAGTCAGAGCAATAGGACTTAAGACGTGCAAATTTTATATTTGCATCCGAAAGGGCCGAAAGTGGACTCAAATACAGCCCGATTTAATCAACAGATCAATTCTTCCTTGCAAACTGTACTACGAGGCTGATTGACGACAACCAAAAGAACTAGCTGATTTAAAGCCAATCTACGAGATTCAAATGTGTCTGAAGTGCTGTTGGAGAAAGTTACAGATGCATACACACTGAAATGGAATGAAAAAACCAATTATGCGTCCAAGTCAAGAGCAGTGATTAATTTCTGCAATGGGTAGGACCTTGACAATTAACAGGAGAGCACACCCAACATCCAACAATAACATGCCCAGTGAACCCCCCAAACGTGAGAACTTGAACTGGATAAAGTGGATCAAGGCAAAAAAGCAATCTGTGAAGCATACAACAACTGTCTACACAGCTCTCCAAGCCTCCAGCAAGCCACCCAAAGACCCCACCACCGACACAGATCTAACCACCCGCCGTCAGGAGCTGCAGGCAACGCCAGAGACTCACCGGTAAGGTGTCATCATTGCCAGATCACCATCCTCAGGCAAGTGTAACCACAGTTATAAATGTGGCAGTTCTGACCACTGGGCTAGTGGCTGTCGTAAAGTCACTCCTGTTTCAGCCTCGTCTAATAAAAATTGCACTTTGGGTACATCTTGTAAGACTGATGCCCAGTTCAAACCAGACAGCCCCTCTCAGATTCAGATTCATTTTATAGCCATGTGCAGTAATAAAAACTACATTGGATAACAGTTGCAAAAAAGGTACTCTGTGTGCACCAGAACAGACAAATAGCACGATACCAATGGTAATATAAAATACACACAACCTGAAAATAAAAAGAATAAAAAAAACAGCTGTCACTGAGGCCACGCGATCAACCAAAAAATACAATGGGTAAAAGCAGGAATTAAAGTTCTCTGTTTAAGGCGAGATGTCTTGCATCTCAGTCGACCGATATCTTCTGGCCAAGGGAAGAAAGCCTGGAACCTGGCTTTCCCAGGGTGCCAGAAGAGTCATTGATGATTTTAAGACTCTGTTTAAAAGTCTGGATTCCATAAAGAACCTCCATACAGGCAGCTTACTGCCCCACAGTCCTCTTTGCAGAGCGAAGACCTCTGTTTAACCCGCCTCTTTTCTTATTTGTGATGTTACCCGAACCAGGCCCCCCCAGTCACAGAACAACAAGTTAACTCGCAATGGTGCAAAGCGATAAAAAGTTAAGCAGAATCTTAGAGTTAGTGGTAAATTCGCTAGTTTCCGCAAAAAGAAGAGCCGCTGACGAGCTTTACATACGGGTGCAGCAAAGGAACGGAGCCTCTTGCAGCGACGCCCTGGCGACGGCGCCCATCTTGGTAGTTTCTCACGAGGTAAACGCAAAGACAAACCGCTAAGCTAGTGTACGAATATGCATGGTTCAGAGCGTCATTAAATGATGGGATACGACTGTTGTGGGACATTGGCTCACAGGTGTCTATTATTGTAGTGGACTGGAAAAATATATATTGGACTAATTACAATGTGTGGCAGTACAACACTAGCTGGTTGCATATTGTTGAAAGTGTGTGGCCGCGTTGGGAACCCAATGAGAAGATGCAGCACGGCCTCAACATCTCAGGGTACATGGGAGGGGCCACAAGGTAGCTAAGGATCCACCTGTGTACCTGAGCCATCTCTCCTCTCAGAACAAACAGCAGCAAAAAGTCAAGATCAGATGCCTGAGAGAGTAGAGCCACGGTGTTTGCCAAGGGACGATTGGGACACTGGATTTATGAAAGAACTTCGAAATGAATAATTTCAGGTTTAAAACACAACGTCCCAGTACCAAAGGTCTTATAACTCTATCGCACGTCATCTCTACAATAAAGTAAAGTCTCAACATTCAAGATCTGCTGAGTAGGAGGAATGGATTCAAAAGCAGTTCACACTATTCGTCACCTATTGTGTAATGTTCCAAAAAAAAGATGGAAACCCTCCGTCTATGTGTTGGATTACAACTGTTGAACCAAAAGAACTTTGCCTGATCGCCACCCCCCTCCATCCCCCCGGATCCAGGAAATTTTGGAAATAACGGGGGCAACTCACGGGGGCAACTCATGGTTCACTGTACTGGATCAAGTGGCAAGGCCAACCCATCAGGGTTTGGTGTGAGCAAGAGCGCCCATCTAGGGAAATTCCGCAAGACCGGACGGATCAGTCCCAGCTCTCTGAGGTCCTCACCTACATCTACAACCTGAGCCTCAGCTGGAGAAGGTCCCTGTCCTTGAAGACCTCTTGTGGTGATTCCCGTTCCTAAAACCGCAGCAAAGCCAAGGAACCGGCTCACTACAGACCAGGTCGCACTGACCTCCCACTGATGAAGACCATTAAGCGGGCTCATCCTCACCCATCGCCAGCTCTGTGTCAGCCCGCCACCGTCTGGACCCTCTGCAGTTTCGCCTACAGCCCAATATCAGGAGTAGAGGAACCCGTCATCTACTTCCTGCAGCGGACTCTCTCCCACCTGGAGCCCACCGGGAGCGCTGTGAGGGTCGTGTTCTGTCGAGCTTCTCCATGCTTTCAACACCATCAGGCCGGTACTACTCTGCCTGGCGGGGGAAGATGGAGGTCCCCGCAGGAGTGGAACAGTAGCCTCACTGCATGGACCATCGACTACCCTCTCAGAGACCCGATCCGACCACAGGTACGTCGGCTGTGGGTCTTGAGGTGGTTAGTATCTGCAGTTCTGGGGGCCCCATCAGGGCACGTCCTCTCACCGTTTCTCTTCACCATCTACACTTCAACTTCACAACGACACACACACAGCTGTCACCTGCAGAAGTTCTCCGCCCATCGTGGCTGTGTGTTTGAGGGAACCAACGAATATCGTCAGTTATCACAGACTGTTCGACTGCAAGGGTGTGGAGCGCAACCCCTGTGCTTGAAAACCGTAAGACCAAGGAGATGATCATCGACTTTCAGAGAAAAACCACTTGCCCACACGCTGCTGAACATCCCTGGGGGAGGACAATGAGCTGTGGACAGCTGAAATTTACCTGGGTGTTCACGCAGTGGAGGCGGGTCCCCGGCTCAAAGTTGCTAAAATGCTGTTGCGGCCGACATGCCTCGCAATACCAAACCCGGGGTGGCCGGTGGGGTGGACCCGGAATATGAATTAGCCAATGCTAACATAGCACTTGGGCCATGTTGGATAGCTCCAGGTAGAGCAAGTATTTTTGGCCCATTAGATTCGTAAGAGCTGGAAGATAGCCTTGACTTACTAGGGTTGGCGATAATTTATGTTTGTACCTGGTATAGTCGTAAATTAATGATAATAAAAATGCCTTATACCCGGTGAAAACGATCATTACCACTGAAAACAGCGAGCGGAAGAACACGTTTTGGTGCGGCGCACTTTAATGACGCTTCTTGCGCGGCACGTGTAGCAGAGCGCGTGCAGGGACACCAACAACAACAGAGAGTCAAACATGGCTGAGGGCGGCGGTGATGAACATGGTGAAGACATGAGATTGTAGAAGACATTGTGCCAAAACGCGGAGCTACCCTCAAACATATGGGAGTCAGTTTGGGAACTCGATCAAAAGAAGCAATTGTGGTGTAACTATCGACAGTGGGATCTAATGTTGATAAAGCAGCTGCCCTAAACCAGTGGTTCCCAAAGTGGGGGGTCCGACCCCCCGGGGGATCAGCGGGAACCCTGGGGGGGGTCGCAAGAATGAATTTCCAAAAAAAAAAAAAAAAAAAAAAAACATTTAGCTAATAAATAGCACATTACTTAAATATTGATTTAACATTTGATTTGATTCAAAAGACTACTTGTTAAAATTGTGTTAGGAGAATATAAAATTATTTAAATTACGTTTGTAATTTTGTCCAGCTCATTGACAGCGTCAATCAAAAATCAATTTACGTAGCTTACGTCACGCAGCGACAAAGCGTGTCCAGCTGTTGTTTGCTAAAAACCAAAGTGTGTTGGAGGCGTGTCAAACAAATAATACCTGTTTAAAAATTAAACGTTGGTTATTATCCACTACAGAAAAACCCGGAGGGAGAGAAAGTCACATTGAGTCAGAGTCTGATGGTGCGAAGAGAGGGAGAGAATGGACAAAGCGGAGGGGAGAAAGGCAGCGGTAGAAGAGGGTGGTAAAGTGCCCGGCTTTTCGAGTCAGCGGTAAAGAGGTCCGCACTAAAAAGCGGGCTCCCGCTTTCTGCTGTTACTTTATGCCGCTTCATCCCCGCGGGCGTCTTTTTTTTCCAAAGTTACTGTAAGTCAACAGCTGAAAGCAGCCACCCGCTTTAATGTGGCGGACCTCTTTACACTGACTCCCTGAAAAGCAGGGCCTCTATACCACCCTCTTCTACCCGCTGCCGTTCTCTCCCTCCGCTGCCCTCATCTCTCTCCTTCGCACAATCAGCCTGACCTCGACATGTGACTTTTCTCTCACTCCGCGTGTTTTTTTTGTAGTGGATATTAAACCACGTTTTCATTTTTAAAGCAGGTATTATTTGGTTGAAGCATCCAAACACCTTTAGTTTTAGCAAACCAACAGCTGGACACGCTTTGTCCGCTGCGTGAGTAAGCTACGTAACTTGAATTTTGATTGACGCTGTCAATGACTGGACAGAAGTACAAACGTAAATTTAAATATTTTACTCTCCTCACTCAATTTAACAAGTAGTGTTCCCTTTTGAATCAAATCAAATGTTTAAGCAATATTTAAGGGCTATTAATTAGCTAATATGTTTTTTTTTTTTTTTTTTTTTTGAAATCATCTTGCCACCACCCCCCAGGGGTTCCCAGCGACCCCCCGGGGGGTCGGGACCCCCACTTTGGGAACCTCTGGTTTAGGGCAGCTGCTTTCACGAACATTAATCCACTCGATAGTTACACACAATTGCTTCTTTTGATCTAGTTACCAAACGACTCCCAATGTTTGAGGTAGCTCCGCGTTTTGGCACAATGTCTTCTACAATCGGCATGTCTTCACCATGGTCTTTCACCGCCGCCCTCAGCCATGTTTGCTCTCTGTTTGTTTTGTTGTCCCTGCACGCCGCTCTGGCTACACGTGCCGGCGCAGTGCGTCATTAAAGTGGCGCCGCACACAAACTTTTCTCCGCTCGCTGTTTTCAGTGTTAAATGATCGTTTCCACCGGGATAAGCATTTTCTTATTACATTTAATTTACTTATACCGGTACAAAAAAAATATCGCCCATCCCTAGTAGTCCATGCTATCTTCCGCCTTACAATCTAATGGGCCTAAAATATTGCTCTACGAGCTATCCCAACATGGCCCACAAGTGCTATGGTTAGCATTGTGCTAATTCTTATTTCCGGGCCACCCCACGGCCCGTGGTGGTATTGCAGCATGTCGGCGCACATCATTTTAGCCACTTTTGAGGCCGGGACCCCCCTCCACTGGTGAACACCCAGGTAAATAAGCTGTCCACCAAGCTCAATTCCTCCCCACTGGATGTCAGCACGTGTGGGAAAGTGGTTTTCTCCTGAAGTACGATGATCAGCTCCTTGGTCTTCACTGTTGTTCAAGCACAAGTGGTTGCGCTCTCACAGTCGACAGTCGTTGATAACTGACGATATTCCAGTTGGTTCCCCTCAACACACAGCCCTCGATGGCGGACGAACTTCTGCAGAGTGAAGCTGTGTGTGTGTCGTATGTGAAGTCTGAAGTGTAAGATGGTGAAAGAGAAACGGTGAGAGGACAGGGCCCTGATGGGCCCAGAACTGCAGACTATACACCTCAGACCCACAGCCGCACGTACTGTGGTCGGGTCTGAGAGTATCGATGGTCCCATGCAGTGAGGCTACTGATCCACTCCTGCTGAACCTCCATCTTCCCCCGCAGCAGTACCTGGCCTGATGGTGTTGAAAGCACTGGAGAAGTCGAAGAACACGACCCTCACAGCGCTCCCGGCGGTGGCTCCAGGTGGAAGCGTCCGCTGCAGGAATTAGATGACGGCGTCCTCTACCCGATATTGGGCCGTAGGCGAACTGCAGCGGGACCAGGGTGGGGCTGACCACAGAGCGGAGAGGGGTGAGGATGACGCTTCATGGTCTTCATCGAGGTGGGAGGTCAGTGCGACTGGTCTGTAGTGAGCCGGTTCTGGCTGCGCGGTTTTAGAACGGGATCACACAAGAGGGTCTTCCACAGGACAGGGAAACCTTCTCCAGGCCTGAGGCTCAGTTTGTAGATGTAGTGAGGACCTCAGAGAGCTGGGACTGATTCCCGGTCAGGTCTTGCGGATTTTTCCTAGATGGGCGGCTCTGCTCACACACAAAGCCCTGATGGTATGCCTTGGCCTTGACCAGTTAACTTGGAACCAATTGAGTTGCCCCTGAAAAAAAGATGCCCCCGATATTTTTCCACAAGGATTTCCCTGGATCCGGGGGATGGGGTGGCGAGCAGCAAAGTCATTTGGTTCCACAGTACCTTAATCCACACATAGACGAGGGTTCCATCTTTTTTTTGGACACATAACAATAGGTTACGAAATAGTGTGAACATGACTTTTGAATCCATCCTCTACTCAGCAGGATCTTGAATGTGAGACTTTACTTTCTGGAAGATTGTCGTGCGATAGAGTTATTGAGACACTTTTGGACTGGGACGTTGGTGTTTGTAACTGAATGTTCATTGAAGTTCTTTAATACATCCAGTGTCCCAACGTCCTTGGGCAAACACTTGGCTCGTCCTCTCTCAGCGATCTGCTTGACTTTTTGCTGCTGTTTCTGGAGAGAGATGGCTCAGGTCCACAGGTGGATCCCCAAAGCTCCCCTTGTGGCCCCTCCCATGTACCCTGAGCTGTTGATGCCGTGCTAGCCCTCTCCTCTTGGGTTTCCAACAGGGCAACACACTGTTCAACACTATGCAGCCAGCCTAGTGATGTACAGCACGACATTGTAATAGTCCCCTATATAATTTTTCCAGTCCACTCCAATAATAGACACCTGTGAGCCCACTGCCCACAACAAGTCGTATCCACTTCATTTAATGAACGCTCCTGACCGAGGCATATTCGTCCGCACTACTTAGGGCGGTTTGTCTTTGCGTACAAGTGAGAAACTACCAAGATGGCTCCGTGCCAGGGTCGTCGCTGCTGAGCTCCGTTGTGCACCGTGATTTAAGCTCGTCAGCGCTCTTCTTTTTGCGAAACTTAGAGAATTTACCACTAACTCTATGATTCTGCTTAACTTTTATCGCTGCAACCCATTGAAGTTTACTTTGTTGGTTCTGTGACCTGTGGGTTCGGTAACATCACATAATAAGAAAAGAGCGTTAAACAAGGTTCTTCGCTCTGCAAAGAGGACTGTGTGCTTAAGCTTCCGGTTCTGGAGTTCTTTTATGAATCCAGACTTAAACAGAGCGCTTAAAAATCATCAATGACTCTTCTGGCCACCCTGGGAAAGCATGTTCCCAGCTTCTTCCCTCTGGCAGAAGAGATCGGTCGCTGAGATGCAAGACATCTCGCTAACAGAGAACTTTAATTCCTACTTTACCCCTTGTATCGTTTTTGTGATCGGTGCCACAGTGACAGCTGTTTTTTTTTATTCTATTATTTTCAGTGTATGAGGTATTTTATATTACAGTTGTAATCGTGCTATAGGGTCTGTCGGTGCACACAGAGTACCTTTTTTGCAAATGTATTCAATGTAGTTATTTATACTGCACATGGCTAATAAAATGAATCTGAATCTGAGAGGGGCTGTCTGGTTGAACTGGGCATCAGTCTTACAAGATTACTAAAAAGTGTCAATTTTATAAGACGAGCTGAAACATGAGTGGACTTTACGACATCCAAGTAGCCCAGTGGTCAGAACTCCACATTTATAACTGTGGTTACACTGCCTTGAGGATTGGTGATCATGGCAATGATGACACCTTCCCGGGGGTCCTCTGCGTTGCCTGCAGTTCCTGCCCGGCGGGGGTGGTTAGATCTTGTGTGGTGGTGGGTTCTTTGGGCTTGCTGGAGGCTGGAAGCTGTGTAGACATTGTTGTAAGCTTCACAGATTGCCTTTATGGCCTTGATCCATTTCTTTTTCCAGTCAAGTCCTCACGTTTGGGGTTCACTGGCTTGTTTTGTTGGATGTTGGGGCTTGCTCTCACCTGTTAATTGTAAGGTTCCTCCCCCATTGCAGATATTCTCACTGCTCTTGACTTGGTCGCTAAATTGGTTTTTTCATTTCACATTTCCAGTGTGTATGCATCTGTTAAACTTTCATCCACAGCCTTCAGACACATTTGAATCTCGTAGATATGGCTTTAAATCAGTTCTTATGGTGTCGTCAATCAGCCTCGGACGTACAGTTTGCAAGAATTGATCTTTGATTAAATCCGGGCTGTATTTGAGTCCACTTTCGTCCCGTTCGGATGCAAAGAAAATTTTCCGTCTTAAGTCCATTGCTCTGAGCACAAACATGAATTGTGTCTCCCTGGAGTCCAGTTCGGTCCGACTCTCTGTAACCTTTATTTTGTGCTTTTTGGATTTGACTCGCCAAACTGGAATATCCAAGTTTGTCTTTTTTGATGGGTTCACCATCTGTCCCATTGATCGTTGTTCTTTTCTGTACAATTGGTGGCACAAAGGTAAGGGTTGCATTAAAATGGAGTCCATAGTCACATTGGAAACGGCACCTGATTTTTTGGGTTGCAGCAGTGCACTTTGGTATGTGTCAGTACCTGCTGTATCCAGCATAGGGAAGCTTGGCCCCCCAGCATGAGTAGCTGAGGGTACAGCTCTTTAATGCATCAATGCGTTCAGTAACTATGAGCATAACATCGATAATCCTTCATCCTCGAGCGAGACAACATCTTCTCCCTTCCAGATTCTGTATGATAGTCCATTGCACGAGGTAGGTCTTGTCCTCTTCACTCATCTGATGCTCCCAAGATTGAACAAAGATCATATAAATCCGCAGCAGACAAAGTCATTAGATTTTCCTCAATCCGTCCCATTTGCATTCCTCCCAACTCTCCGACATCTCCTAACTTGTAGGTAGACATAAATTGTAAAGTTTTTAACGTAGCGTACAGGTAAACTGACTTAGTTCTCAGTGAGTGCGCTGATGCGCTCTGGCCTGCATGCTGTGGCTTGTAGCGTAAACTCCCAACTCTGCTCTTTCCACAACGGGGGTGGGGGGGGGGGGGGGCCGTAATAAGTGGGGGGGGGGGGGGGGGGGGGGGGGGGGGGGGGGGGGAAAAAAAAGGGGGGTGGGGGGGGGGGGGGGGGGGGGGGGGGGGGGGGGGGGGGGGGATAAAAAGGGGGGGGGGAAACAGCGTCGTTCCATGCCGATCTCCTACCGAGCAAAACACCAAGATTCGTGTTGCACTGCTTAAATGACCGGAACAATACAAAATAGTCCCCGTTTACAACGTTATTGTCCACGGTTCCGAGTCCACGGTAAAGGCACGCAGGGTGAACCAAAACCATCATGATCGCACCCGCATCACTCACTAGTTCGCAGGTGGGTGTGGTTACCTACAGTTTGGCAGTCTAGCCCCTCAATTGATAAATACGTGCATTTATTAAAAATCAATCAATCAATCAAAGTTTATTGTAGAGCGCCTTTCATACACAGGCAACACAAAGCGCTTCACAGTCCACATCACAATCATCACATAAAACAAACACCAGAATCACATTAAAACATTAAAATCACACAAAAGATTAAAACACAATTAAAACATTAAAATCACACAAAAGAATAAAACCATTAAAACTTTCAAATTAAACAAGAAATTTTCAAAAAATAAATAAATGACAGCAGTGCATTAAAAATTGATATAAAATCCTTCAGTTATATGCACAGGCACACAGATCTCTTAACCTGGGATTTGAACATTGACAAGTAGACGCCTCCCTCACATTTTCAGGGAGATTGTTCCAGATCTTAGCTGCATGGATCTGAACGCAGCCTCACCCTTGTTTGTTCTCACTCTGGGCACCCAGCAGGGAGGCCAGTCCCCTGTGCTTCTCAGAGTCCGGCCGGTCATATGACACCAACTGTCACTAATGTATTCTGGTGCAAGGCCAATTTCGGAGAGACGTGTACACAAGCAGAGCCGTTTTAAAATCATAATCTTTGAGCACAGGAATCCAGTGCAGAGACCTGAGGACCGGACTAATATGGTCATACTTCCTGGTTCCTGTCCTGGACTCTAGCTGCTGCAATTTTGGATGTACTGCACTGCTTACAGGTCTGTTTGGACAGACCTGTAAGCAGGCCATTGCAGTAGGCTAGCTGCTGGAGACAAATGCCTGGAACAAGAATCTCAAGTCGCCCTGGACACTAAATTTCTAACTTTGGCAATTTCTTCGATGGTAAAAAGCTGTTGATGTTATTGATTTTATGTGCTATTGAAATTTAGGTCTGAGTCCAGTATACCCCCAAAGTTTCTGACCTTGTCATGAAGGATGTATGAGAGAGACTGAAGTTGACAAATGACGCCCTTCTTGTTTTCTGGGGACCAAAGACCATGAATTCGGTTTGTCTGCATTTAGCTGGAGGAAATTATTTTGCATCCAGTCACTGAACTGTTGGATACAGTGAAGGAGCAAATCCAGTGGTCCATGTTCTCCTGCAGTCAGTGAGACATAGATCTGAGTGTCGTCAGCGAATTGTGGTAGGCCACTTTGTTTCTTTGTATTTAACTGACCTAACGGCAGCATGTAGAGATTAAATAGGAGAGGTCCCAGGATCGACCCCTGGGTACACCACAGGTCCAGGGCCACATGATTGAGACGCTGTCTCCAATCCTCCACAGAGTAACTTCCTATCACTCCAGGTAAGACCTATAACCAGTCTAGGCTGTGCCAGTGACACCAGCCCAGTCGCTCCATCTCCGCATGAGGATCTCATGGTCGACAGTGTTCGAACTCGCACTATGATCTAACATGACCAAAACTGTGACTTTACCCTGCATCAGTGTGAAGTCGAATGTCGTTTGTTACCTTCACTAGAGCGGTCCTCAGCGCTGTGGTGGGGTCTAAACCCAGACTGGAACATATCAAAAGAATATTCATTGCTAAAAATTCAGTAAGTTGTTGGGAGGCCACTTTTTCAAGAATTTTTCCAATAAATGGCAGATCGATATGGGGCGTATAATTTTGAAGTCCCGCAGGGATCCAGACTGCTCTTTTTTAGGAAGGTCTTATGACTGCTGTTTTTAGGGCCATAGGAAATGTTCCTGACGACAGAGCCATGTTTACTATTGTGTCAGTGAAGGTAAAAAAATGCTCAGACGGACTTTCAAATTTAGATGGCAATATATCCAGGCTACATGTGGAGAGAGCTCAGACTCATGATTATCTTTTTGACTGTTTCAGTATCCACAGGTGGCAAAGTGAGTAGCTCAAAAAGCTCTTCTGCTGTTGCATTGTTATACGTGCTTTGGATGTGATAGGTGTTTTTTTTGATTCCTGGTTCTTGTCATCGAAAAACTTGCGAACTCCATTACACCTAGATTTAGAGGAAAATTCTAGGGGCAACTTACAGGGGGGTTCGTTTAATCTACAAACATGTTGAAAACATA
The DNA here is from genome assembly GCA_964034765.1 of Knipowitschia caucasica. Taxonomy (NCBI): domain Eukaryota; kingdom Metazoa; phylum Chordata; class Actinopteri; order Gobiiformes; family Gobiidae; genus Knipowitschia; species Knipowitschia caucasica. The sequence continues at coordinate 20,063,718 of OZ035838.1, forward strand.
ACACGAAAATTGTTACTAGCACACCGCCAATAATAGTCAGAAAAATACTTTTTCTTGTTCTACTTATAACCCGGTTTAAATTCTCCCCAACTCATCTTTAAAGATTTCTAATCGCCCTGGAAATTGGGACTTTCGCCACTTCCGTTCGCCCTCCGGCACTCTTGCCTTCTGTGCCCTAACCGAGTCTGCCTTAGTCCTTGGGGCCCTTTTCTACTGGTAACTATTTTAACCGTCACAGGAGGCAATGCGTCCAGAACAGTCAGAACACTGGTGGAGACAGAGTTTTATACAATTCATCAACAGTAGAGCATGGAGTTCTCAAATTAGCATCCCATGAACAGTTCACTTGTGTTTTCATGTATGTGTCTTCTTCTAGACAGTTGTAAATTCAGCTGGTGTTTGCTAGCAAAACACATGTCAAAAAATACACAGAAATTATTCCTGACAAAGCCACATCAAACTACATTAACATTGAATACATTAACCCCCTTTGTAATTAGCAGGTCCAAGAGAGGTGCCCCCTGAAGTGGGTGGGCCACTCACGTGCTGAATGAAACAAAGGTCTCAAATTACAGAAGCCAGCTCCTTTGCATTTCGTCATCAAAACATTATCAACATGTACATTAAAATCACCTGTAATAACTAAACTATCAAATCAGTGCACACGAATGAAAGTATTCATAAAAATGTGTCAATGAAAATCGCAACATGACCGGTGGTGGGCCTGTACAGTACAAGAAAAGAGTAAGAAGATTGCTTTTGTTCCATTTTAAAAGAAATATACATCCAAACATGAAAAATTTCCAAGGGTCATTCTATGGAGACAAGAGTGCTCTCTAAAACTGCAGCTATGCCTCCCCGCCCTTTTGTTTTCGTCGGTATTTCGGATTCGAATTTAAAATTGGGTTGGGATTGTTGCTTCTATTAGAAACGCATTTCCTGTATTTTGGTCGAGCCATGTTTCAGCCTTAAGCATAAATTCAAGATCAATGAAGTGATAAAAATTATTAATTAAAAATGATTTGTTACATAGAGATCTGACATTAAGCATAGCAAGTTTAAAAATAACGTCAGAGTCGATTCAATGTGGGATTGATTTCTACAGGGAACACGAAATTAATTTTGCATAGTTGGACCCGTCAACCTGCTGTCCTGTTTTGATTTCGTTTTTTTTTAGAATTTAAAAACATTTTTGATCTGGTGGAGGACACAACACAGTCTCAATTGGCCTAAAATGTTAAAACCCTTGTTGTTGTTCTTTAGCTCCCCAGAGTCAAAGGAGTCAGCACAGTTCAGTGTTTGGACTGGTAATGCACTGCCAACGGACAGGGAGCAGTGTTTCTGCACCGTTTGTACTCACCCGGTGCTGTTGAGCAGGAGGCCGGGGAGTGCGGTGGGGTCCGAGGGGGGCTCCAGATGTAAACGTCACGCCCCCCTCGGGAACGCTGAACTACATAACTATGTAAATCCATCAACAGCTGCTACCGGGGTGGTATCTGTTTGGGTGTAATCCGGTTCCTGGACGATAGGCTTCTAACGTTTCAAAAGAGGGCAAAGTTATTCACTAAGAACAAAGTTAAAAAGAGGCTGCATGTAGCCTGAAGCCACTCATGCCAGCGCCACTACACGACTGTAGAGGCAGTCACATCTGTTTACAGGTCTGGATTGACCAGAAATAAAAACAGATAGTCCGGAGGATGAAGGAGGTGGAACGATCCATCAAATGTTCTTCGTGACTTCTGACTGCTTGAAGTTTCATGTCGTTAATTCCCACATGCACGACTACCTGGAAACGGGTATCTGGCAGGGACTGAAGCAGAGGAGGAGACGGATAGCAGGTCTGGTACATTAGCTCCCGGAATACAGTGAGTGACCGCGTTCAAGAAGCGGACGTGTCTCACGATGGAATCTCCAATATCAGATTGGTCAGGGGCGAAGAGTGGCCTCGGAGAAGGAGCTCGGTTGGGACGGAACCAGCGGGCACCCGAAGCAGGACCGAGCCCTGAGCGCCGCTGAACACATGGAGAGGAGGAGCGGGGGTGCTGACTCTCAAGCTACAGGCGACCCACGCGGTGGTGCTCGGGAAGCTGACGGTGAGGAGGGGTCGGCTCTGGGCGCTGCCTGCTGACCCGGTGGAGGTGAGCGGTGGTGATGATGGCTCGCTATCCCCAGTCCTGAGGCTGCTGCAACTGGGTCAAAGAAGGGGAAACAGGCCAACATGGCTGGTGGGACCGCTCTTTCGCCTGAGGACTGCTTTCCTTTAGGAGCGTTTTCCTCGCAGTGGACTTGGATCCTCGAGCAGTAGAGTACGCTGCCAGTGTCCAGGGATCGCTGAGGGGGCCGGGATGTCGGTGGAGAGGGCTGCATAGCGGTTTGCCAGACTCAGACATGGGCCACGGCGCTAGGATGGGTTTCTCTCTCGAATCCCGCGGCCTCGTTATTCGAAGCGGGCGCTTAGGTGTAGAACAGAGGGTCCGGAGCTGACGAGATCTCGTCACCACTCGACAGTGTCACAATATGCAGCGCTCAGTGACATCAGCCTTGAGTGCTGCCCACCAGCGACTTCAAAAGTTTGGACACTAGAGATTGTTTCCTCATTCAACTCTGCGGTGAGACAAGGACTCTTTTCGTAGATCTGCAATGGTGGAACGGTCCTCTCACGGTGCTACCAAGGTGAGGAGACTAATATTGTGCATATTTGAGGCAATTTCATTGTCATTTCCATTCCTCGTTAGCTGTGTTAGCCGTCTGTGTCTACGTGGGTTTCCAGTCGGCGACTAAGTGCTATTTGCTGAAACCAACTGAATTAAAAGATAAAACACTCATATAGTATACAAAAACCTGAACAATAAAAACGCTCTAAAAGTTGTTAAAAAGTTTACTAAAAAGGTGCACAGCGCACCCTGTCTGTACTGCTTTACTTGACACACCCCTCGTTGATGAGTTTGGTGTGTGCGAGTCATAATATGGGCCATTAGTGAAAATAAGTATGTAACGTTTGATTGTATTAACACAGTAGGATCATTTTATTTTGACACTTCCTGTCCAACCGAAGTCGAGTGGCTCGCGCAACATCAGACGGAAAAAACTTTACAAAGTGTATGGACGTTTCACACAGCTGTCTAGACAAAACGGTCATAAGAAACTGCACTAATATGGCAAAATACAAGAAAAAGTTTAGCTACAGATGAGATACGAAGGAACATGGTATGGATGGATTTTCAATTTGTGTAACAATTGTAAAGTTTCTTTAAATGTGTAAAATTAAATAGCAAAAGTAATGTAACGTTTTAACAAGTGTAGTATGAATGCTAGAATAGTATTAGGACATGATTGTAAGTTAATTTTCCAGTTCTGTTCTAGCTCTTACGTCTTATTCATGAATATATGGAAGGACAAATAAACTTCATTTAAAACCATCAGTTCTGCTTCAACTTTAAACTCAACTGGACGTCTACAAGTACTACACATTGAAATACTTTAGGCAGTGAATAACCTGATTACATTACATATTGCATTTGCATAAATTCATACATTTGTAAATGATAAAAAACCTAAATTGAATCACATTTTAGAAGGGCTACAGATATCCCTAGTAACGGAAGACAGCAATGTTAAACTAAAGTATCCATAGTAACGGAGGACAGCAATGTTAAACTAATTATCCATAGTAACGGAGAGACAGCAACGAGAGATATTCAACATCAGTGAAGAAGGAAAAGTCCATTTGCGCATGTGCTAACTGAACAGAGCACACAACTCGCCAAACGACTGGATGTGTCATGTGAATGTTATCTTTTTTAGCAGCTAATTTAGACCGTTTAAAATCTAAGCCTTTTGAAACTATATGCATCAAATCTGTTTTATTTTGAAAATAAAAAAAATATGAAATTGATAAGAGGTTCCATTAAAAAATTTCAAATCAATGAACCAATCTGCTCTTTTTTTCTTAAAATTTGACAGTGCTTTGGAATTTGGGCTCAAAAATTGAACATATTGGATATTTTTAAAAAGCGAAAATTGAATTTTGAAATTTTTCTTAACAAATGAAATTTGTAAAGCGAATATTTTTTGTCTTATGATTTTTAGTGACTGAAATGCCAAACAGCTTTTTCCAGAGTTAAAATCTTCCAAAAAAAGTAATATAAATGGTCGAATACTTTAAGGTACATTACATACACTTTACATACTAAAGTTTGTACATTACTATTAAAAGTTACATACTATGACTTTATAGTAGTGTACCTTACGTATTCAAAATTATATTACTTTTTATTTTAAAAAAGTGTAGCTATATCAGTAAAAAAACTATTATTTTATACTTGAATCAGAATACATGCTAAGAATAGAATAGAGTTAGATGAGGACGTGTTCTGGTTTGTTCAATTCATTTTGCTTCTTCAAGACTTTGTTTGGACTCAACCATTTATAATTTTGCACTTTGGAACTACTGCAGAACGAAATCAACCTTACCATCATTGTCCAAATACTATCTAGCATCAATAGCATTGTTAACCGTTACATTACTTTTGCTATTAATTTTACACATTTAAAGAAACTTTACAATTGTTACACAAAATAAAAATCCATCCATACCTTGTTCCTTCTATCTCAACTGTAGCTAAACTTTGTCTTTGCTTTTATGCCATATAGTGCAGGTTTCTATGACCGTTTGCTAGACCAGCTGTGTGAAAACGTCCCATACACTTTGTAAAGTTTTTCCGTCGGTGTTGCGCGAGCCACTCCATCTGGGGACTTCCCGGTTGAGACACGGAAGTGTTCCAAAATAAAATGTTCCTACATGATGTTAATACATCACAGTTACAGTACTTATTTTCACTAGTGGCCATATTAGGACTCCAACACACTCACAACACATCAACGCAGGTGTGTCAAAGTAAGCAGTACTGCAGGGCTGCTCTGTTGCACCTTTTTAGTAAACTTTTAAACACTTTTTAGCCGTTTATTGTTCCAGTTTTTTAATATATCTGAGTGGTTTTATCTTTTTAATATTCATTGGGTTTCATCAAATAGCACTAGCTCCCGACTGAAACCCACGAGTAGCACAGAGGCTAACACAATCTAACGAGGCACATGGAAGTGACAAGAATTTGCTCAATATATGCACAATATAGTCTCCTCACCTTTGGAGCTCCGTGATAGCGACCGTTCCACCATTCAGATCTACGAAAAGAAAGTCCTTCGTCCTCATCACCGCAGAGGTTGAATGGAAACAATCTCTAGTGTCCAAGACTTTTTGAAGTCGCTGGTGGGCAGCACTCACGGGCTGATGTCCTGAGCGCTGCATCATTATTTGACACTTGTTCGTGTGGGAGAGATCCGTCAGCTCCGGACCCTCCTGTTTCTACACCTAACGCCCGCTTCCGAATAACGAGCCCGCGATTCCGAGAGCCCATGCTGCGCCGGGCCCATGTCCTGAGTCTGGCAAACCGTCTATGCAGCCCTCACCACCACATCCCGGCCCCCTCATCAAATCCCTGGACTCTGCACGTACTTCTACTGCTCGAGGATCCAAGTCCACTGCGAGGAAAACGCTCCTAAAGGAAGCAGTCCTCAGGCGAAAGAACTGCGGTCCACCAGGCCATGTTGGCCTGTTCCCCTTCTTTGACCACCAGTGCAGCAGCCTCAGACGGTGTAAGGCGATCCATCACACCGACCGCCCACCTCCACCGGGTCAGCAGCAGCGCCCCAGAAGCCAGCCCCTCTCACCGCTCCCAGCGTCCCCGAGCACACAGCGTGGGTACCGCCTGTAGAGTGAGAGTCTGCACCCCCGCTTCCTCCTCTCCCCATGGTGTTCAGCGGCGCTCAGCTCGGGTCCTGCCTTCGGGTGAACCCGCTGTTCCGTCCACCGAGCTCCTTCTCCCGAGGCCACTCTTCGCTCCCGAACCACTCTGATTATTGAGATTCCGATCGTGAGACACGCCGCTTCTTAACGCGTCACTCGCTGTATTCCCGGAGCTACTGTACCCAGACCCTGCTCATGCCTCTCCCTCCTCTGCTTCAGTCCCTGCCTGAATACCTTTCCAAGGTAGTCGTGGGGGGATGTGGAAGTAACACATGAAACCTTCAGCAGTCAAAGTCACGAAGAAACATTTTATGATCTGTTCCACCTCCTTCAATCCTCCGGACTATCGTTTTTTATTGCTGGTCCAAATCCATACTGTAAACAGAGGTGACAGCCTCCTACAGTCGTGTTGGGCGCTTCTGTGTTGGCTTCAGGCTACATGCAGGCTCTTTTAAACTTTGTCTTTGTGAATAACTTTTGCCCTTTTTCTGAAACGTTACGAAAGCCTTATCCGTAAATACAGAACGGATTACACCCAAACAGATACGGTAGCAGCCTGTTGATGGATTACATACGTCTATGTTGTTCAGCGTTCCCGCGAGGGGGGGCGTGACTGTTTACATCTGATCCCCCTCGGACCCCAACGCACTCCCCCGCCTCCTGCGCACAGCACCAGGGTGAGTACAACTGTGGCAAACACTGCTCGCCGCCCTGTGCCGTCTGGTCGAGTGCATTACCAGTCCAAACACTGAACTGTGCTGACCTCCACTTCTACATCTGGAGCTAAAGAACAACAAACAATGGTTTTCACATTTTTGGCCAATTGAGACTGTGTGTGGTTTCCGCCACCAGCTCAAAAAATGTTTTTAAATTCTAAAAAACGGAAATCAAAACAGAACAGCAGTTAGACGGTCCAACTCTGGCAAATCTAATTTCTGTTCCCAGTAGAAATCAATCACCACATATCGACTCTGACTTATTTTAAACTTGCTATGCTTAATGTCCAGATCTATGTAGACGAATTCATTTTTAATTATTAATTTTATCACTTCTTATGATCTTGATTTTAGCTTAGGGCTGAAACATGGCTCGACCTAAATACAGAAATGCAGTTCTAATAGAAGCAACACCACCCAATTTGTTATAATTCGAATCCGAAATAACCGAGAAACAAAAGGGGGGAGGCATAGCTGCAGTTATTTAGAGAGCACTTTGTCTCCCATAAGAATGGACGCCCTTGGAAATTTTTCAAATCGTTTGCGTATAATTTCTTTAAATGGAACAAAAGCAATCATCTACTCTTTCATTGTCCTGTACAGGCCACCACAGTCCATGTGCGATTTTATTGGACCATTTTACTGAACTACTTTTCATTCGTGTGCACAGATTTTGATAGTTTAGTTATTACAGTGATTTAATGTACTAGTTAGATAAGGTTATGACAGAAATGCAAGGAGCTGGCTTCTGTATTTGAACCTTTGGTTTCATTCGGCACGTGAGTGGCCCCACCCACAGCAGGGGGCAACTCTTGACCTGCTAATACTACAAAGGGGGTTAATGTAGTCCAAATGTAATGTAGTGAGGTTGCTTTCAGATCAGTTCTGTGTATTTTTTGACATGTGTTTCTGCTTAGCAAACCACCACTGAATTTACAACTGTTAGAAGAAGACACATACATGAAGGAACACAAGTGAACTGTTCATGTGGAATCTAAATTTTGAGAACTCCATGCTCTACTGTTGATGAATTGTATAACTCTGTCCACCACCAAGTGTTCTGACTGTTTCCTGTGACGCCATTGCTGCCTGTGACGTTAAAATAGTTTACCAGTACAAAAAAGGCCCCATGACAAAGGCAGACTCGGTTAGGGCACAGAAGCAAGAGTGCCCGGAGGGCCGAACGGAAGTGGCGAATCCAATTTCCAGGGCGATTATGAAATCTGTTAAGATGAGTTGGGTGAATTTAACCGGTCTACGTAAACAAGAGAAATGTATTTTTCTGACATTATTAAGGAGGTTGAGTAACAATTTTCCGTGTTATGTTTTTCAACATTGTTGATTACGACCCCCCTGTAAAGTTTGCCCCTAGAGATTTTTTCCTCTAAATCTAGTGTAATGAGTTCGCACACAGTTTTTCGATGACAAAGTACAAGGAATCAAAAACACTATCACCTCACAGCACGATAACAATGCAAACATCCGAGAAGCTTTTTTGAGCTGTAACTCACTTTGCACCTGTGGATACTAAACGGTCAAAAAGATAATCATGAGTCTGAGCTCCTCACATTACCTGGATATATTGCCCTCTAAATTTCTGAAGTCCGTCCCTGAGCAGTTTGTTACCTTCACTGACACAAATAGTAAACAAGTTCTCTGTCGTCAGGGAACAATTTCCTAGGCCCTAAAAACAGCAGTCCATAATAACCTCTCCTAAAAAAGAGCAGCTCTGGATCCTGGCGCGACACTTCAAAATTATCCGCCGCCATATCGAATCTGCATTTATTGGAAAATTCTGAAAAAGTGGCCTCCCAACAACTGTACTGAATTTTAACAATGAATAATTCTTTTGATATGTTTCCATGTCTGGGTTTAGACCCCACCACAGCACTGAGAAACCCGCTCTAGTGAAGGTAACAAAACGACATTCGACTTCAAACTGATGCAGTTAAAGTCACAGTTTTGGGTCCATGTTAGATCTTAGTGCCGCGTTCGACACCGTCGACCAGGTGATCCCTCATCGCAGAGACTGGAGTCTGGGCTGGTGTCACTGGCACAGCCCTAGACTGGTTTAGGTCTTACCTGGAGATAGGAAGTACTCTGGGAGATTGGAGACTGCGCTCAGATATGTGGCCGCTGACCTGTGGTGTACCACAGGTCGATTCCTGACCTCGTCCTATTTAATCTTCTACATCACCCGTTAGGTCATTATTTAATACAAAGAAACAAAGTGTCCTACCACAAGTATACGCTGACGACACTCCGATCTATGTCTCACTGACTGCAGGAGAACATGGCCCACTGGAGTTGCTCCTGTCACTGTATTCCCAACAGATCAGTGACTAGGATGCAAAATTAAATTCCTCCAGCTAAATGCGAAGACAAAACCAAATCCATTGTCTTTGGTCCCCAGAAACAAGAGAAGGGCGTCATTTGTCACTTCAGTCTCTCTCCCTACTTCCTCAGACAAGGGTCAGAAATTTGGGGGTAATACTCGGACTCAGACCTAAATTTCATTAGCCACATAAAATCAATTAACATCACAGCTTTTTTACCATCTGAAGAACATTGCCAAAGTTAGAAATATTGTGTTCCAGGGCAGACTTGGAGATTGTCTTGTCCATAGGCGATTTGTCCCAGCAGGCTAGACTAATACTGCAATGGCCTGCTTTACAGGTCTGTCCAACAGACCTGTAAGCAGCTCAGTACATCCCAAGAAATGCAGACAGCTAGAGTCCGACAGGAACCAGGAATATGACCATATTAGTCCGGTCCTCAGGTCCTCTGCACTGGTCCTGGCTCAGAGAAAGATTTTAAAACGGCTCTGCATGTGTACAAGTCTCTCCAGGCCTTGCACCAATTACATTAGTTGACATGTTGGTGTCATATGAACCGGCACCGGACTCTGAGGACACAGGGACTGGCCTCCTGCTGGTGCCCAGAGTGAGAACCAAACATGGGGAGGCTTGCGTTTCAGATCCAGGCAGCTAAGATCTGGAAACAATCTCCCTGAAAATGGTAGGAGGCGTCTACTCTGTCAATGTTCAAATCCAGGTTAAAGACTGTGTCTGTTTGCCTGTGCATATAACTGAAGATTTTATCTCCATTTTTAATGCACAGCTGGTCATTTATGTATTTTTTTTTAAATTTCTTGTGTAATTTTGAAAGTTTTAATGGTTATTCTTTTGTGTGAATTTTAATGTTTAAAATTGTGTTTTTATCTTTTGTGTGATTAAATGTTTTTAAATTGTGATTCTGGTGTTTGTTTTATGTGAGGATTTGTGATGTGGACATGTGAAGCGCTTTGGTTTGCCCTGTGTATGAAAGGGCGCTCTACAAAATAAAACTTTGATTGATTGATTGATATTAATAAATGCACGGTATTGATCAATTGAGGGCTAGACTGCAAATGGTTGTTCAAGCCACGCCCACGTCTGCGAACTAGTTGAGTGTTTGACGGGTTGCGATCCATGATGTTGTCACCCTGCGTGCCTTTACCGTGACTCGGACCTTGGGAACAATAAACGTTGTAAAAACGACTATTTTGGTATTTGTTTCTGGTCCTTAAGAGTGCAAACACGAATCTTGGTGTTTCTGCTTCGTTGGAGATCGCATGGGAACGCGCTGTTTGTGGAAAAGAAGCATAGTTTGGGAGTTTTATACGCTCAAGCCACCCAGCCTGGCATGGCCAGAAGCGCAAATCAGCGCACTCACTGATACTGAAGCTGTTTACCTGTACGCTACGGTAAAAACATTTACACATTATGTCTACTACAAGTCGGAGATGTCGGAGAGTTGGAGAATGCAATGGACGGATTTGAGGAAAATCTAATGACTTTGTCTGCTGCGAATTATATATCTTTTGTTCAATCTTGGGGAGCATCTTGAGTGAAGAGGACAAGGGAGACCCTTACCATCGTGCAATGAGGACTATCATTAACAGAATCAGGAAGAGAGAAGATGTTGTCCTCGCCTCGAGGATGAAGGATTATCGTTGGTTGCTCATAGTTACTGGACCGAATTGATGAATTAAAGAGTGTACCCTCACTACTCTGCTAGCGCCAGCTCTCCCTCTGCTGGATACAGCAGGTACTGCATCCACATACCCAAAGTGCACTGCTGCATACCCACTAATTCAGGTGCCGTTTCCAATGTGACTATGACTCCATTTAAATGCCAACCCACCATTTGTGCACCAAATTTACATAAAAGAACTAACGTTAAGGGACAGATTGGTGAACCACATCAAAAAGGCAAACTTGGATAAATTCCCATTTGGAGAGTCAAATCCAAATAGCACTAAATAAAGGTTACAGTGAGTCGGACAGAACTGGAACTCCAGGGAGACACCAATTCAGTTTGTGCTCGTAGCAATGACTTAAGACGGCAAATTTTAGTTTGCATCCGAAAGGGGCCGAAAGTGGAACTCAAATACAGCCCGGATTTAATCAAAGATCAATTCTTGGCAACTGTTACTTACGAGGCTGATTGACACACAAACCATAAGAACTGATTTAGAAGCCATATCTTACAGATTCAAATGTGTCTGAAAGTGCGTTGGAGAAAGTTACAGAGCATACACCACTGGAATGAATGAAAAAACCAATTAGCCGACGAGTCACAGAGCAGTGATAATTTCCCTGCAATTGGGGGAGGACCATTTACAATTAACAGGGAGAGCACAGCCCCAACTCCAACCATAACCAAGCCCAGTGAACCCCCCAAAACGTGAGAACTTGACTGGAAAAAGTGGAATCAAAGGCAAATAAAGCAATCTTGTGAACTATACAACAACTGTCACACAGCTCTCCCAGCCTCCAGCAAGCCCAAAGAACCCCCACCACCACAACGAGATCCTAACCACCCGGCCGGGCAGGAACTTCTCAGGCAACGCCCAGTGACCCCCGGAAGTGTCCTCATTGGCCAGACAACCAATCCCTCAAGGCATGTAACCACAGTTTTAAATGTGGCAGTTCTGTCCACTGGGCTATTTGGCTGTCCGTAAAGTCCCATTGTTTCAGCAGCCACTGTCTAATAAAATTGACGACTTTGGTACATCTTGTAAGACTGGATTGCCCAGTTCAACCAGACAGAGCCCCTCCAGATTCAGATTCATTTTATTACCCATGTGCAGGTATAAAAACTACATTGGAATACAGTTGCAAAAAAAGGTACGCTGTGTGCACCACAGACCAAATAGCACATACAATGTAAATAAATACACAAAGACTGAAAATAAAAGAATAAAAAATACAGCTGCACTGTGGCACCGATCAACAAAAACGATTCAAGGGTAAAAGCAGGAAATAAAGTTCCTCTGTTAGCGAGATGTCTTTGCATCTCAGCGACCGACAATCTTCTGCAGAGGGAAGAAGCTGGAACAATGGCTTTCCCTGGGTGGCCAGAAGAGTCATTGATGATTTTCAGAGCTTCTGTTTACAAAGTCTGGATTCATAAGAGTACCCTTCCAGAACAGAAGCTTACAGCCCACAGTCCTCTTTGCAGATGCGAAGACCTGTTTAACTCTCTTTTCTTTATTTGTGATGTTACCGAACCACACAGTCACAGCACCAACAAGTAAACTCTCAATGGGCAGCGATAAAAGTTAAGCGAATCTTAGAGTTAGTGTAAATTCTGCAAGTTTCCGCAAAAAAGAAGAGCCTTGACGAGCTTAAATCACAGGTGCACAACGGAGCTCTGCAGCGACGGCCTGGGGCACGGCGCCATCGTTGGTAGTTTCTTCCGTCACGTATACGCAAGACAAACCGCTAAGCTAAGTGGGACGAATATTCCTGGTCAGAGCGTCATTAAATGAAGTGGATACGACTGTTGTGGGACCAGTGCTCACAGGTGTCTATTCTTGGAGTGGACTGGAAAAATATATATTGGACTATTACAATGTGTGGGTCTGTAACAACACTAGCTGGCTGCATAGTGTTGAAAAGTGTGTGCCCCGTTGGAACCCAAGGAGGAAGAGGGCAGCACGGCAATCAACAGCTCAGAGGTACATGGGAGGGGCCCACCAAGGGGACTTATGGGATCCACCTTGGACCTGAGCCATGTCTCTCTCCAGAACAGCACAAAAAGTCGAGCAGATGCTGAGAGAGGAGAGCCACGTGTTTGCCAAGGCGATTTGGACACTGATGATTTTTATTAAAGGAACTTCATATGAACATCAGTTTAAAACACTCACGTCCAGTCCAAAGGTCTTATAACTCTATCGCAAACGTCATCTCTACCAGAAAGAAAAGTCCTCACATTCAAGAACTGCTGAGTAGAGGATGGATTCAAACGGTCATCGTTCACACTAGTTCGTCACCGTATTGTATGTGTCCAAAAAAAAGAATGGAACCCTCCGCTATGTTGATTTACAGACTGTTGAACCAAAGACTTTGCCTGATCGCCACCCAGCATCCCCCGGATCAGGAAATTTTGGAAAATATCGGGGGCCAACATATCCACGGGGGCAACTCTATGGTTCACTGTACTCGGATCAAGGCAAAGGGCACATACAGCGGGGATGTGTTTGTGAAGGGCATAGCCGCCCATCTAGGAAATCCGCACGACCGGACGGATCAGTCCCAGCGCTCTGAGGTCCTCACCTACATCTACCAACCTTGAGCCTCAGGCTCTTGAGAAGTCATTCCTGTTGAAGACCTCTTGTGTGATCCCCGTTCCATAAAACCGCGCAAGCCAAGGAACCGCTCCCTACAGACCAGTCCACTGGACTGACCTCACCACTGATGGAAGACCATGTAGCGGCACATCCTCACCCATCCCGCTCTGTGGTCAGCCCCACCCTGGACCCGCTGCAGTTCGCCTACAGCCCAATATCGGAGTAAGGACGCCGTCATCTACTTCCCTGCAGCGGACGCCTCTCTCCCACCTGGAGCCCACGGGAGCGCTGTGAGGGGTCCGTGTTCTTTCGACTTCTCCAGTGCTTTCATCACCATCAGGCCGTACTCGCTGCGTGGGAAGATGGAGGTCGCAGGAGTGACAGTGCCTCACTGCATGGACATCGACTACCTCTCAGACCGACCACGATACGTGCCGGGCCTGTGGGTCTGTGGTGGTAAGTCTGCAGTTCTGGGCCCCATCGGGCACTGTCCTCTCAAACCTGTTTCTCTTCACCACCTTACATACTTCAGACTTCACATAACGACACACACACTCAGCTTGTCACCTGCAGAAGTTTCTCCCGCCATCGTGGGCTGTGTGTTTGAGGGGAAACCAACTGGAATTCGTCATTATCACAGACTGTCAACTGGTGTGAGCGCAACCACTTGTGCTTGAACACCAGTTAGAACCAAGGAGATAGAATCATCGACTTCAGAGAAAACACTTTCCACACGCTTGCTGAACACCAGGGGGAGGACATGAGCTGGTTGACAGCTTAAATTACCTGGTGTTCACCAGTAGGCGGGGTCCCGCTGCAAAAGTGCTAAAAATGATGTGCGCCGACATCCTGCAATACCACACCCACACCCCGGCCGTGGGGGTGACCCGGAATTTTGTATTAGCCAATGCTAACATAGCACTTGTGGCCATGTTGGATTAGCTCCAGAAGCAATATTTTTTTGGCCATTAGATTGTAAGGCGGAGATAGCCATGACTACCTAGGGTTGGCGATATTTTTTTTTGTACGGTATAAGGTAAATTAAATGAAAGAAAAAGCCGTATACCGTGAAAACGACATTTCACGAACCTGAAAACAGCGAGCGGAAGACTCGTTTGTGTGCGGCGCACTGGTAATGACGCATCTGCGGCGCACGTGTAGCAGAGCGGCGTGGCAGGGACCAAAACAACAGAGAGCAAAGCACATGGCTGAGGCGGCGGTGAAGACCATGGTGAAGACATGCAGATTGGTAGAAGACATTGTGCCCAAACACGCGGAGCTAACCTTCAGAACATAAGGGAGTAGTTGGGAACTAGAATCAAAAGAATGCAATGTGTGTAACTATCGACAGTGGATCTAATGTTGTGAAAGCAGCTGCCCTAGAACCATGGTTCCCAAGTGGGGGGTCCCGACCCCCCGGGGGGGTCGTCCTGCGGGAACCCCGGGGGGGGTCGCAAGATGATTTCCCAAAAAGTAAAAAAAAAAAAAAAAAACATTAGCTAATAATAGCCCTTAAAATATTGATTTTAACATTTGATTTGATTCAAAAGGACTACTTGTTAAAATTGTGTTAGGAGAATATAAAATATTTAAATTACGTTTGTATTTTAGTCCAGTCATGACATCGTCAATCAAAATCAATTACGTAGCTTACGTCACGCAGCGACGAAGGTGTCCAGCTGTTGTTTTGCTAAACTAAAGGTGTTTGGAGGCTTCAAACAAATACTTACCTGCTGTTAAAATGAAACGTTGGTAATATCCACTACAGAAAAACCCGGGGGAGAGAAAAGTCACATGTTGAGGTCAGCTGATGTGCGAAGAGAGGGAAGAGGGCAGCGTTGTAAAAAAAAAGGGGAATGGAGAAGGCATCGGTAGAAGAGGGGTGGTACAGTGGCCCTGCTTTTCGGAGTCAGCGGTAACGAGGACCGCACTATAAAAAGCGGGCGGTCCGGGGGGCTTTCTGCTGTTACTTTATGCGCTTCATCCCCGCCGGCTTCTTTTTCCAAGTTTACTGTAAGTATCAGCATAAAAGCAGCACCCCCGCTTTTAATGTGGCGACCTCTTTTACCCCTGACTCCGAAAAGCCGGGCCTCCTTTAACCACCCTCTTCTACCGCTGCCTTCTCTCCCTCGCGCTGCCCTCAATCTCCCTCTCTTCCGCACGCATCAGCCTGCCTCACATGTGACTTTTCTCTCCCTCCCGGGTTTTTTTTCTGTTGTGATATTAACCACGTTTCATTTTAAGCAGGGATTATTTTGTTTGAAGCCTCCAAACACCTTAGTTTTAGCAAATCCAACAGCTGGACACGCTTTGTCGCTGCGTTACTAAGCTACTTACTTGATTTTGATTGACGCCTGTCAATGACTGGAACTGGACAAAATTACCAAACGTAAATTTAAATATTTTATATTCTCCCCTAACTCAATTTAACAAGTAGTCCTTTTGAATCCCAAATCAAATGTTAAATCAATATTTAAGGGCTATTAATTAGACTAAATGTTTTTTTTTTTTTTTTTTTTTTTTTTTGGAAATCATTTGCGACCCCCCCCCAGGGGTTCCCTGCGACCCCCCGCTTGTGATGAAATACAGTTCACATTAAGATTCAGGTACAACTTCTAGAAATTGGTGCAGCTTCTATTGCCACCCCTCTGCCCCAGAAAGGGATACAAAGGGATGAAAATAAATGATTAACATTTTAGAGAATGCCTTTTGTTAATAAATCTGTGCTTGACAAATACGCAAAACATAGACTATTACATTGTTCTTAAACTGAATCTCTATTACTGGATTACCACAAGAGCCCACTTTGCACTCAATTGCCCATTTTATTAGAGTTGTATTGAGCTGACTGAATAGCCTTGCTGACACACACTGCGTAAGAGCACAGAATTTAATGTATTAGATGCTGGTATTGCTTTTGTTAAGAACTGTTTGTTCAGCAAAGAGTATAAAGAAATGTGCACCAAATTATATTTTAGCTGCAGGTACTACAGCAACAGAAAACTGTATCTGAAATGTAATTGCACACACTTTCGCACTATCAGAATATATATCCTCGCAAAAAAAGGAGGAAAGTACAGCTTTATGAAGCCAAGAGCCATCCTAGCAACAATTTCTAAAACAAAACTGTAGTATCAGATATAAAGGTTTCTAAACGGCATTTTTATCTAACAAAACAAGATTTATATAGCATGTTTAGCAACTACATCAACCCCCTGCCTGAAATATTAGAACTTTGAAAATAACTTTATCCAAATACCTGTTTGTGCTCACTGCTATTGTACTATGGTGACACCTCAGACAGAGTGAACCAGAAATTGGACTCAGGTCTAAGTAAAGATAAACAAACAAGAGCTGTTTGGTTGACAAAGGCATAACTGATTATCATCTGCTTTTATAGAGAAATACTGCTCCTGCTAAAAATACCAACTCTCCCCATTTGTTCTGAGTGAAAGAGTTAAACCAACTATGCAAAATAAAGCTTGGGACCTTAAAAATAGTACTTGAATGGGACCTTCTTTTATGACTTTTGATACCGGATCTGTCCGTATCTTTGTAGACGGTCCGACTGCTAACTTAAACCGCCATAGTGTTTAGCCCTCGATGCAAAGAAGCCACAAGAGGAAATTCAAAACAGTCTATTTGAGCGGAATGCAGACCAATTTATATTAACATTTGGTGCCGTCCTCTCCCGTCTACTCACCATTCAAATTCGTTGACAAAACAATATCCACAGTAAAAACGCTAATATCAAAGAGACCAAAACCCATTTGATTTCATAAGCCTAAATGTGAGTGTAAATTTCTCTAGTGTGAGATCATAAAGCCTATCTTATCTTTCAAATGAAAAGTGATTGGGAGCCAGAGTTTATTTGAGCAAAACATTAGTCAATGAGCCCTTAACCAATTGGGCTTCATAAGCTATGGTTAGCAATGCCCATCTGTTTCATCTATGGCAGTGTTTTTCAACAATGTGCCCTGGTTTGATTTGGTGTGCCTGGAAATTATCCACTTGGTCAAAATAATGTGAAAAAAATTATTCTAATTCTAATATTATACACTTTGATGAAATGACTTTGTTTTGTTGCAGAGTTACATGTTCTATGTTTCAGTTTCCGCTGTTGGCTTGCCCATTTGATTTTAAATGAAAAAGGAGTGCCACGTATCAAAAAGGTTTGGGGAACACTGGTCTATGTTCTGCCCCAATCCCCATTAACCCTCGTGCTATCCTTTGTAGGCAAATTAATCCACCACATAGATGAAAAACATAACGAAATACAATTTTATTGAGCTGAAATTTTTAATTTTTCCTGACTAGACCACTAAGGTCATTAAGACTCATTTAGAACCCTTATTTTTATTAAACTTTTAATCATCTGAGTGGGTCCTTCTGACCTGAAGTAGCACAAGGTTTTCCCAAACACTAACCACCCTAATGTGGACACAAATCTATTAACAATTCAATCAATCAAAAATCTCAAGTTTTGTCCAAGGATCGGTATTTTGTAAGGAGTTCATGCACTCATGTTTTCCCAAGACTTTCATGAAATATGGGAAAGCTTTTCTCATAAATGAAATGTGGAAAGAACCAAGAGTTTGCACACGCCACTTTCATTTGATTACCCACTCGAAAAAAAAAGATGAAAAAGAAAACCCTCGCCCCTTTCAGACTTTTTATGAAGTACCACAGATTGCCCCTAAAATGCCACGGTGCTGTGTGCCATTTACCACAGCATTTTCAACAGACCCCAGCCGCAATATAAACTAAAGTCTAAAACGTATGGAAGAAAATGACAAAAGAAGCAAGCTCTGGGATCATGTACACATCAGAAGAAATTTATTGTTGTAAAAAGACACGACTTAAGATTAGCAGCGTGCATGTGATTTTACTCCACAGAAACAAGTACCTTTGGCTAGCAACTACAGTCGGCGATGTGTTTTGATGCACACCTCAGATAACACAAATATCAAGAGGAAAAGTCCAGACTTCCGACAAATGGTAGATTATGACAAGTTCATGCTTCAACTTCAATGCTTAAAAAAATTGTCATATAAGATCCATTATTACAGTATGTACAAATAACAACCATTTACAAAAATACGTATGAAACGATTATGCTTCAAGTCATTTACCACAATATTTCTTCATGAGGTCATTTTATGCGTCACGAATGAATGAAATTTAAGACTAAGATGAAGAGCATATAATTGGTGGGTGAAACTAAAATAGATTTAGCTAGAACCTAGCTCATATTATTATTTTTGCAAACTAAAGTTAATTGGCTATTGTCCCTGATCAAATAAATAAATCCAAATTAAATCAACATCCCCAGAGAGATATTAAAAGTAAGATTTTCATAGTCACGTCCTCAAAAATGACCTCATCGTGTCAAAAGGCATTTTATACACCAATCTCGTTTTTCAATATTTCTTTAGTAAGTCATAGTTCAGCAGAGATATTCAAATTCAAAATTAGTTTTACAGCCCTTAAACAGCTTTAAAACATGTAGTTTCTTATCGGCAGGTTTTGCTTAAGGGGCGGGTTATTGGTAGAAAATGTATAACCCGGTGAAAAAAAAAAAAAAAAACAAACAAGACATAAACATTTATACAGGAAGTAATCTAGAAATGGACTCCCCGTCCACTTAATTTCATATGGATTGATCATAGCCCTCAACATCTTCATTACAGTTTCGGGATTTGATGCCTGTTTTATGTAACGTGACATATTATAAGAACTGGATTAAAAAGAAAATCTGCCTTGAGTTCTGCCAATGTGTTCAACAGAAAGGCTTTGTTTTGAGCCATGAGCGAGAGCAGAGTGGGAACGTTCCATTTGGCACGATAAATGAGTGGGGTCAAAAGGCATATATAGTATGCCTTCTGCCTATTTGAGCTAATGTTCCACTGATCTCCGATGACAGCCCTCCTCCATCATCACACAGACTCCATCCAATCGCCACTATACAACGTCAAAGTTAGTCTTGTGGCTTCTGCTTAATGTCCGGGTTTTTACATCTCCATAATTGCATTGACTGTTTTAAAGTCTGGTTGAAATTGTATTTTTACCATTTGGGAGTAGGTCATATTGTGGCCAATACATTTCAATATCAAAGGGGAGCTATGCAACTTTATATGTGAAAAACAAAAACACAGACCGTTCGTGACCTGTGGCAGAATGAGTCGGCAGCATGGCGTCTTTTTGTTTTCATTCACAGTGGACTCTAGGATGCTGTGGATGTTTGGAAGGTTTTCTCTGCTGATGGCGCTCTGCACCCGGAGCACTGTGGACACAAGTGTGATCAACAATAATAGGCAGTGGATAAACTACGACTCTAGCCCACTGCTACCCTGGGCACACCGACAAGCATCACAACCACCCTACAATTAAAAACCACACCCCCCCCCACCCCCCAAAAAAAAAAATAACACCATATTAATTCAAGGCAATATGGGTGAAGTGTCCTTCCAACGACACATTTAGGCCACTTCAGTCCGCCCTCGTCTTGTGACACCTGGTATTCTCAGAAGGTCTCCCATCACAGTGGCGAACCAGGCCCTGCCCTGTTAGCACACTTCAGATGTCTGAGCAGTGGATTTTATTTATATCTTATTTTTTCTTATTTTTTCTATCAGTATTTCTTCAATATATTTTTTTTATATTTCTTTATTTTTTTTATTTTATTTTATTAATATTAGAATTAATTATTAAATTAATTTTTTTCTTTTCTTTTTTTTTATTTTTAAATTTTTTTTTTAAGTTAAATGATTTTTCGATTTTTGTTCTTTTTTATATTATTTATTCTTTATTTATAATATCCATTTATAATTTTCTATATTTATATTTGTATATTTTTTTAATTATTTTTTTTATTATATATTATTCTTTTTTTTTTTTTATTAAATGATGATTCCTTTTTTTTTTCTTTCTTTTTATATTGAACTTAATCTTATCTCTTTATTTTGTTATTATTTTTCTTTATTTGATTTCTGTATTTTTATATACAAATTTTTATTTATTTATTATTTATTTTTTTTTTTCTCTGGTTTACGTATTTAAGTATGACCACCAAATAAACACAACAAGACAGGAAACAATTAGTCACAGGGGGGGGGAGAGAAATCGACGCACCTAAAACAGTGTTAAAAGCTCGGGTCCAAACGAAAAACAGCTTAGTGGAATATGAACTGTTAGCAAGACGCGATGTCTTAGCATCTCAACGAACAATGATCTGATGCCAGAGGAAGAAGGCCTGGAAGAGGCTTTTCCCAGGGGTCAGAGAGAGTCCTTTGATTTATGGATGATAATAAAACCAATCACCAAACACTGTTCAAATCACGAGAATACAAGATAAATAAAGACAATTTTGATAAGGATTAGTAATAATAAAGTACAAAAATAAGTAGAATGAAATAAATTAAACATAAACGCAAAAACCTTAAATATATTTTTGATAATTTTTGGATAACAGTCGCCGGCCGGAATCATCAACTGGCGTTGCCGGTTGACCATCAGTGAAGTTCAATGCTTTAGACTCAAAATGACTCGGAAAGAGACAAAGACATTCATCACATTTAGGTATTACTACAACAATGAAACAAAAAACACCAATTCGTAGGTAGTGCATTTTTTGTCACACATTGTAAGTAATATTAATTCAGATTCAATTTTCTACATGTTCCACTGCCAGTAAAGGCTTGAGTTATCGTCATAGTTTGAAGCGTCTGTGATGTAGGCATCCTGAATAATGACATTGTGAGGAGCTGAAAGTGTCTCTCCCCGGTGAGAACCGGGCAGTGTGCTCGGAGTGAAGCAAGGCCAGTTCCCTAAGGATAAATAAAAATCTCCTGGCCTTGGTGACTCTGGGCATCTGGTCCTGAGCAGCCTGAGGGAGTCTTCCTCTGAGCTTATTTCTATTCCATGCGGTCTGCCGCTGACTGGCCCTTAATTATTCAGTCAGCATAAATTACGTCTAAAGCAGAGAGCGGAGTCATGGCCGTGCCAGGAGGGAGCAGGCCTTTGTCAGCTTCAAAGGGGCCGCGAACCTGCAGAGCTACCAGTGGGCACCACGTAACACCAGTCACCAGTTAACGCGTCTCAGCTTCCTCAATTAAACCCCACTTAATGTCATACAAAATCGCAGTTTCCCCCACAAGTCTCCAAACAAAATAGAAAACTTATCACTCAGACCAGAATGGCCGAAGTGCCCTACATTGGATAAAGTGAATTGTCTTGGTGATAGAGAGGGAGCACATAATTGATGACAAGTAAGCCAGATAAATGGTGTTAATCGAATTAAAAATCGAGATTAAAATTTAAAATCATAGCCAAAACAGTATTGTTGCAATCACATCCAGATTTAACAAACCAGTATGTGACACATCCAGTTGCTCGTTGTAAATTCCCTCCCAACCAATAAACAAGCAAATATAGGACACTAATGAATATTAATTCAGATCCCTCTTCCCCAAAAATAGGTGCAACGGTTCTGCTATTGAGTGCTTTCTGTTATTGTATATTCCAAAAGGACCTGTGTTTTTGTTGGTAAAGATGGTTCTCTCAATAAAAGGTGCAGTGGAATGATTGAATGGATCTGTAGTATTTAGAGATCAACAACCCGTTCTCCCACTAGAACACAACGTAGACAGCGCCTTTTTAAAAGCCTGCATATTGGTGTAATTTGTGGATCTAATACAACCTCTTATGGTACAATGCATTACAAACGCAATACTAAATGTGTTGTTTCTGTCAAAGTTAATAAAGCTAATACATAGGAGGCTGTAGAGCTGCAGGTGGCCTGTACACTGTTATGGATTGTCTGGAGACCTCCCCTAGAGATGCGCTGGCCGTCTTAACCACTAACTCGACTGTGTGTTTTGGCAATAAAATGTTATGTTTTGTTGTAGTGTGAGAAAAACCGAGCAGCTCAGCAGGGGTTCACAAATACGCTGGTACGACTTGAACGACCCAGGACTCTAGTTGTTTCGGACAAACGACCGTGAATAGGCTATCGAAACACTTCAGCATGTAGTATTATTTCAGTGTGAATTTGTGTTACTGAATCTGATGACATCCTGTATGCATAAGTTGACAAAAAGGATAAGCGAAGTGTCCCCAAAAGTTGGAGGATTAGTTTATGGGTTGAGTGCAAGTGGTGTGAACTCGAACATCAGGCGGGTGTGTCACATGGGACAAGTTCTGAAGGACCTCGCAAGTCAGGTCCTCGAATTGGCTATTCATGTGCTTATGTTTCTGAACACTTATATCCATGCTTTTTGGATGTGTTTACTCATGTACTGATGCTGTCCATAATTATCAGACTGCGCCACAAACTCTAATGTTTAATATCCTGTCACACTGTGCTGAAACTCACCTGTGCCTCTGGTCCGATCATTGCGTCTGGTTCCAGTCTTGTCTGTTGACACTGCGAGCTAACGCGTCACACTTATGTCCCATAAATGCCACCCGACACAAACTACAGGCTGTAATTGAGGCCTCTCATGGCCACAGCCACAGGAGAAGTAAATTATACTGATGATGCGTTGGGCCTAAACAGAAAATGTATGACAATTTACAGGACAGGGCATAGTGAAAAGCCAACAGAAAGAGTGTGTTAAATCCAATAACAATAAATAAACAACAATAGAATGCATTTTCAACTGGGTAAAACAACCCTATTGCAATCGGCTCTAAAACACAAGGTTATATGCATAAAAATTGGAATGTATAATATTTTTGTTTTCCTAGTTTCCTATGCCACCTCAATTCCAGGATTCAATTCATTTGGATTGCCTTTTGCAGTACAAACCACATGAATATATTTGCAGAAATCCCCAGTGATTTCACCAGACAAATATATAAATAAAACAAGGTAAAAAAGAACAGTAAACAAATGTAAATGCGAAATCAATCAAACAAAAAAGCATAAGATCATTAAAGTGGCATTGTCTAAACTGATAACAGCGATAGCAATCTCACTTCTCAGCAAGAGGTTTGAATCCATGGTCAACAATTTTACTTGAGTGGATTTTTATGTTCTCCCCGTGACTCCGTAGTTTCCTTCCGGTGCTCCGGTTTCCCCCGACCACTAAAAACATTACAATAGGTCTGGGCAGCACCTCCTGTAACTGGTGACCCCGCTCCCATCTCTGTGTGGAAGAGAGACAGATGCCACAATTGTAAAGCGCTATTGTGACTCTGTTTTGTGAAAGGCGCTCTGTAAATAAAGATTACAATACATACTAACATTACTTCTCACCCACAATGCCTAGATTAAGTCAGAGTTTTGGATGATTGGATGTTGGAGGTGGCCGATGGCACGTGCTGTTTAGCTTTGCTTCTGACCATACACAAGGTGAGCTAACACTGTGTGTTGAGTTAAAGAAAAAATACCATCAGAAAAAGTAGCTTATAAAACCTATAAAACCTTACCCTAACCCAATGCATTATTATTAATATAATTAATGTACATAGTTAAATAAGGTACACATTAACTCAAAAGAAACATTACCACATTATTTATTCCCCACTCAATATTGAAAAAAAAAAAAATCCAATACACCCTAAATTCATAAGAAACAGACATGATGGATTACAAGTTAAACTCATCGTCCCTTTTTATGCGGAGGCTTGAATTCCATGAAGAAAAGCTCACCTTGGCCGTGTGCGTTTGTTGTGACCACTGTGAGCTTGGTCTCCTCAGCCAAGAAGACGGAGTACACAAACGACACAGGTTGTTATATACACCGAAGTAAAAATGAAGGAGCAGAATGACTAAGGCAGCCAAGTGCCTGACATAACCAACATAATCAATCTCGCTCAATAGAAGAGTGTAAATTATTACTCTTGAAACAAGGAGACTTAATGACAGCAGGCATGTTGATAACCCAAACTCTGAAAATTAGCAGCTCAGAAAAATCCTGAAATAATTACATTTGTATTTTGAATCCTGGTGGTCCAGCACTTCTATTTAGCCAACAATTAAAGCAAAGGCCAGTGTGTTTTGAAAGGTGAAACAGGTTCTTTGCATTCAATTTATACATATGGAGAGAACATGCAATCTTTAAACGCAATGAAAAGTCTGTGAGGGATTGCTTTGCTATCATATTTTACAACCAGGCATACGGTTGATGGAACGCTATAAATAATCTATAACTGTCCCTACCTTAATTTCTGTCTTTCTATTGCTTAATGAACAAGCCTTTGAGTCGTTTATAAGAGCATGAGACGGCAGCACATCCCACGATAAAAGTACATAATGGGAGAAGTTATTCTCCCTCCCATTGTGTCATATTCAAATAAAAAAGGCCCCAGAAACATATCCCACGCCCTGAATACAATGTTTATTAAAGGCCATCTCCACAAAAGAAGGGAAAATCAGCCTGGGACAGCGACTGCCATGCGGCTAATCTGGCAGCCATACAAGACTTCAGGGCAGCGTATGGTAAATGTGATTTAGATGATTTCCCATGCGCGTGTGAGGCGTGATCACCCCACAGTGCCTCAGCGACAGGCCCTCATTACACACTGGGCCACCGTCAGCCACAATTTGCCCAACTACGATGCCACTATTTCTGACACAGCGACACGCCATTTGTTCTCGACTAGCCGGAACATGAATTTAACAGTGTGATAAACTTCCATACTTGGAATAGAATATAATGAATTACTTCTGTACAAAGACAGATGTTCAAGCTTGGTACCGTTACTGTTACCTAAAAGAATGTAGTACCTACATTTGATTTCATAAAATAATTTTTTTTTGACCCAATAGTTAATTTGGGGCCAACAGAATAATGAAATTGAACGCTCCGAATAGATATCTCGTACATGTGCACATTTTACGTTTCCAATTTAATTCAACACTTTCACCGTAATATTTACTACATTGGATGAATTAAGCACAGACAGAAATTTATAACGATCATATTCCAATACACACCTTTAAGCGCTAACGATTCCAACAGATTAAACAGGTCCTAGAGCCCATCCACACACCGAATCACAAATAAGAGTGATAGGATGACCCAATGTTTAAGTAACGTTGTACAAATCAGACCTCAACATACTGTCTATTTTGCACGCGGAGGAAAAAAACATTCTGATTACATATCAGGCCACTGATTGAAACCCATGCAATCACAGTCTAACAGTTAAATGAATCAGTGATAGTCTTCATTTGAAATAGAGAAATGCTAAAAAAACCTTCTCAATAAATCCTGCGTTTTCAGTAAAAGCTGCTTCTTGTAGAGTACTGCAGATGTTTGTAATTAAATCACATGGGTTTTACAAATGAAGTTAAACCTAAAACCAATTAATTACTGAGACAAGTGCACATCGTATTTTAATGTTATTCTCTGCAATAAATCTGCCATCTCAATTTGACACATTCAAAGATCCTAATTGTTTCCAAAATGAACAGTATTGAATGTATATTTTGTGTCGATAAACACTAAAAAAAAAAAAAAAAGTTAACTGTTCACCTGTTATTGTTCAGGCCTAGTAACAATGACCTTACACCAACGCAGACATAAAATGGAAGTTGATCAGTCATGGCCACATCAGTTTTTGTCTCTTTAGTTGGGACTACTAACATCTACTAAAATGTATTATATAATGCATACCCAGAAGAAAACTCTGTCATAAAGAGTCCATGGCCATGTGTGCTTCTGAACCCGCCTCATATCTGTCATTTCATTCTCCAGCAGCCCTAAAAAAAGATGCACCATAGTATTCATGATTCATGACAATATTGCCTGAGAGTCCCAGATAATACTATATGTATTGCACACAGCCATCAAGTCTCAGACCTAGTCCCGGTTTCATCTCCCCGATTTCAAAGATGGATGCGATAGACAGGTGTATTAGCAGATGAGGATGCACATGGCGTGATTATAGACGGAAAAAAGAAAGCAAGAATATTCTTACACCACGGTGCAGAGGTACAGGCGCCCTGGTGGGCTATAAAGATATACATATAATGGCTTGTATTAAACCAGGAAGAGTAACACACTACAATAATAGTTTACAATAATGTCCCATCATGTACAGTAATTACAAATTGGACACTTCTTTTCCAGTCAGTTTATTAATATTGCTATATTAATTTAGCATCAATCCATATTTATATGGTGAAATGAAAAGAAAAAATATGAAATAGAACATACATATTAATGTATTCAATTTTTCTACTGCCAGAAATATTGAAAGGGCATTGACCTTTGGAAGTGGGGGCAAGGACAAAATAATGCCTTCATCTCGGTTCCACTTGGGTGAATTATTTCACTGTCTTCTATCAAAAGCTCAGCTAACTACACCAACCAATTATTGATTAAGGAGGTAAAGGTTTGAGTCATTAAGGGCCATCTGTATTAAAGGAGACACAATTGAACCTGAAATCCAGCAATTACCACAGGCTAAGCCTTTGTATGAGAGGAGCCTTAGGCCCTTTCCACACACATACAGACACTCATACTGTAAGCGTTCACATTTCAAAGTGCAAAAAATATGATAGAAATTTAATTCAACATGTGTGTACTTTGAGACCTGACAGAAAGCCTATATTAAAAGCGTATCATAGCAGCAGAGAATGTGATGCAAGAGCTAAGAAAGGCAATTACACAGTAGAGTCGTCAAGGCCATTTAGCTCCCTCAGGCAGGACGGATGCACACAAAGCTTTACACTTCCATTCCACAAAAGAACATCCTTAATTCTTAACTTATTGTTTATGGAACTATTGCCTTGCCTGGAATTTACCACTGTTGACATTAACTGTGTGCAATGCAAGAATTCTAAATGGCTCTAAAATCCCTGTGCACACACACAACACGCACACACTATCAACTAACATCTTATTAGAATAAGTAAGCAAGCCCCCCCCCCCATTTTTAAACATACAAAAATACATGAAACCTACAAAGAGTGAAAGGAAAACAAAAGTTGATTAAATATACTCCAGTGGTTTATAAATGATTCAATTCAAAATCTCATCGCAATTATCAAGATGAATAATAGGTGAAATATTTATGCCAATGTGACACATCCACTAAATGTCAGAAAACAAACAACAGAAGCTTTTCACATGAAGATTTAGATTTGATTGCACTCATGAAAAGGGTAAAATATTTTTATGTGTGCCGCAATGCACAAATAAATTATTAGAAATAATTTTTTGACAATTCACCCACTGTCCCATTGTCTGTTTAGGGTGTAATGATGGGACCCATGAATCGGCAACTTTCAACAACACCAGTGAACTGGTCTCCCAGACACATGTACCCCTCCCAGCCTGGGAGCCGCTTCATTCCTGCACCGCAAAGCCTCAAACCTCTGCAGTTCTACAGCCTGAGTACTGCTTCTACAGCCAGACTGTCTGTGGTACGGATAACACTCTCAATGTGCTCCTAAGGTTTTTCCCACTTTTTTGCAGTGCAAAATGTAAGTAATGTACAAATATCCAGTAAATGTAAAAATTGAACAGCAATGTATCATTACAATAAATAGCATATAAAATAAGTGTTGAGTATTTGTCTCTTGAGTAGCCTATTTTTGCAAGAACATTGTCCAAGCATCACAGAGAATGTAAAAAAATATTGAATCTGGCACAGAATAACGCAAATGAAAGTAGTGACAACTTTAATTACCAGCACACATACGACATGA
The DNA here is from genome assembly GCA_964034765.1 of Knipowitschia caucasica. Lineage (NCBI taxonomy): Eukaryota > Metazoa > Chordata > Actinopteri > Gobiiformes > Gobiidae > Knipowitschia > Knipowitschia caucasica. Next base: position 20,091,518 of record OZ035838.1, read on the forward strand.
ACAAATGCAAAACACAGCTCCACACACAAAGAAGATCTGACTAAGACAGCAGGAGCCAGAACAGATTCTTGCACCGGTTCAAACGCGCCAAAATGACTGCGCTGACATATTGCAATACCACCTCGGGCCGGATTGGGTGGACCCGAATAAGAATTAGCCCATGCTAACATATACAATGGCAAACCTCTCAAAAGACCTTTTACGGATGGTCCAAAAGTTGGCTTCTTCCCAAAGCTCCGTTCCAAGAGTGTCAATGCGAAGGGGGAGATTTTTTTTTGGACCACTCTAGTTTACATGCAGGAATTTTTAATCACACGTTTAAATGAATGGAATGCGCCGCTGACCATGCGCAGAATACTTTTTTCACACATTTCTTGTGGCGACCACTCCGGCATTTGGATAGCTCCGATAGGCACATTTTCGGCCCCATTAGTATGAAACTCCAGAAATAGGCGGGACAAAGTCCGTTAATATATACAGACTATGATTATACTTTTCATCTAACCCTTTCATTGCCCATTTGTGTATAATCATTACATTACAGACCAAGCTTGTATTCACTTACACTGTCCACATTACAGATAAAATAACCTTTTTCACCATCTAGGCCTGCAGTTGTTTTTAATTGTTTTAATGCACACACAACATAACTTTACATTTGCATACAATTAATTAACACATTACTCAAATCGATGGCCCTTCTACAGCACCACAAGAACGCCACAGAGAAGTCAATTACTCGCAGCTAGGTGCATGATGCGGTCTGTTGTACGGTTACATCGTACAATCTTGGACAGGCTTCTCGTGGCTTACATCACAGGCTGGAGCGAGCTTAGCAGGAGGAAGAACATATAAAGGATACATTTGTCAGATCAATGAAAGTTGAATGTGTGTTAACTACTGTCTACTTATGTGTGGCGTTTCAATCCAGCTTGATATTACTTCATAGAGAGAACAATTGTTATTTAACTTAGATCGAAATAGCTTGATCGAACGTAATTCTATTAGATCTTCCAACAACAGGACGTATGGTGTTGATAATAATTGTCATACACTCTGACATAAGACAAGAAAGAGTTTGCAATCTGCCATTAAAACCAAACTTCTGATGCATAACATAAGAGGGGGTGTTCAAAGTTTTGAAACTCCACTTAAAGTGCACCTGCATTCAGAGCCTAATGTGGTTGTGTTCAATAACGACAAGTCCCGGGGAAAAGCTCTTCGAACAAATTAGACCTCTGTGAGGGTGCTCAGAGTGGGCTTTCATGTCCAGGCATCGAAGAAACACAATGACAAATGCCGACAGCTGAAAACGCACAAAACGCGTGGACATTTTGGAGACATCACACACACACTACTATTACCTTTGGGACGCGAGTGAGCAAATTAATCATCTCCTATAACAATACGCACTCACCGCACCGCCTGGCACACTGCCACAGACGGGGGAAAATGGGATCAGGACGTGGAGGAGGCTGCTATCGCAAACCTCCAACCATGTCACAGTTCTGTCTTAATGTAAGTTGTCCAGAGCTCTCCCAAGAATAGAGACATCCTATTATGAGACACAACACGGAGAATTCAAGGTACAATCAGAGCGAGACTGACAACGAACACACACTTTAACTAAAGGCTTTTCCTGGAGAGGGTCAGGGCTGCACAAAACAGACTGCACCATTAGAATAGCATTTCACAAATGAGTGAACTTGAATTGTGATTTGATTTTGAATTGTGATGAATAAATTAATTTGATGAGTATGATCAGCTGCACTATATTGAACCTAAAACCAGTAAAGTAGTGCCCAAGTAGCTGGAACAAAAATTGATATCTAGCCAAATATTTGGACTCAGCTGACGACCTACCTGTATTTGGCCCAGTTTAGACGGAGACACTGCGGAGATGCTGCAAAGTAATTATCAAAAATGACCAGGCTGCTTATTCGAAGTGAACGGCTTCTAAACAATGACGGAAGACAATGTAGTTCTAGTGCCCGGCCAGGAGGGGAGGTGGAACTTTACAAGACGTTGCTTGCGACCCTCACCATTATAAGGAAAAAAGTAGAAACCTTAATAATACTCAAACCTAACTAATATTTCAGCAGTGGTCAGCCGTGGCTACCAAGTGCATTTGTTGAAACTCACCCACACAAAAACTTGACTGTTTATTTTTTATATATATATATATATATATATATATTTATATTTTTTTTTTATCCCCCCCCCCCCCCATTCCATTTATTATAATTTTCAGTTCAACAAAGCTAAAATCATATCTTAAAAATCAGCATTCTTAAGGTATGCTAAATGGTTTTGTTTGAGCCTTGTTTTTCCCAATTGATTAATATATTTTTGAGTCATTAAGATGCCTTCCCCTCATTCCAATTTTTTTTTCCAGTTCCAGTTCTTCAAAGCTCAAGGCATATCTTTAAAAATCTGCATTTTTCACGATACACAATACGACATTTAAATATGACATTATGCCATGTGATACTTAAATGGCCCTTGTTTTTCCCGATTTCATTTTCAAATTTTGAAGTTTTTTAATTTATCTCTTTTGTTGATTTTCATACTTTTTTTTCATGCTTGTTTTTTGTCTTAATCATTATTTTTTTTTGTTCCCAGTCCTTTTGCTGTGACCTCCTACAGTAAGTGAAGGTGCCCTGTGGCAGGAGTGATGTGCTTTTAGTATGCTGATCTGATGTATGCTCTCAGAGGACCAGGCGACACCCTGCTCCTCCTGATCCTGAACATCTTAAACACTCGGTAGAAAAAGCGTCTTGGTCGTCGGCCTCTGTCCTCGTCAATGAAGTCTTCCAGCTGGAAATTCAGATGTCTCACCGCTGCATTGAGGAAATACTCACTCCAGAGCAGGGGTGAGGTGAAGGGTCCCAGCTCTTCCCGGAGACTTCTAGCCGTCTCCTTAGCTATGGCTTTGAGGTCTTTGGTCTTCAGGTCTGTTCCTTGGGTCATGGAGACTCTTCGCTCCACCTCACGCAGTTGCAAAATAACTCTTCCTTGCTCCCTAATGTCTAGGAACAAGGGGGATTTATTCAAGAAATGTTGGATCATCGTTGAGACCATGACGTGAGCGGCATTGGAGTTGATGTCCTGTGTCTCTGGAGGGACGGCTCTCTCTGAAGAAGTGCAACAGTCCTGGAGGTTTTGGAGTTCTGGAGTAGAGGATACTTGGATGACCTCAGGTGGGTGATGGTCCTGCACCAGACTCACAAGGTCTAACAAAGAGATGGAGTCTAGGGACGAGAGAAGATCCACTGGACTGTCGTGCTCAGGAGAAGTAGGGGCCACAGCACAGGTCTGAACCAGATCCTCAGAGAAAATATCCTCAAGGACAGGAACCTCTGGGGTTTTCTCCTCTCTGATTGTCTCCACTTGGATTGTCTCTTCTGGAATTGTCTTCACTTGTATTGTCTCCAATTGGATTGTCTCCAATTGGATTGTCCCCACTTGGATTGTCTCTTCTGGGATTGTCTCCATTTGGATGGTCTCCACTTGGATTGTCTCCACCTGGATTGTCTCCTCTCTGATTGTCTCCTCTGGGATTGTCTCCACTTGGATTGTCTCCACTTGGATTGTCTCCTCTCTGTTTGTCTCTACTTGGATTTTCTCCACTTGGATTGTCTCCTCTTTGATTGTATTCACTTGGATTGTCTCCTCTGGGATTGTTTCCACTTGGATTGTCTCCTCTGGGATTGTCTCCACTTGGATTGTCCCCTCTGGGATTGTCCCTTCTGGGATTGTCTCCACTGGGATTGTCTCCTGTAGGATTGTCTCCACTTGGATTGTCTCCACTTGGATTGTCTCCACTTGGATTGTCTCCACTTGGATTGTCTCCTCAGAGACAGGCTCTTCTAAGATGGGTTTCTCTGGGATGGGCTCCTGGAGGGCCGGTGGGGAACTCTCACTCTGGGATGCATGTGTTTCTTTCTGAGCTGATGCAAGAGTAGCTTTAAACGCCTGCCGGGCCTGGAGCTTCTCGATCTCTTGCAGTTTGAAAACCCTCTGCTGGAAGAGGAACTCCTCAGAGGGGGACAGCTGAGGGTTGTCCAGCTCCATCTGCTCTTTGAAACCCATCATGTGCAACATTGCCTCTGCTGCCTGTAGCTTGGCTGCCTTCTTGTTTGGACCCAGTCCTTGAGATGTCCTCTGGTCCACTCTAACCTCCATACAGAACTCTGATGCATGGTAGCCACGGTGTTGGATGCCGACCACCTTGTACTCAGCTTGCCTCTGCTTCCTCACCATCAGGATCTCTGCCAGGGCACTGATGTGGTCTTTCTTGTAGAAGAAGTAGACCCGCTGTGAGGGGTCCACCAGCTCCATGCGGGGTTTGGACCAGTAGGGGGTCACGTCCTCTGGCAAAGGATGCTTCCTCAGCTGATGCAACACCACCTTAGCTGCACTTAGCTTGGCCTTTTGTTTGGTGGGACCTGAACCATACCCCACCAGGTCCCCCACTGCCAGCTCTATGTGAAAGGTCTGTGCATGGCTCGGGCCTTCTTTATCCATCTCAGTGAACTGCAGCTGCAGCTGGTGCAGACATGCCAGTTCATAAAGGAGGGACAGGTCCGTCTTGTGAACTTCATTGGGGTGTTTACGGTGCATGTTGTCTGTGTTGTATTTGCTTTTGTGTCTATAATGTGGTAAACTAATACTCTGTTGTGGGAACAGGTCGCTGTGTCTCTGCGGACATATGATTTCTCAGGCTGTATTCAGCCTATCATGTGAACTTTGTAATTTCATTCTAGAATTTTGGCTTTCGAAGACAAGCTGGGTTGCCATGACAACACGGCAACCGTTGTCACGCATGCGCACAGAGCCAATAATGCAAAGTTTAGGAGTGACTTCTCTTTGAAAATGTCCCAAATTCCCACATTGTATACCGCTTTGTGAATCTGGTTTCTGAAAGGCATTATATGAATGAAGGCAATATATAAATAAAGATGACTGACTTACTTAAGATTACTTGCTCAAATCATTAAAGACAAAACAAGGAATAAAACAAGGATTTCTATCTTTACAATACAATTACAATACTATTTATTCTTGTATAGCCCTAAATCACAACAGAAGTCATCTCAGAGAACTTAACAAAACCATTGAAATCACCAACACAGATCAGAGAACCGACAGTTAAAACACATAAAGAATATAGAACACATGTTGATAAAAGTTCATACATGTTGTAGAATGTTAAAGTGTCCTGGATCATCACCACAGTCCTTCTAGTTGGACACTAACTGCCCAACAGACCCTCCTGCATCGGCAAGGAAAAACTCTTTATTCAGATATTTTGGTCCCAGCTGGATTCGTCTGCATATCTGGCAACCTGAGTCAGGGAGAGTGCAGTACCATTTTTGGCCAGATTTGTACATACCGCTTCTTTAAAGAGCGACTAAACACCAAATCAACTTTTTTTAACTCATAAACTGCATAAGTATGTTTATTGTAGTGCTGTCTACATATCCTGGTCATTTTTTGACATTTTAGTTCAAATTAGATAAAATATCACTTTTGAGCCAAAAAACGCTGTGTGGTGCCCTCTCCACCTTTTTGGTGGTACTACATTTGAATTTGGTTCTGGCCTCTCCATTGACTCTGAAGTTCTCTATGACATCAGTTGTTTTGTGTGACGTCAGTCTGTCAGAGCCAGTGATGTGAACCCATTCAACTCTCACACACGCCCCAGCTGCAGTTTGGAGTATTCTGGCGCCATCTAGTGGATTAAAATTAAATTACATGAGTCATTCTGAGATTATTGAGTGTGATTAGGTTCAGGTGTGTAGCTTTACAATTATCTTAGTGTGTAAACAAGGGTGGAATGAGACTTTCTGGTCTGTAAACTATTGCTTTAAGCAGCAATGACAACTGTCTGTTTTTTTTGTGTGTGACAAGTGAGCTGTCAATCACAGCCCAGACCACGCCCAACTCTAAGCCCCCCTTCTTGTCCCTTGGTCCTCCAGGCAACGCCCTTTTTAGAGAAAATTTTCAAATCTTCATGTGGGCGGGGAAAGGCTGGGCACAGGTGTTTAGCTGCTCTTTAAATTTGTGTTGGGGTTTTTCACACTTATGCATGTTAAGTTATAGAATCCTATGGATATGTGTTTGAATACTGAAAAAGCATTGTATAACATGTGCATTTGTAGATAACTGACTTGTATTTATTGTTGTTTAGTTTCTAACAGTCGTGTTTTCATGTCTACAGTATATGTTTGATTTGTGTTATTGAGGGTATTGTTTGTAAATATTTTATCTGATTGTGATAACAACTGTCCAGGGACTACAGATGGAAAATAGCCCTTAGGCTAATTCTGGCATATTTACATGTATAATGTATATTTATATTAATAAATAAATGAATAAAAATGGATGTCCAATTAAAGAAGGAACAAAATAATTCATCAATCAACCTGTATTCTTTATTGGAATCAAAATAATGGTTATGAACCACAGAAACCACCAACACTAGTAAAAACGATATGATAAAAGAGAAATATGGGATTACTTAAAGAGATAGATCGAGAGATAGACGGATGGACAGACAGATAGATTGGGAAAATCATTTCCACAGACACAGTCACAAACACCGAAACTTGCAACAATACATACAGAAAGCTATGATACACATGCGATACAGGGACATGGAACACATTACAGGTTGTTTTGTGAAGCTATGGATGAAGGGGCCAAACTCCTGCTGAATCTTTCCCGCTTCCACCTTAATGATCTACATCTGCGCCCTGAAGACAGCAGAGTGAAGTGGCTGTGGAGAGGATGGTTTCACTCGACTCGCATGTAAGAAACAGGATAAATAACAGTTTGGTTTTATTACTGTGTTCAGGGGGGGGAGAGTTGTTCGGCAAAAAGTTGTTAAGTATGGATAAATAGAAAACCAATGGATATAAAAAAAATAGAATGGTTTGACGAGGGAGGCCAAATGCTCACATAATCCCACATAATTGTCAAAGCTGTAGGTTCTCTGTCAGATGAGCCTGAGGCGTTTTAGTTCACACTGAGGTCTATGGGGATGATATCCTTACAGACCTTGTGGATTTACGCTGCAGTACCGCCAGTGACCACTAGTCCATGTGTAGAAGGGTTTAAGCACCCTCTTCAGACCTCTGCAGTGACCTTGAGCTGAGGGCCGGAGTTGAATGTTCAGTGGGCCTGATTTTGCTCCTGGGCCACAAGCTGAATAACCTTGATCTAAACAAATCTATATATTTTTAATTTTTCTTTATTGAATCAAGCAGAACATACAGTTTACAAACATAGCAAAACCAAAGACATAGACAAACATTAGAACGCAAAGTCAACTATTCAAGAATCCAGAACAACATCGGAGTTGTTAGAATTGTGCATCTTCTACACCTGATCCAAATCTTTATCAACGGAGCAGGTGAAAAAAAAAGTGGGAATTGGCACAAAACAACGCTCCGTCTAATGTCGTCTTGGAAGCGGCGTGCGTTCAAACACGGCGGGTGAAGCCTCTAAGCTCTCTCTAAAGTGTTTAACTGACAAAACGACTACACACGCGTTCCCGTCTTTCTGCGTGCGCCAGCTCCTTCCCTCTGTGTGTGTTTTATTAGCGGCGGTGATCACTTTGGCACGGCGGCGCTGGGAGGCTGGAGGGTTTGCCAACTTGTGCCTGTGAATGTCCCCTGATGAATAGCGCTCCATTATTAGCGCTGCCAAGCACATTCGGTGTCTGTGCCGCAATCAGGGCATTGATTGGAGGACAATGGAAGTGTTTGATTGAGACAGACTCTTCACTAATTCGGCCGAAAGAAAAAAAAAAAAAATCTGAGGGGAAAGAAAGGAGGAAGAAGAAGACAAAAAAAAATCAGCGTAGCTCAGATGAGGTGGAGATGTACGGTGTCCTTCTGCAGAGGTCACGGTGGAAGCAAACTTTACTTTGGTTTGAGAACGTAAAGATATGTAGCGGCAGAGAAGGGGAACTCCAGAAGGTTATTGGTTTTTCTTGGTGGGCTTAAACTTTTAAAATACACATTCCAACAACATCTAGTTTTGGTGCACTGATTAATAATGAGTGTGACAAAGCCTGACAAATACTGGGAGTTTTCACAACGACCAAAAACCCGGAGTTTTCGACTGAAATCCCCAGGTTGCCTTTTCCATTCACACTTTTACGCTCACATTTCAACCTTGTCTTTTTGCCGAGCTGTGCTCAGTGTAAATAAATATTGTAATTTAGACACTGTTTCATCAAAATAAGTATCATTATTGTACATATTATGGAATAAGTATTGTGTATGCTTCTTTAGAATGACCATTTATAAACAACAAAACCCTAACCCTAACCCAACAAAACACAAGCCCACATAAACTATATGTGACGTGTCTGTCCAACACAAAATACATTTGGCCGAAGATGAAATATTAATGTTTGTGTTTTGGTGAGAGATTAATAATAATAATAATAACAATAATGATGCATTGGTTTTACACAGCAGTTTTTTGGACACCCAAATACGCTTCATATGTCTTTTTTCATTCACTCCATACACGGTGGTGATAAACTACTACTGTAGCCACAGCTGCCCTGGGGCACACTGATAGATTTAGGGGATGAAATAAGTTTTAAGGTGTGAGTGAAAGTGCGCTGCTGGTACTGACAAGCGAGCACAGGTAGCTTTCGTGTAAAAGTAATCCATTATGATACCACTTCCTCTGGTCCTTTACACAGCACATTCACAGCAGAAGCTCTCTCACCATCGCTGGTCTTCACTGGTCCTTCAGGCTCATACTGTATGTGGTATGTTCATTGCTGTTCACCCGTTGTTCCTCTGTCTGTTCCATGAACCCACTGGTGGGACTCAATACCCTGGACTCCATGGACCTGAGAACTGGTCCCCGGCCTGCCGTTGGGAGTTGGTGGTTCTATGATGCCCCTTGAGATGACTGTTGTTGTGATTTCAGGCGATAGGAATTTTTTTTATTTGATTTGAACTCTGAAACATCCCTCAGTTGTAGCAATAAAAAACATTGGTTGTATGCACAGCTAGACAGAACTGTGTTTAACCTCGATTTGAAAACTGCCAGAGTAGACACCTGTCTCACATTTTCAGGAAGATTGTTCCCGATCATAGCAGCATAAATCTGAAACGCTGCCTCCTCACGTCTAGCCCTGACTCTGGGCACCAGCAATAGGCTATCATATATGCAGCTTACATTCTCTGCTACACACTGCATCTCTCTAATGTCCTCCCTGATGATCTCCCTGATGATCTCCCTGATGCTATCCCTGATGTTCTCTCCACAGCGTCTCTCCACAGTGTCTCTCCACAGCGTCGCTTCTCACACACGGTCGCCGTCATATTGAATTCCTCAAACGCTCGGTTTGGCCCTGCATTCCGCCTTACTCAGCTTAACCGTCCCGGTGCGCGCCCATCCGCAAATTAACCAGCGCTAATCAGCCTCTTTCATTTTAATTTGTTTTCATACAATTTGTGATTTGTGTGCGCTCCGGATGAAACCCCGCTCGGGAGGCTTTATCATTCACAAAACTCATAACCGCGGGCTCTTTTTTCCACCGCAATTTGGCCATTTGTCGAGGAGCAGATTTCTCCCCATGGAGCTTCTATCACTACCTCTCTGACCAGCAACAAAATACGGCAACAGCTTGTAGGTAATTGATCAGCCAAGTGGAGTGTAAAGTATTCATTTTCTACTTGAACAGCCCGATAAATCTCCAGGGAGGCTACGGGGGTGGAAATATTGCTTATGCACCAGGAGCTGAGGCGCGCGATGGTGAGGGTCCGATAAGGCATGCCCCGCGCTGCTCACTCAGGCGCACGCTCTCAGCCGCTGTTGGAGGAGGACGCTTCAAATCCTCAGGGAACTGTTGGGATTTGAGCAGCGGAGATGGGCCAAAAGAGCAGGTCCCCAGAGGCGGCTGTGGAGGACCACGACTGAGGGGGGCGCGTGGTGTGAATGAGAGAGATGGAATATAAGATTAGTGTGGGATTGTATAAGTTAAATTCAAGTCAATATACTGTATTTTTGTATAGCCCTAAATCACAATAGTGGAAGACTGTAGAAAGCTGTTGATTCACCAATACGGATCAAATAATCAAACCGTTCATACACAGGAAATGCAATGATAAAAACACATAGAGCTATTGATCCATAAGGGGCAGATGACCAATGTCCATAAATGTTGTTGAATGTTGAGTGTCCTGGATCATCACCATTGTCCTTAGACCCTGCATTGACAAGGATACACACTAAAAGCCCAGTGGGAGAAGGAGAGAAACATTGGGGAGGCCCATATTAGAAGATGAACGGGTTATAGATCCAGATCTCAGGATGTAGAATGAGGACCGAGGCCACATGATGCAGGACTGAGGCTGTACAACGAGCCATCATACTCGCAAACACACACTCTCATTCACCCTGAACTATTGTACATGTTTTTAGTGGTAGGGAAACTGGAGGAAACCTAAACGTGGAGAACATGCAAACTAAACACAGAAAAGTCTTGTTTGGAGGTGTAATCGAACTGGAACCTAACCCAGGAAGCACAAGCACTGACCAGTGTGCCACCATTTAGAGAAATTACAGTGGCTTACATTCATTTCTATTGAACACTGGAGATTCCCTCCCTGGGTTATGGTTATGGATATGGTTATGGTACACTAATTAGCACTAGCTGTTATTTAGTGAGGGCTAACCTAAAGTGTTACAAAACATTCAGTTAGTTTGATTTTTTTGCATCCAGTGTCTATACAGCCACAGGAATAAGGTCTTCCAACAGTATTTTTATGTCTTTTACGAACAAAGCAGAGGGTCAAACAAATTCAACACAGCTTCTCGCGCCACAAAAGGTCACGCGTCATCAGCGGGACGATTATTTTCACTTTCGTATTGATTCATTTGAGTAACATCGATGCCGATCCAAACATTGATGCAGTGTGTGAGCTGTGGGCGGGGCCTGTGGTGTCCAGGGGCCCCAGTGTTCTGAGGGCCTGGCCTTTACTCCTGTCTGCTGATATTTGCCATTTCAGACCCACTGACTTGGAAACAGTGGGGATTATGTAGAGCAGGGGTTGGTCTATGCTTTTTACTGGTTCACATGTTCAGGATTGTATATAATGAGATCTAATCGTATTAGACGTATTATGTATAATATATTTTTTAGAGATAGAAGATGCAATAAGATACATGATTATTATAACAAAAGTATTGACCATAAATTAGTTTTGACAAATTATGTTCTTCACATCCCCACAACAGGGGACAACAGTGGCTTAGTTGGTAGAGTATAGGTCTTTTAATTCGTGGTCGTGGGTTTGATCCATGGATCTATTATAATAACTGGATAGGGTAATACTAGCTTGGAGCGAGAGGACCCACGTGCTCTGGGGATTCTCGCAGTACTGCAGACTAAACAAGGATAAATATATGTGGGCTACCCAGAAATGTTCCCCATAGAACTCAATGTAAAATAAAACAGCTCGACCTCAGCTGAGAGAGCTGAGCTCTTCCACTGCACAGAACCGGGAGGACCAGAGAAATGACTAAATATGGACGAGTTCCGCTAATCTTTCGATGCCCACTGAGCACCAGCCACTGATTTGAATGGGGCGCCATCTTGTATCGCCAGGGGCTTGGTTCGATTCCCCCAAGACTCATGCCACCTGCTCCCACTGATGTTTGCTGTCGTTGTGTCCTTGAACAAGACACTTAACCCCCCTTTGCCTGAAGCCCCCGCGGAAACACCAAGGCCATCTCTTCTATGATGGAGCAGCCATCTTCCCGTGGGCTCCTGCAGGAGGATCAGCGAGGGACTGGTGCATTGAGGACTGGCTGTCAGCTCTGATTGCCTCTTTCTGTTGGGACAAACATTTATTAATTATGGGGGTGGGAAAGTTAGTTACCCAAGCTTTAAGATATATAAGTCTTGCTTCTTCTGATGCTTGGAGATTCTTGACTCCTTTCCTATGATGCTGAAGACACAGATTTTCTTACTGCTTATTTTTTTGCTAGATTTTATTTTATTTTAGTATAGAGTTATTATTCATCTATTTTGTGTGTGTGCACAGCAAAAAGATGACAACACCATTTTTGGTCAGACATTGATTTGCATACCTTCCAGTATTTGGCCTTCTCCCTGTGTTTAAGAGATTAAGATTAAAAGATCCTTTATTCGTCCCGAAGCGTGGAAAATTTCAGTGTTGCATCACAACTTACAGAACAGTAGGAATGAGGAGCACACAGCACAAGATAATCGAACAATAACTATACAAATTACAATAAAACAAAATCTCTAACTCTAGCATCAAAGAAACAAGTATAAATTCTCTATCTTGAACATAAAAGTATAAAATGTTTACATTTGGCAAAATAAGAGAAAAGTATAAAGTCCTGTGTATTCTAGTGTGCAAGCAATATGTAGTTATATGTTAGCATCTGTAAATGTTTGGTCTTGTTCGTTGTATAATCGGTGCTTGGTCATGGCTTCCTATCGCAGCGGCCTGTTCCTCTGGCTCCTGCGCCCCCTCCTCATATATACTGTCACACATGACTCCCCACACGTGCGCGATGACGAAATGCCTTTCTCTGTGTTTTTGTAATTAAGTAGTTAAAAATCAAAGCAACGCTCGCCACTATTAATTTTTTAATAACGCTGACTTTTTTACGGCGGGCTTAATTGAATACCTTATCTTTATTACGCAGATGGTTTATAAATGTGAAATATTACACATTGCAGATAGCTGTTCTTGAAGCATTTGGAAATATAATTAAGCCTCAGCAGTGGTACCGGACACGCAACAGTGCTGTGTTGTTTCTCGATGATTTATCTGGGCTGGGTTTGTGCGTGAACCAAAGGACAGAACAGAAGCACTTTGATTTTCCATTGGTTTTATGATTTTTCTTCCTTTCCCCCTGTTTTTAAGTATCCCCAATAGTTACATGTAATCCTTAAAGAACACATACTATGCTTCTGCCGGCTTCTGTGTAGTGCCTCAGTGCCCATAGGAACTTAGCAAGTATGCATTCCTATAGGGGGGGGGCTCTATGGGGGTGTCAATATAAAAGTCAGTTGATTACTCAAATGCAAATGATGTGTAATTGAAGAGACTGTACCAAACAGAGGCTGGGTCATTTTGACTTAAAGCTAGGGTACCTAACTTTCAAACTACAACAACAAAACTATGTAATAGTTGTGGCCATACTTGCATGCAAAAGCAGGGCCTGCTAGTGCTGTGATGGGAGACCTCTGGGAACGCCAGGTGCCACAGTGAGGTGGCTGCGGCTGTAAAGTGCCAAACTGTCGTTGTGTCCTTAGGCAAGTCATTTCCCCCACATTTCCCAGAACGAGTCTGGTGTGTGTGACTGGCTGGGGGGCTCAGAGGGGCTGATGGCACATACTGGTTGCCTTGCTTCTGTCAGTGTGCCCCAGGACAAAGGTGGCTACAGCAGTAGTTTATCACCACTGTGTATCTTTGAGTGTCCTGAAAAACGCTTGTGGTAAATGATCTATGTGGCCCAACTAGGTTTCCCCCTCGCACAAATAGTGATAGTGAATGGAAGCTCAGACTGTGCTTAGATATAAAAAAGAAGCTTGTATATAAACAGAATGATACAAATTAGAGACTAAAACTAGCCCGGGTCCCTGACAAGATGGAATAGCAGAATGACCCCTAACACATTAAGAAGTGGGCTCTTATAGTGTTCAGGAGAGTCACGAGACACACTTTAACAACCTTAAATTCACAGGACATTCACATTGCAGTCTCATGATACAGGTGCTGTTCTCACTTGAGGGTCCCTTTTGTCTTCCCAGATGTAACGTCAGTCTCATTGACTGAGAAAATGGTCAGCAGTCTCTGCAATTGAGTGCTGAAATGTCTCATCATGTTCTATACATATGAAGACCCTTAAATCTATGTAGAATTAAGAATAATAACAATAGCACACACTACACGCTATATTAAACCTCCATATATACTATCGGTATCTGTGGACGGTGAAGAGGTTTGTCTTTCAGTTCTGCTGTTATGAGTAAGTAATCCTTATTTTTATAGGGCCTTTCACAGACCAGCACTTTACAATTGTTGTGGGCATTTGTCTCTCAAATCGCCATACGCATGGAGGAGGCGCATGCCAGACCTATTCTACATGTTTTAGTGATAGGGGAGCCCGGAGCACCTGGAGAATACCTACGCAGACACAGGGAGAACATTCAAACTCCACACAGAAAGGCCTGGAAGTGAAACCTCTTGTTGTGAGGTACAAGCGCTAACCAATGCGCCACCATGCCGCCCAGTAACATTTTGACAATAAAAACTGACGTATCACTTTCAGGTAGAGCCCAGAGCTAAAATCGGGATCAATTAAGAATGAAAAAACAAAATCCAGAACATTTCTCACTTGCACTACAGTCAGCAACCAGCCTGAGCTCACAACTGCCCCTTCTTTATAACTGAAACTATTTTATCCCCGCACATATAATCCTGTTTGAAGTCCAAGGACAGGGTTGATTGCTGCTGGATTAGTGGAGTTTTGAAAAAATAATCTGGTCATTGTTGAGTCCTGGATTTGAGGAAAAAAGGCAACAAACGCTGGATTACACGGAGCTACGCGTTGGAAACCTGCGTGGGACGCTCTCGTATTGTGATTGTATTTTCTGTGTATGTCCTGTTCCAGTCAAAAGGGATTTGTTCGGTGTAATCATGTTGAAAAAGACTTAATAATAAGGTAAAACGCTGAATTTTATTGCTCACAAAACACGGATAATCTCAAATCAGGACCACGGACAGCTCCACGGACAGCTCCACATGCATGCGACATTAAAGTCCACGTCAGAAAAGTAGAAAATGGTGGAAAGTGTGTGTGGGTGTGTGTGTGTGTGTGCACTTTATTGTCCTCATAGGGAAATCTGTCCTCTGCATATGTATAACATCCTATGCAACATCATTTAACCGCTAGTATCACGTGACACCTATATTTAAAGTAAGTCTAACAAGGGAGTGGGGAAATTATTATCTTTGATTTGATCTTATTCATCAATATCTTTACATTAAACTGGATAGAAAGAAGATAGAGCTTCTTCCTACAAGCTGTAATCAGTCTGAACAGAGCACTTTAATGTTCTTGCACCTGTATTGAAACTGTTTTAGTCTAATCGTTTTTCTCAGTGACAATTGTTTATTGTCAATCAATCAATCAAAGTTTATTTGTAGAGCGCCTTTCATACACATGGCAACACAAAGCGCTTCACAGTCCACATCACAAATCATCACATAAAACAAACACCAGAATCACAATTAAAACATTAAAATCACACAAAAGAATAAAACCATTAAAACTTTCAAAATTACACAAGAAATTTAAAAAAATAAATAAATGACAGCAGTGCATTAAAAATGGAGATAAAATCCTTCAGTTGTATGCACAGGCAAACAGAACAGTCTTTAACCTGGATTTGAACATTGACAGAGTAGACGCCTCCCTCACATTTTCAGGGAGATTGTTCCAGATCTTAGCTGCATGGATCTGAAACGCAGCCTCCCCATGTTTGGTTCTCACTCTGGGCACCAGCAGGAGGCCAGTCCCTGTGCTCCTCAGAGTCCGGGCTGGTTCATATGACACCAACATGTCACTAATGTATTCTGGTGCAAGGCCATGGAGAGACTTGTACACAAGCAGAGCCGTTTTAAAATCTATTCTTTGAGCCACAGGAAGCCAGTGCAGAGACTTGAGGACCGGACTAATATGGTCATACTTCCTGGTTCCTGTCAGGACTCTAGCTGCTGCATTTTGGATGTACTGCAGCTGCTTACAGGTCTGTTTGGACAGACCTGTAAGCAGGCCATTGCAGTAGTCTAGCCTGCTGGAGACAAATGCATGGACAAGAATCTCCAAGTCTGCCCTGGACACTATATTTCTAACTTTGGCAATGTTCTTCAGATGGTAAAAAGCTGTTGATGTTATTGATTTTATGTGGCTATTGAAATTTAGGTCTGAGTCCAGTATTACCCCCAAATTTCTGACCTTGTCTGAAGGAAGTAGGGAGAGAGACTGAAGTTGACAAATGACGCCCTCTCTTTGTTTCTGGGGACCAAAGACAATGATTTCGGTTTTGTCTGTATTTAGCTGGAGGAAATTATTTTGCATCCAGTCACTGATCTGTTGGATACAGTGAAGGAGCAAATCCAGTGGTCCATGTTCTCCTGCAGTCAGTGAGACATAGATCTGAGTGTCGTCAGCGTAATTGTGGTAGGACACTTTGTTTCTTTGTATTAACTGACCTAACGGCAGCATGTAGAGATTAAATAGGAGAGGTCCCAGGATCGACCCCTGTGGTACACCACAGGTCAGGGCCACATCATCTGAGACGCAGTCTCCAATCTCCACAGAGTACTTCCTATCCTCCAGGTAAGACCTAAACCAGTCTAGGGCTGTGCCAGTGACACCAGCCCAGTCCTCCAGTCTCTGCATGAGGATCTCATGGTCGACAGTGTCGAACGCGGCACTAAGATCTAACATGACCAAAACTGTGACTTTACCTGCATCAGTGTGAAGTCGAATGTCGTTTGTTACCTTCACTAGAGCGGTCTCAGTGCTGTGGTGGGGTCTAAACCCAGACTGGAACATATCAAAAGAATTATTCATTGTTAAAAATTCAGTAAGTTGTTGGGAGGCCACTTTTTCAAGAATTTTTCCAATAAATGGCAGATTCGATATGGGGCGATAATTTTGAAGTCCCGCAGGATCCAGACTGCTCTTTTTTAGGAGAGGTCTTATGACTGCTGTTTTTAGGGCCATAGGAAATGTTCCTGACGACAGAGACATGTTTACTATTTGTGTCAGTGAAGGTAACAAACTGCTCAGGACGGACTTCAGAAATTTAGAGGGCAATATATCCAGGCTACATGTGGAGGAGCTCAGACTCATGATTATCTTTTTGACAGTTTCAGTATCCACAGGTGCAAAGTGAGTTAGCTCAGAAAGCTTCTCTGGCTGTTGCATTGTTATACGTGCTGTGGAGGTGATAGTGTTTTTGATTCCTTGTACTTTGTCATCGAAAAACTGTGCGAACTCATTACACCTAGATTTAGAGGAAAATTCTAGGGGCAACTTTACAGGGGGGTTCGTTAATCTACCAACTGTTGAAAACATAACACGAAAATTGTTACTGCAACCTCCAATAATGTCAGAAAAATACATTTCTCTTGTTCTACGTAGAACCCGGTTAAATTCACCCAACTCATCTTTAAAGATTTCATAATCGCCCTGGAAATTGGACTTTCGCCACTTCCGTTCGGCCCTCCGGCACTCTTGCTTCTGTGCCCTAACCGAGTCTGCCTTAGTCCACGGGGCCTTTTTCTTACTGGTAACTATTTTAACCGTCACAGGAGCAATGGCGTCCAGAACAGTCAGAACACTGGTGGTGACAGAGTTATACAATTCATCAACAGTAGAGCATGGAGTTTTCTCAAAATTTAGCATTCCCATGAACAGTTCACTTGTGTTTTCATGTATGTGTCTTCTTCTAACAGTTGTAAATTCAGCTGGTGGTTTGCTAGCAAAACACATGTCAAAAAATACACAGAAATGATCTGACAAAGCAACATCAACTACATTAACATTTGATACATTAACCCCCTTTGTAATTAGCAGGTCAAGAGTGTGCCCCCTGCTGTGGGTGGGGCCACTCACGTGCTGAATGAAACCAAAGGTCTCAAATACAGAAGCCAGCTCCTTTGCATTTCTGTCATCAACATTATCAACATGTACATTAAAATCACCTGTAATAACTAAACTATCAAAATCTGTGCACACGAATGAAAGTAGTTCAGTAAAATGGTCAATAAAATCGCAACATGACTGTGGTGGCCTGTACAGGACAATGAAAAGAGTAGAAGATTGCTTTTGTTCCATTTTAAAAGAAATATACTCAAACGATGAAAAATTTCCAAGGGGCATTCTATGGGAGACAAAGTGCTCTCTAAAAACTGCAGCTATGCCTCCCCCCCTTTTGTTTTCTCGTATTTCGGATTCGAATTTAAAATTGGGTGGTGTTGCTTCTATTAGAACTGCATTTCCTGTATTTTGGTCCAGCCATGTTTCAGCCATAAGCATAAAATCAAGATCATAAGAAGTGATAAAATTATTAATTAAAAATGATTTGTTACATAGAGATCTGACATTAAGCATAGCAAGTTTAAAAATAACGTCAGAGTCGATTAATGTGGTTGATTGATTTCTACAGGGAACAGAAATTAGATTTTCAGAGTTGGACCGTCTAACTGCTGTCCTGTTTTGATTTCGTTTTTTAGAATTTAAAAACATTTTTGAGCTGGTGCGAGGAACACACACAGTCTCAATTGGCCTAAAATGTGAAAACCCTTGTTGTTCTTTAGCTCCCAGAGTCAGAAGGGAATTTTATTTAATTCTGTACTTTTAATGTTGTTTTATGTCTGTATTTGTCGGTGCAGACTGGTGACTTTTGAAAATGTATTCCAAAGTGGGTTGTTTTACTGCAAATGGCAAATAAACTGAATCTGATTCTGTATCTGAATCTCAGAGCTGCCACTTCCTGGTCGCTCTCTGATCAGTGGTTCTGACTGTGGCATGGCTGTGCATTTTGAAAATGTAGCATGAGGAATGATGGGACGTGTTTGTGCTTAGAGTTGCTGTTGTGTGAGAACCCCAAAACATGAATAGAAAGCTCAAGAGAAGATGTAAATAGGTGCCCTTTAAATCTTCAGTCCCATGCTTGAAAAGGCCTCTCTGCTACCTCTTCAGTCCGATTGTCTTCAACTGAAAGTGCTTAAAATGAGAAACATCACAGGAAATACAAACTATGCTCAGAGGCCTCACTCATGTTAGCATTAGAGTGTGGAGTTCAAGAGATGAAGGATCCAAAACAGCAACACCTCAGGATGGGATTTTCCACATGAAGAAATTATCTCCTCTGCGGCAAACGGCACTTCACAAAAATCTATATAAATGTATTTGAAAAAGTAATTCCAGGTCAAGTACGGTTAGTCAAAGCTGAGCATGTACCATTGTGGAAAAACATTCAAATGGTCAAAACAAAAATATCTATGGATCGACTTGATATAATAGATTGACTGAGGTGGGTACAAGTCTGACTCGCCGGTGGCTGGAGCTAAAATTGCTGATTTTAAAGAGATTTTTTGCTTTATTTTTATTCATGGATAAATGTTTAGACACTAGTTAGTGATTAGTAGAAGAAGATAAGGAGGGTAAAAAACTTGATGGATTGAAGCAGAACTGAACCAAAGGTAAAAAGGGGAATCGTCAGATTTGTTTTCAGCTTCCAGAAGCTGGTGTGACGATTTCAAAACTATAAACCTGTTTTCTCTTTGCCCGGACTGGGCCAAAGAATAAGCCATAACATGTCTAGCCTAAAAATGTTAGAAAAAGTGAATTATGTCTTCTTTATAATTGAAGGTGGAACATATAAAGCAGTAGCTTCTTTACACTATTGTCTTATACAAAGATCCTTCTAAGCCTTAAAGGTGTTTGAGAAAAACAGGAGAGAGTAACTTGGAATGAAAATAAATAAAATCAGCAAATATACAGGACAAATCAATCGGTCGGTCTATAGAAAGGTACAGACACTTTACTGTACATAAGTTTACATAAAAATACACGCTTCTAAATAACTAACACTGCACTACGAATAGTGCAGTGTTCAACTCGGACATATGTACAGTCTTACAGCCGAAGGAACTCTATCTCTATAACATTATTACTATTATTATTATTATTATTATTATTATATTCCCACATTGACATGAGAGCAATTTTCAGTCTTGCCTGTACGGAGAAAAATGACCCCAAAATCCTGCTGCTACGTCCCCTTTAATGTAAGCGTTCGGACATGAGGAGTGATGAGAAGCTGCTGCAGTAGTTTGGGGGAAATCCTGTGCTAAGCCGCGGGCGCCGTGCCTGATCCGCGGGCGGCCGGACGCTGATGTGCGCTTTATGATAAACTCTGGGCTCAGCGATTCTCCAAAGCCGCTGTCAGGAGGAGACGTGACGGCCACGGACGCACACACACAGACGCACACACAGACGTACACACACAGACGCACACACAGGCCTCGTCACGCCGCCATAAGCCTGAAGTGCCACTCCGCCGCTCTGACTGTGACAGCAGCAGCACCGGGATTAAAACACCGATCTGGAACTTTTCTAGTGCGAGTGTTTTGCTAGTACAGATCCAGGACATTAACAGACAATAACTCTGGCAACTTACATGCTTGCACATGTCTGCAGCCACAAACAAACATTACATTTAGGATTTAAAAAAAAACAAAGTCACAGACTGAAAGTGAAAAAGGGACAGCACAATTTTCTTTTTCAAAAATACAAAAAGGGAACAGGGTCGTTCACAAGTATTCATACTGAGTGAATAAACTGCAGCTAAATAAAAAATCAGTCGAGTGCATCTTTGTCTGAAGTTTACCACATTTACCTTCAGAACATGTCCAAATGACGCTGAATGCTCACATCTTGTCTGATCGATTCAATGGAGCCACAAGTGTTTAATCCATTCTCAGTATAATTACAGCTGTTCTGTGAGACCCCCAGAGCTGTGTTTAGACGGTAGCGGTCGCTAAACAGCATCATGAAGTCCAGAAAGCAGACAAGAGAGGGTAAAGGTCAGGGATGAAGTTTAAAGCCTCTCAATTCTAAAGTGACAACAATTTATTGATATATTATATGTCACCCTAGATCTAGTAGAAGCCGACAAAGCACAAAATCTCACATCGCAAGCAACAAATACTTCTTTCGTTTGTGCCAAAATGCCGATACAATGCGGCCATATCGACAAAGTGTATAAAGCACAGCGGTTGAAAACGGGAATGGCCTTTTTGTGTTTTTGGACCCGGCTCGGCCTTCTTGCTTCCACCAATATTTGCCGTACGGTTGTTTTTTTACAGACAACATTTGCATAGGCGTTTTTTGTTTGTTTTTGAAGCGTACAACCAAGTTCTCCTTTAGAAAAAAATGCAACATAATCAAGCCTTAGCATATAGACACGCTGGCTTCTATCACTCTAAAGCTTGCACTCTTGGATCTCATTTTATTTTGAAGATGCCGGCGTATACGGAGCATAATTAACCTGGCCGGCGCGCGCTGGGAAATTCTATTACAAGCTCCTTTTCTGCCATGCAAAGAGCCGCGCGCCGATGTCACAGGCCACCGAGCAGAAAGCCGCAAAGCCTGTCTGCATTTTAAACCAAACTTCCAATTTTCCTCCCCCGTATCTCTCTTCATTCTCACTGAAGCTGGAAATTGAGTACGGCGCACTTATGTGAAGAGGGGGTGGGAGAGAGAGAGAGAGAGAAAAAGAAAGAGAGAGAGAGAGAGAGAGAGAGGGGGGGGGGGATAATACTGCATTCGTATTATTCCGTAGCGTTTGTTCTAGTGCGAGCATTCGGACGCCTAAGTGTGCGCGTGGGGCTGGATGGCGAGGAGAGTAATGGGGGTGACAGGATCAGTGTGTAAATATACATAAATAAATAAATAAAAATACATGTCTGAGGTTTGCGATTGCATGTTTTTGGTTTTGGACTAAGCCGTTTATTTCAATTGTCACATAGAGACTGTTTGCGCTGCGCTTTGTTGAGCAGATTTTGTAATGGAGACAGAACCAAGGACTTAAAGGGACAGTGTGCAATCTGCTGTATGGTTTTATGGTGTAGTAAAGTCATTACATTCACATTTGTTGTCATTGTGTGGATTTTGTTATTTTGGTATTTGGTTTTAATTTGACTTCAGTTCTCTGTGGTTTTGTTTTAGCTTGACTTCCTGTCATGTTCCTCGCCCTCATGTGTTTGTGTATGCACCTGTGCTCCTTTTCCCATTGTCATTGTCTGTCCATGTCCGTCCTGTCCCTGGTTCTTTTTGGATTCTTGATTTTGGTTTTCCCTGGTCCTCCTTCATCTCATCACGAGACACTTTTGGTCAGAATCTTCTTATTACCGTTGCAATCCACCTGCTAGACGTTAGCTAGAAGGTCTTCTTGAGGATATGGTTCCATTTAAGAAAATGTCCCGTGCTTATTTTGCTTATGAATTGCTGGTGGAGAGCCAAAACCAGTTAGATTTCACCTAACCAACTGGTAACCCAAAGGACAGCCTTATTCTGCTCTCTGATTCTCTGATCTGCTTGAAAACTGTTAACATTATAGACATCATGTTCATTGCATTGTGAATTAAGAATAACTCCAGTTTAAATGCTTGAGGGTATGAAATCAGACATGATTTGTAAATTTGTAAACGACACACGTAAAAGAGTGAACTGAATATAATACAATCTCTAACTTTAGCAAAATAAAGAAGCAAGTATAAATGATTTAACTTTAGCATTATAAAGAAGTAAAGAAACATACTGTAAATTGTAGTGCAAGAAATATATAGTTTAACCTGTCATATGTACTTTCTTGAACCGATTAAATGAAAAACATCTATACCTTTTAATGCTGGTTCTACAGTGACAGTACAGAAAACTGTTTATAGAGCTGGGAACAAGAAAGATTTTTTTTCTTTTTTAAATAGTCAGATGTTTCATCTTTTGACAAGTTCCTCACACGGCTCGGCACATTACTTCACATTATCTAAAGTGTGTGTCACGGACGGATGACAGATGCTACTGTGAAAAAAGCTTTATTCTCCAAAAGGGAAATTAAAAAGGAGAGGTTTTAATGGCCTCGGGAAAATTGCAGGTCACTGAGGAGAATCCACGCTCAGCCTCCCGTGTGTTTGAGTGACAGAGAACGGTGAGAAGCCACAGCTGGAAACGACGTAGCTCTCTATTGTGTTCACTCTGGCTCTTAAAGCTGGGGTACCTCACTTTCAAACCTCACTAGATTCAACTATGTGATAAAAAAAAAAACATGTAGCTATAGCCCGAGTTTGGTTCCATCATCACTGTCACATATTTAGATCCATCTTTATTGTGCTAAAGTCAGAGATTATGCTAAAGATACAGATGTTATACTTCTCTATTTCTCTATTTGTTTCTTTTTATGCTAGAGTTATAGATTTGATTTGAATTGAGATGAAGTTGTGTTGTGTGCTACTCATTCCTACTGTTCTGTAACTGATGATGCAACACTGACATTTAAAGGATCTCATAATCTTAATCTTAGATCAGGTTTTCAGACAGAACAATGAAAAAAGAGAGAACCACACAATCACTTCCGCTCTAAGTATGCAAAAGACAGCATTCTAATAAGAAGAAGACAGATAAAGCAGGTACCCTAACTTTAAACCTTGCCATTGTTTGAGCCTTCCATGTTTTAGAATGTGAAATGTATGGATATTGCACCAACATCTGAAGGGGCGGAGTTAAATGTTTGTGTCAGAAATTATGACTGCTATTGATATGGATGGATCTAAAAACAGATCCAGGTGTGTTTTAATGAAGAACAATGTTGAAACGTGTCGAAAGAGAGAATATTATACGTCTCCTTTAATTGACACAGTAAAAGACTTTTTTATTTTTTTTTTATCTCTCGAGGAAGTGTATGAAACAATCACTGCTCAGAGCGTTTGTAACAGGTTTCTAACAGTTTTCCCTTTACATGTACATACTTTAAGTTTTTGTTGCCAAGTCTCTACTAATTGAAGAAGTATATATTTTAAACTCTAGCCCTAGCCCACATGGGAAAGTGTCCGTCAGTAGTAAGTTAGATGTGGAGTAAGGACTTAAGTGTCATGGTGTGAATTTTATGTCTGTATTTGGTTTTATTTTGACATTTCAGTTTTACTTCCTGTCCTGTTCCCCTGATGATTGTCTGCCCCGCCCTGATCTGTTTCACCTGAGTCTCCGTCGATATGTGCCCTGTGCTCCTTTCTCCTTGTTGCTGGTCCATTGTATTGTCTTTTGAATGCGCTGGAAAACGGCTGCGAGTCCTAAGCAGCTCTGAAACAGTTGTTTTTTTGTGCTTCTGAATTTGGTATTTTTCTTGCTTTTTTCTACCTGAGATGTTGCTGAGATGAACAGTGTTCATGGTTTTGCACTGGTCCAGAGCAGAGCAGAGAGGATTCATGGTCCGAACCAAGAGGATCAAGTGAAAATCCGCTGGAGGAATGCTAACTTTTTGAAGAATACTAATGAAGCATTTAGCATTTTACTTTGAACTAGAGCAGAGAAAATGGTCCAAACCAAGCGGCTACTTCACCTTGTGAACCGTCCTGCTCCACCCAGAGGCTACTCCACCTCTGCTGCTGTGACCCGCCCTGCTCCACCCAGAGGCTACTCCACCTCTGCTGCTGTGACCCGTCCTGCTCCATCCAGAGGCTACTTCACCTCTGCTGCTGTGACCTGAAGAGCTGTTGCTGATTATTACTATTGTTAGTTGTGATCAATTTTATGTTTTATTTTTGCTGCTACTAGACACCTGAATTTCTCCTAAGGGGATCTATAAAGTATCTATCTATCTATCTGTCTGTATTCCTGGTTCCGTTTTTAGGTTTTGAGTTTTGTTTTCACCTTGACTTTTCTTTTATTAAATCAGTATTTTTGCATTTCTACTACGAGCTTTTTTTAACGACTCGGTCAGTGTTTTTAACCCATTTCAAGTTGTTAGACAGAGTTAAACCCAGAAACTTGTACAGGAGTGCAAGTTTCTGGGTTTAACTCTGTCAAACGACCTGAAATGGGTTAAAAACACTGACCGAGTCGTTAAAAAAGCTCGTCAGCGTCTCTGCTTTCTGCGCAAACTTAGAGAATTTACCACTAACTCTAAGATTCTGCTTAACTTCTATCGCTGCACCATTGAGAGTTTACTTGTTGGTTCTGTGTCTGTGTGGTTTGGAAACATCACAGATAAAGAAAAGAGAGCTTTAAACAAGGTGCTCCGCTCTGCAAAGAGGACCGTGGGCTGTGAGCTTCCTGTTCTGGAGGTTCTTTATAAATCCAGACTTTTAAACAAAGCTCTTAGGATTGTTAATGACTCTTCTGGCCACCCTGGGAAAGCCATGTTCCAGCTTCTTCCCTCTGGCAGAAGATATCGCTCTCTGAGATGCAGGACATCTCGTTACGCTAACAGTTTTAATCCACAAGCTGTTATCAGTGTGAACAGAGCACTTTAATGATTTGCACTTGTTTTGAAACTGTTTTAGTCGATCGATTTCACAGTGACATTTGTTTACTGTTTTATTTGTTTTATTTCTGTACTTAAAATGTTGTGTTATGTCTGTATTTGTCTGTGCACACTGGGGACATTTTGCAAATGTATTTCAATGTGGTTTTTTACTGCAAATGGCAAATAAACTGAATCTGAGGCTGAGTTTACACGGAGACAATGTGGCAGTAAAACGGTATAGTTGGATGTCGGTTGCTACCAACCGTTCATACAAAGACTGTGTTCCAGGGGGGTGAAAACGTAAGTGTTCAGATCCAGCCTGCAGAGTGGGACAACTCAGATACGCTGCACAGCAGGGAGCTTTTTCACACCCGCGAGAGGGGAAAAGGTGTGAAATTCCCCTCTGCTCTGACCCCCGCACGTAAATTTGGACATGCGCAGTAGCGGAGAACAAACATAAACAATAATGGCGCCGCCCACACAAACTAGCTTCGTGGGCTTCCAGCGCGGGACAGAGGATAATTCTACTCCTTCGTTCGTCCAAACGAGACCACGCGAAGCTCTAGGTTCAGTTTCCATGTTCACAGCTGCTGTTAAAATGCAGATAGATGTTGGTGCGTTCTGAGGGTCTGGCACAGGAAGTGAGTATACTGCCGAGAGGGGGGCTGGGCACGGGGCTCGGGGTCGTGTGTCGTGTTGTAAAGTTTATCTGCCCACTACTGGCCGGGCGTTAGAACTACATCGTTTTTCAACCTCATGTGAACGCTGAGAAATTTGCATTAGGAGCCAGGTCGTTTCTGTTAATAGCCTGGAAACGTCTGCGCAGCGTCTCAGTATAAACAGGGCCTGAATCTGCTTTTGAGTCTTCTTTCATCCCACCCCTCATGACACGTAGTGCTTAATAAATACGAATTAAGAGCTAATCAACCATATCTCTTTCTGATTTATCATACTTATTTCAAGCTTATAAACAGGAATAAATTATGGAAATGACATTCAAACATACATTTCACTCCTTTCAAAGCACTTATAATCTCCCACCCCCATATACCTAAAAATAGCTAAGCTAAAGTGTGATCATACTTTTGTGTTTTCTTTTTCACTTATATTGAGAGAAAATTGACAATTGCATCCATTTCCCAACACTTTGGGGACTTGACTGAGAACTGATAAACCAGCTGAACTCATTCACTCGTTTCACTTTTAGGTATAAGCTAACTCTGAAATTATTCCAGAGCAAATATTCCATAGCAGATCAGAAGTCACGTCGACAAAGCACACTTGAAAACCTTCTGTCCACACATACAGCCAAAGACGAGCGCACAAAACAGCAGTACATTACACAATTATGTGCAGTTGTGCTTCTCCTTAAACTTTGTAATCCTTAATAACAAAAGAATTAGATCCACGCCGAGAAACACAGAACGCTCCATGCTCGGCTGAACAAACTCTATAAATGTAAATGCTTTAGCGGCGTGCCAGAATGTGTGCGGACTATAGCGGGAAGCAAAGGCTTGTCTCGCATTTAGTTTAGGGGTGGAACTCAAAGTAAATAACTTCAAGGTAACAGTACCAGGCTGTGACGCTCTAAAAACACAGTCTGGGAAAAAAAAAACTACAACACATTTTATCAATCTGGTGTGGGTTATTTGATCTAATTGGTTAAACTGATAATAGTCTGCAGCCGAGTATGACTGGAGAACAGACAGATCCCTGAACTCCATTTTATGTATTTGTATTTGTATTTGGCAGGGACATTGCTCAATGAATGTATTGTTCAGACCAGACATGGCTACAAGCTAATTTTCCTCTGTGGTCCCTGAGCAGCGGCAGAGTGACAGCAGGTTTACGGTGGGCAAAGATTTAATACATAGAATACCTGGATAGCATTTAAAATACAGGTTAAAGATGCTATACCCAATTTTTGTTTTAATGAGTTCATAAAAATGCTAGTTACTATATACAAGTTGTATTATAAACCGTAATTTAATTGAAAGCTTGAGCTCATTGATTCAGCTTGTGTATGAATTCAGGCCGTAAAAAAGTGCTGAGTAGAGACTTAGTGTGACGCTATAGCTCTCCTCCAATCACAGAACGAGGCTGCGTCCTCTAGCCTCTACAGCGCTGCTAAACACAGTAGCATGTTAGCAGAATTGGCTATAACTCCTCTTGCTGTAACTGCAGACACAGCAAAACAGCCCGAACGACACAACAGTGAGGAAGAGAAGAGGGAACTAAAGCAAAAAAATTATCAAAGAAGAAATCAAGCCCGGGTGGACATAGCTAGCTTACATCGTATCCTCCGGAGAGACTTGTCTATGGGAGAGAGCTGCGGGACCGCCTCGGACTATCTATGCTAGGACTACATTCGGACGCAGAACTAGCGGTAATCTTTCAATAATACAATTTGTTAGCTGTGCGTTGCTTTTGTACCATTTCATCAGTGATTGTTGTACGGCTTACAAGAAGTTGTGCTAATGCTAATGTTTGCATATAGATTGCAAATAAAACTAGATGGCTCCATGGAATGAGAGCATAGGGGAAATGAGAGACCTGTGAGCGAGCTGGGGGGCGGTGCTAAACACTCAAACCTTGCAGAAACGGGTATAGCTCCTTTAAATACAACACCCCTAGCCAGAAAGAAACACAATATATACAACACAATTATTTACATCTGATGAATGGCTGCAGACTTGATTATCTATGAAAGAATTCAAAGAAAAGGTTAAACTGCCCCAGTGATCTACACTCCCACACAGACTGTGTAGATGTCTGTGTGGGAGTGTGGAATTGAAATATAAGTACATTATAATAGTACGGCCTTTATATCACAGTACTCTGAGACATTTCTTTTGCCACACAGTAATTAAAATGTTTGTTTTCTCATTTCAGAACGGAGGTTGAAATAATCCCTGCACAGTTCTTGACGTTTTTGTTGATGTAATACCAATGTGACTGATATGAGTTACTTTGATATATATATATATATATATATATATATATAATAACTTGTGAATGCTTTGACAGGGAAACAGTTCTGACCATCTCCCAGACCAGAGAGGCCCCTGATGCCCCCTGACACACACACAGTCCCCCCGGCGTGTCCTGTGTCTTCCTCTGTGGCCCATGCTCAGAGCACAGAAGCCTCCTCTCACACCGCAAGCTCCTCCTGATGTTGAGAAGCAGCTCTATACAAAGTCTGTATCAATCATTTCAGATACAGTTTTACATTCCACATTCAACAACATTTATGGACATGTCTGTTGTGATTGAGGGCTGTACAAAAATAAATGTGATTGACTTGAATGGAAATATAAGTACATTATAATAGTACAGACTTTATGTTACAGTACTCTGGGACATTTTTTCTGTCACACTTTCAGATTCAGTTTTATTTGCCTTTTGCAGTAAAAAAAAAACACATTGGAATACATTAGCAAAAAGTCACCAGTGTGCACAGACAAATACAGACATAAAACTATGAAGGTTATTTTGTGTTTTTATTATCAACACTTTTTTTTGCTTTTGAATTCTATAAACTGTAACAAAAAAGTATTCAGTGTAAATAAATTCAATGTTTTAAAATTCAGTGTCAAAATATTCAATGTTTTAAAATTCAGTGTCAAAATATTCAATGTTTTCAAATTCAGTCTCAAAAAATTCAATGTTGAAAAAAATTCAGTGTCCAAAAATTCGTAGCATTTTTTTTCGCAGCTTGAAATGTTATGCTTTATTTCCGGGTAAATCAAGACAGAAGCAATCGATCAGTCAATCCTCCATAGATGTAGCCAGGGCCAGAACACGACTTTGGCTTTATCCGAATGTCCGCACTGTACTGTGCGGGACTATTGTGAGTGAGTGACTGAGTGAGTGGACTCATTCTGATGGCGATTCGGACGCTGCACACTATTATCAGGCCGTGCTGTTGTACGTGAGCGTCCCGCTGTAGCATGGATCACGGAGCGGAGAGAGGAGCGGCCATGATGAGGTAAAGGTAAAAGTTGAATTTACGTTTTAATTAGGACATAACATTTAATTGTATTAACATTGGGGGTGGGAAATACCCTTCTATTGTTATATCAGAGGTCTGTTTGGTGATTAAACAGATTTTCTTTGGACTTTTTCTCCAGCCTTGAGCTCCAATGCTAACACGCTATCCACGGGTGTAGAGCTGCGCTGATGCCCAGGATGGAGCGTCATGTGCTGGGAGTCATTTTGAGAGCTCCATTATGCTAACAGTCTTAACTGTGGAAGTAATTATGAAACCCCAAAAAGGCGGCTTTTGTATCATACTTTCTCTGTCATAACAATTGTTTTAAGAGTAATCATTAGTCTTAAAAATGTGTTATTTCATGTAAATAATGCATGTGTTTAGTGCGATTGATGGATTTGCTATGGCCCTCGTTTGTGCATCACTTTGTTGTAAAGTAATTTGTATTAAGTACAAACGTGATTATGTGCAGGGGGACATCTGTGAACATGAAGCTGGACACAGAAGACGCGTGGACTTGAACTTACGGACCAGATTTAAGGTCATGAGTACTTACTTTTTGAGCACAAGCTCCTCTTGAAATCCAACAGACCTGATCATGTCAGAGTTAATGGCTTAAATGTATTTAAGATTAGAAGTAGTACTTAAATACAATCTATGAAACATGTTTCTCACGAATTGTGTGGTTGGATAAAACAAACGCATACATCACTTTTCATTGCACACAAAGAACTAAATCATAATAATTTTATTTTATTCCAGGTTGTGATGAGTCCACCGTAGAAAAGACAGTCAGAGACAGACGTCCAGGCACCTGCTGTTACTGCTGCTGCATATGTCTTCAGAAAATGAGAGATGTGTTCTAACTATCCATGACTTGTAATTAATAAAACAAATGAACACATTGGTCGTTGTAGTTTATATCGTAATCCACAGGAGCTGGAGGTGATGGAAATGGATGAAGAAATGATGGCCTCTGGAAGACAGCTGCCTCTGGAAAAGAAATTCACACAAAAAATCATTAATTAATCGGTTCTTCTGGGATTAAAATCAGCCTTTTGTTACAATCAGACATGTCGACATATGTTCATATACATGTACTGTCCCAGTCAAATTAATTAATACAAATACACAGTAGTAGAGTAACAGACGCTCTGAGGAGGAGCAGAAGTACGATGCCTTTACAAACACACACATGAACTTTAACATGTCATATCAACAATAAATGTAAATACATTGCCAGTCTTTAACAGGAGGCTGGTAGAGTGGGATTTACAAATATACTCAATTAAAACCATATCTATCAGTCTGATTCCTCTCAGTAGCATTAATATTGAATCCGTGGGTTTGTTCTCTCCCTAAAGAACCGATCCTTCATTCCATCTTGGTTTCACTAAGATGTCTAAATTTTAGAGTAAAGATAGAATAATTATCGTCTGCTCTGTCTCTAAAACAGTCAGCAGGTTTCGTCCTTGCTGCACTGCTAGAGTAATATACACATTGAAATTGGGAACATGGTACATACGTCACACAAGAACCGCAAACCCCCATGTACTTGGAATTCCTGCGGTTCATTTTAGCTTAGCATTGGAGAAGATCAGCTTTGGGGAATCGCCAAAACATAGAAGCCACCTGCGCTAGCTAATGATAAGCTAAGGGAAAAACATGTTCAGAAAGTACATACAGCAGTGGTTTGCGTGTTACATACCAACTAATGATGAGAAAACACACTTACTGGTTTGCTGTGGACGCCATGTTCAGATGAACAAGACAGTCGTGTTCTGGCCCTGGCTACATCTATGGAGGATTGGCTGATCGATTGCTTTGTTCTTGATTTACCCGGAAATAAAGCATGACATTTCAAGCAGCGAAAAAAAAAAGCTACGAATTTTTGGACACTGAATTTGAAAACATTGAATATTTTGAGACTGAATTTTAAAAAGCGAGAGTGCTATCCACTCAGCCACCGTGCCGCCGAAAGAACCTCCAGAACAGGAAGCTCACAGCCCACGGTCCTCTTTGCAGAGCGGAGCACCTTGTTTAAAGCTCTCTTTTCTTTATCTGTGATGTTTCCAAACCACACAGACACAGAACCAACAAGTAAACTCTCAATGGTGCAGCGATAAAAGTTAAGCAGAATCTTAGAGTTAGTGATAAATTCTCTAATGGCGCGTTCAGACCAAAAGCTTCAAATAGCTTTTGACGCGCGTCAGCTGACGCCGGGTTATTTTTGTCATTTTGGTGCTTGAAGCTTTTGACGCGAGTGACGCGAGTGACGCGCCTGACGCTGGTGGGAGGAGCTTCTCTGTTGCCGGTGTAGTCCAGAGAAGATGGCGGATTTCCGAAGAGCAGCTTGCCTTTATTTGTTGGTAAAATCCATACAACGTCGTCGTAGGGCTTCTACACAACGTGTATGGGTTCACAGCATACTTCAGAGGCGTGCAGTGTTTGGTGAGTTTCACCATTTACTCCAGGAGCTGCGTATGGACGAGGCTCGCTTTCAGCGGTACTTCCGAATGTCAGTACCCAGTTTGATGACCTGCTCACCCGCATCGGAGCTCGCATCGCCCGCATGGACACCAACTACAGGCGCTCGATTCCAGCGGAAGAGCGCCTGTCTATCTGTCTGAGGTTAGTGAGAATTTTCTGATAAAATATCTACAAATACAATAGGAAATAGCGTCCCTAGCATGGATCACGGAGCGAGAGAGAGGAGCAGCCAAAAGCAGTAGTTAAACGTTGAATATACGTTTTAATTAGGACATAAAAGTTAATTGTAATAACATTTCAGGCGGGAAATATACCCCACTAATGTCATATCAGAGGTCTGTTTGGTGATTAAATAGATATTTAAATTTTTGTCGGACTTTTTCCCTCCAGCGCGGAGCTCCAATGCTAACCGGCTAACCACGGGTGTTGAGCGGCGCTGAACACCCGTGAACCCAAGGAGGCTTTTGTTACAGACTTTCTCTGTTATAACGATTGTATTTAGAGTAATCATTAATACAATTGATATATTTGCTATGGCCCTCGTTTGTGCATTTGAAGTCATTTTGAAGGTGCATTGTGTCACTGTAGTGAAGTTATTAGAAAACTGATCAATTTAAATCAGCATTGTCTGCTACTTAGTACTTAATATATTCAGATTCCCAAGTGATTAACCCCCCTGTGATTTCACAAGAGAGGGTACATTTCCATTGTTGGTGCAATTCCTGAAAACAAATTTACACGATCATATTGTATGATTAATTTAAAATATTTTTGTATATTGCTGAGTCGTATTTGTATCATTGTAGGTTTCTTGCTACTGGGGACTCCTTCAGGACCATAGCAAGCAGCTTCAGGGTGGGCATCTCCACCATCTCCAGCATCATCCCAGATGTGGTGGCAGCCATCTGGGACGGCCTGGTGGAGGAGTTCATGCCTGTGCCTGGAGAAGAGGAGTGGAGGTTGTCTGCTATGGAGTTTGAGGAGCGGTGGAACTTCCCTCTTTGTTGTGGTGCTATAGATGGGAAGCACATCAACCTCAAGGCACCCCCCAACTCAGGCTCCCTGTACTTCAACTACAAGGGTAGGCACTCCTTGGTCCTCCTTGCTATTGTAGATGCCAACTACAAGTTCAGGGTGATTGACGTAGGGGGCTATGGCAGAACCAGCGATGGAGGGATCCTGGCCAACTCCACCTTCGGTCAGGCTCTGCATGCGGGAACACTTCCTCTGCCAGCTGACCGGCATCTCCCTGGAGCAGAGCACCGAGGCCCCCTGCCCCATGTCTTTGTGGCAGATGAGGCCTTCCCACTGCGGAGGAACTTAATGCGGCCTTTTCCAGGAAGTGGCGGCGCTAACCCTGGACAGCGCATTTTTAATTACCGCCTCTCCCGAGCCCGGCTGGTGGTGGAGGATGCGTTTGGCATTTGGTCATCGCAGTGGAGGATGTTTCGTCGGGACCTCGAGATCCGGCCAGAAGTTGTGGAGAAGTGCGTGAAGGCCACATGTGTTCTCCACAATTTCCTGAGGGTGTCTGCTCCGGTCCCAGTCCTGAGAGGAGCTGCAGCGCAGGGAGATGACTGTCTTCCAGGTGTCGGGAGGATGGGTGCCAACAACGCCACCAGAGAGGCACTGCAGGCGAGGGAGGCGTTCATGGCCCACTTCTGTGAGGAGGGGGCAGTAGCATGGCAGCCGACAGAGTAGTCAGATCCTCACGGGACTGACCCAAAACGGTTCTTTTAAGAGCCACCCATGAAAACTAAAGAGCATTTCTTCTTTAATAATATTTGAGTGTCTGTATTTGCCAATGCATTACTTTTGAATATCGGGACACAAATACTACAACATCCTGATCATGAATTCTAGTCTTGGATAAAGACCATGTCTATGTTTATCCAGTATGTTTTTTAACCATTCACCTGTGCCCTTCTTGTTTGCAGTAGTTCCAGATTCTGCAGCTGTCTCCGACTTCACAACATGTTCAAGCATGGCCTCAATTACAAGTTTGTCCAAACAGGATATGCTGAAATTAATTATGTCAACTATTTCTATTATAATTTCTATTGTCTCATATTTGGTGATAACGTGTTTACGAGTAAAGTTCTCCTTAATTGAAGTATTTGAAATTAGTGATATTTAACTTATTTGAACACATACCTTTATGAAAAACCTGTACATATTTAAAGTAGCAGACCAAATCTTAAGTTATAAATTTTTTAATGAAATATGTAAAAACAAATATATACACAAAAAAGAACAGGAACAGGAATAAAAAGGACCTTGCTTGGAGGAGGAGTGCAGGAAGGAGAAGAGTCTGTTTCCTCCCCTGCAAAAGAAGCCACCTCATAGCTAAACACTACTACTAAGTGTGCTCCAATTGTTCCACATTAAGCGTAAATGCGCTGCTCTCATAAAGTAATTTATGAATTTGGAATTTGACAAATTCTAAAGATTGAGGTGGCACCTTATCCAGGAGAGGAAGCAGAGATTGGAGGAAGAGCTCATTTCGTGATGGAGCTGGAGCTGCAGTCTGCCGCAGGAGGGCCATCAGCTCCAGCTCCAAGCGCGATAGCTCCTGGGCGGAGGTGTCCTGGGTGGTGCGCTTCCTCGCTCTCTTCCTTTGTGGACCTGCAAACACCACAAGACAATAGCTTTAAAAATATAAAGTCATGAGTATGTAGGATCTGATAATCTATGAACAACTTTTAAATCCTTTTCTTATGTTAAATAAAATAACTAGATCCTATGTAAAAACAGTATTCGATTTGTA
This sequence comes from Knipowitschia caucasica, assembly GCA_964034765.1. NCBI lineage: Eukaryota > Metazoa > Chordata > Actinopteri > Gobiiformes > Gobiidae > Knipowitschia > Knipowitschia caucasica. The sequence goes on from OZ035838.1 coordinate 20,125,886, forward strand.
TATTTCACTTTTTGATGCCCACATATTCAAAAGTATTTGTTAAATGTTTAATATAACGTTTATACTTTCACAACAATAAAATTGATTTCCTACACACCTGTAGGTGCAGCAGCAGGGGAACGACCGGCAGCAGAGGAAGAACCAGCAGCAGAGGAAGAACCAGCAGCAGAGGACGGTCCAGGAGCCGAGGACGGTCCAGGAGCCGAGGACGGTCCAGAGGCCGAGGACGGTCCAGCACTCGGCTCTGTCTCTGAACTTGACTCCGTATCAGCGTCATCTGTTATTAAATAAATTACTTTCACTTCACAGCACGTGTACAATCATTTTAAGAACGTTAATACTCATATAAATAACCTTGCTATAAACAATAATGACAACAAAACAGTTTAGTGGGCAGCTGCATGACTTCTTTCCATACATTGTTTTAGCTACACACCTACATCTGACATTAGTTTACAGCATATGTACATTTATTTTGCCAGTTGCTTATTAAGAACGTTAATACTCATAAATAACCTTGCTATAAACAATGACAACAAAACAGTTTAGTGGGCAGCTGCATGACTTCATTCAATACATTGTTTTAGCTACAGACCTCCTGCAACTGACACCTCCGCTGCTGCTGGTTCTTCCTCTTGGAGGTGGCTGTACGCACTCTCCTCCTCGGCCCTGTGTGCTGTCATGTTACCAGTAGATGGCCTCGGTGTTACGTAGGGCTCGAGGAAGGAGAGCGATGCCAAGTACCTCCACCTCTGCACTGTCCCTGCTGCTGCACCAATCCGCCTCTTCTCCTTCTCCTTCCTGCACTCCCTCATGAACCTGTCCCTCAGGCTTTTCCACCTCTTTTTGATTTCTTTCTCTATATGAACAAATGGACTTGTGAGCGGGAACAGAAATCATAGCGACTGTACATTGTACGACTCCTGACCGGAGTTTACTAAACATGGAATACAGATATGAATTCTTTACATAACTTACCATCGTACCCGATCTCCTCGCTTATCCTCCTCCAAGCAAGGTCCTTTCTCTTCCTGTCCCTGTATAGCGGGCTGGAAACAGCGTAAAGCTCTGGGCGAGAGCTAATCGCCACGATTAAGCTCTCCTCCATGTTCTCAAATATGATTTTGTTTCCCGCTTCCACCGGCTTCATCGTAGAGCGACCCTGTCTCCTGATTGGTTGAAGCCCGCGTCAAAGCTTCAAAAGCTCAGCTTTGCTCAGCTTCGGCGTCAAAGGGATTGTTGTGATACGCGAGCGATTCGCGCGTCAAAAGCTTCAAGTGAGCGCGTATTACGCGCAACCTTTGAAGCTTTTGACGCGCGCCAAGTGACGCCGGGCCCCTCGGCTTCACCTGACGCGCTTCACCATTCACTTTCAATGCAAACCTGACGCTTTTGACGCCGAAGTTAAGTCCGGTGTGAACGCGCCATAAGTTTACGCAGAAAGTAGAGACGCTGACAAGCTTTCTTAACGACTCGGTCAGTGTTTTTAACCCATTTCAGGTCGTTAGACAGAGTTAAACCCAGGAACTTGCACTCCTCTACGATCTGTACCTGGGAGTTGTCGATTACGACAGGCAAATGAGAACTATTGCGACTGAAGTCGTAGACCAGTTCACATGTTTTCGATGGGTTCAACTGGAGGTTGTTAGTTTTACTCCACTGAACCACATTTTGTATCTCTGCTCTATAAGAGGATTCATCATTGTCACTGATGAGACCGATGATGGTGGTGTCATCAGCATATTTGATCTTATAATGTTTTGTTTTCACTTTTCAGAACGGAGATTGAAATAATCCCAGCACAGCTCTTGCAGTTTTTATCAAGGTTTATCAATGTGACTGATATGAGTTACTGACATCATTTGTGAATTTGTGTACCCAGATAAATGGTCACGTGAAAAAAATTATATTTGACCTTGGAAAAGGAAGGTTTCTCACACATTATCTTCTTTGCAGGTTTTTCCGACGCTTCGTCCCTAATCCAAGGAACTTTTTCATGGGAATGAAATCTCAGGCCGCGCGTTGGAGATTTATAACCTATGGTTGTGGTTAGACACATCCTAATCCTGGGGTCTGTTAAGATGCGGTAGGGAGCAGGTCTAACGACACTGCTGGGGCTAACGATGCTAACACATTAGCATGTCAAACCTAACCTTCCTTTTCTTTGACTAATCCCTGTACGATTGAAATTTACACAATCTTATATTTGACCTTTTTTGAACAAAAGTTTAAACTGGAGTTTCTCTTAACTACTGTACAAATTCATGGGACATGATGTCAAATACAGTATAAAAACCAAAAGTTTGGACACACTTCACATTCTATGAGTTTCCCTTCTTTTCAGGACTATTGACTGTAGATTCACACCCAGGCTGTGTAAGGGCTGTTTGACCAATAAGGAGAGTGATGGGTGCTGGGCCTGATGACCTGGCCTCCACAGTCACCGGACCTGAACCCAATCCAGATGGTTTTGGTGTGAGCTGAACCACAGAGTGAAGGTGAAAGGGCCAACAAGTGCTAAGCATCTCTGGGAACTCCTTCAAGACTGTTGAAGACCATTTCAGGTCAATACCTCTTGAAGCTCATCAAGAGAATGCCAAGAGTGTGCGAAGCAGTGATCAGAGCAAAAGGTGCTACTTTGGAGAACTGAGAATATAAGACCTATTCTCAGTTCATTCAAAAAAATAAAAATAATGTTAGTACATACATAACTCCATATGAGTTAATTTACAGTTTTGATGCCTTCAGTGTGAATCTACAATTTTCATAATCCTGAAAATAACAAACTCTTTGAATGAGAAGGTGTGTCCAAACTTTTGGTCTATACAGTATTCACAAACAAAAACATTTTAATAAAAACAGGTGTGGTTATAAGTTAAAGCACAGAGTTTGTACGGTCCCCATCTGGTGGATTGCATCAGTATTCAGTGCTTCAGAACTTCATGTGTCACAGACAGGAAATAAAAGTTGGATTTTAAGTTAACATAAACAAACAACACATACATAGTATAATCTTTATTGAAGGAACACTGCACAGAAACATTAAAGGTGCCATATTATGCTATTTGACTTTTCTCTGGTTTAAACATGATTACAGCTTTTTGGCCTTTATACACATGCCCAGAGTAGTTGGTCATGTGTATGCCCAACTGGTTGTCCTGGTTCAGTCCTGGTTCAGTCCTGGCTCGGTCCTGGTTTGGTCCTGGTTGTCCTATTTTCAGTCCTGACTCAGTCCTGTTTCAGCAGGCCCATTCCTGGGTCCGTCCTGGTTCAATCCTACCTGTAGAGGCCCGCCTCTACATTTGCTCTGGCCCCCTGAACAATACCAGAGAGTATCTTCATATATGGGTTTGTTCACACTAAAGGGCACAAAAGTGTGACAAAAGGCCAAAAATTTGATTTTATTAATCAATTATAATATTAATTATTTTATGTGACGGACGTGATGATTTGACAGAATGAGCTTTGCGAAAGTTTGTTACGTATTTTCAGATGTCCACATTTGATTAAGAGATTCTATTTTTTTTACACAAAGAAGACACAAAGTGATACTTTCATATAGTCAACCAATTAAATGTGAAACCAGACCAGATTTTTTTTCCTCAAGTTTAATTGTAAAAATGGACAGAAACCATAACGTTCGTTAAACCTTTTTCAAGGGTCATTTATTTTTGTTATTTTTTTAACAATTCCTTTTTATTTCAAGTGATTAACTTATGTTGTGTTAACCATGTAAATCTTGTGGGAGTTCATCTGCCGCTTTTTTCAGACTGAGGACATTTTATTTTCTATGTCACTGGCGTCACAGTAGAATGGTCAAATCAGAGGCTGATTTTGTCATTTAAAGTGTTGCCAAAAATATATTTGTGAATCTTTGATTTTATTTTTTGTGTTGGAAATCTTTTTTTCAAATCTCTGATGGTAATTTTAGTTTTTGAGTTATAACCTTTTAAAGTCCAGATACTTTATTTGACACTTTACTGTGAACACACTCATATGTGTATTTGATAATAAAGTTGGACTTTTGCAATAAAAAGTTCCTTAGTTATGAACTTCTTTCATTATCAACTATTAGTTAGTAACTTTTTCTGTTACAAACTGACCCGGCCCCCATCGAAGAAGGGAAAAGTTATGTGGCCCTCACAGGAAAAAGTTTGGGGACCCCTGGCTTAGACTCTCATTTATCCATAGGCTACATACGTTGAGCCCGTTTTTCATTCTCTTCTTTTCTTCTGTGTTTATTGCTTGGATTGCCTTTTCATAAAAACGTTGACCAAAACCACGTCCACCTATCTGTCACAATTTCTGGGATGCGCGAGGCTGCCCCCCCCCCCACCTACTCACCTTTGCGTGACAACAGCGCAGCCTACAGCAGCAGGGTTCAATGAAGAAAATTTTTATTAAGTTAACAGTATACATAAATAGTTTATTTCAATCTTTGTGATGGGAAACACTTCTATTTTATTTTTAAGACTGTAATTTTGCACCCCATCCTGCAGATGGCGACCAAGGCGGTCCTATGCCCTGGGCCGGCCCTGCCGTCAAGCTTTAGGGTGCTTTCACACCTGTTGGTCCAGTAAAGTGGTTCGCTTGGTCCCTAAAGTTGTTACAATGTTGCAGTTCTCAACTAGTTCGGTTCTCATTCACACCAGTGTTTTTGCAATTGAACCAACCAGTGTGGATGTTTGTGAACAGCACCAGCCATGTGGTGGTGCTGTTCAGAAAATACTGTGTATTGGATGACGTAGGTGAAAGCTGATTGGCGCAGGATGTGAAGAGGGAAAAATCCCGGAAGAAAACAAACCGGTCAAATTCTCCACTATGAACCGTGCTACTCTGCTCGCGTTTGTGACTGTTTTTTATCATCGTTTCATGGTCCAGCAAGCACAAATACTGCAGTTGTTCCAACATGTATCGAGGATTCAGCGCGAGAACACTTTGCGGCTGTTTTTGGAGCGGAGAAGACGTGTTGCAAAACACTATCTCCGAAAAAGAACCAAACTGCAAAACTTGAACCAACTTCTTTTTCGGAGGCATTTTCGGAATTCTCTCCGGTAAGATTATCTTCTTATCATCATGTAGGATTAAGGGAACTGTTGGTCTATTTACGCAAAACGAAGGTGAAGGGAAATTGACGGGGATAAACGGAGAATCATCAGTTATTTACTATTGATTATTGTTGCAATACCGAATATTGACTATTTTATTATATTAAAAAACAAAATGCTGTCACTGTACCCACATACTCTAGTGTCACTAAACCATTACAATACCAACATGTACATGCTATGAGTAGAAAAATAATGTTGTGTATGCTTTCATAGGAGTGTGTGGACCCACAAAAGACCTGGCGACTGGTGGCAGTTTGTGACTCACAGCTGGACAGATGTTGAGTGGAGTGCAAACTTCAGAATGGGAAGAACCACTTTCAACACACTATGCAATCTGCTTCGCCCCTGGTTGACTCGTCTGGGGACTCTGCATATCCTCTCCTCCCATGGCTCATGAAACCTTATCCAGAGGGAGCAGGGGTTACAGCTGACCAGATCAACTTCAACTTCAAACTGAGTCAGTCTCGCATGACAGTTGAGCGTGCGTTTGGGCGCCTTAAAGGACGATGGCGTTGCCTGTTGAAGACATGTGATGCCCATATTACATTTGTGAGTCGAATTGTTTCAGCATGTTGTGTTTTGCACAACTTTGTGGAAATGCATAATGAGAATTATTTGAATGGAGACACTGAAGCTGATGACAATGTTGAAGCTGTTCCAGAGGGGAGAGGTGGTGATTATCAACAACAGAGATCCGCAATGCCCTGTGTAGATATTTTTCAACTTTGTAAATACGTGTTTTTGTTAGTATGTCTATTAGCATGAATGTTCTCATGTTAACCTTAAAAAGACATCGGTTACATTTTTGTTGCAGATGATTTAAAATTATTACGTTGACTTTTGTGATTGTTTGGTCAATGACTTTTTGTAATATTTCAACTTATGTGCATGTTCTGAATTACAGCACATTTAAATGTTTAAAGACAATATTTTTTGTAAGTTTTATTTACTTGACTGTCAATGTCAACAATTCAAACAAATGTGCATTAACACACAATAAAGTTCTGCATTGAAAAAAGTTGTTCATAACATTTCATTACATTACATCTTGAACTTAAAGAAAACTTTTCACACATACTTTGTGTTTAGATATAACTTAACATTTCTTCAGTTTGCAAACATGAAACACAGGTAAACATCCTGATAAGAAAAACATTAAAACCTTATGCATGTTACAACACACAGATATAGCAACAAATTGTAACATACTGTACATCTTAAAGGTTATAATAGTCTGGACTGGTGTGGTGTGGTGGAGCTCCAGAAGGTGGCAGCTGATGGGAGCTGTGTGGAACATGATAAGGGGGGCTCTGATGGGACGGACCACCAGACCAGGATGATGAAGGAGGAAACTGTGTGTTCACCATATTGATTAGTTGCGAAAAACAATTCGCCATCAGCTGATTTGAGGCTTGCATCTGGGTCATCAAGGCACTAAATCTCCTTTCATCTGCTTCCTGTTGCGCTTTGAGCATCTTCTGTAGAGCCTGATCCTGTTCTAACTGCCTGGTCTCTGCCTCCCTCATTTCCTCCAAAACCTTGTGGCTTTCTGCCATATATTTGGCGAAGTCGTCATCCCGTCCCCTGGCCTTTGCTTTTCTTTTCCTTGATTTGGCCCCAGGTATCTCAAGCCTCCCGCTGGCTCGACTGGGTTCACTCTCCTGAGCACATGAGACACTGCTGTCCAGGCTAGTATCTGCCTCCTCGTCTGTAATGCAGCAGCAAAATATCTATTGTTAATCTTTTAACATCGTAACTGTGTTCATAGAGAAGGTTTCTTACCATGTAGTGACACAGATAGTCCGGGGACATCTGCTTCGGTCTCGGTGTCATCTGTTGGGGGCTCCATCGTCTCCTCATTTGACTCCACAATGTCAATAGGCTCCACATCAGGCTTTGTCCCAAGGATTTTATCCAGTGCCTCGTACCACTCAAACTTATCTTTAATTTTTGAAGTGCCTCCAGATTGTTTCAGAGCATCCCGTATTTTTATGTATTGCTGTCTTAGCTTTTTGGTTTTAATGCGGCACTGTTCAACTGACCGTTGGAAACCGCGTTCTCTCATCTGTTTTGAGAAAATTGCCCAAAAATTGACAAAAATGTCCGCATTTTTGTGGGTGCTCGATAGTTGGGAAATAATGTGCTCATCTGACCATATTTCTATGAGGCACTGTACCTCCTCTTTCGACCATGTTTGTCCCCGATTCATTTCCAGCGTCTTCAAAACAATGTTTACGGAAAAAGTTTGTGTTACCCAGAACACCGCGCGGCTTGCTACGGAAGCTTCGGTAGACCAAAAAGGGAGCTACGCACCAGAGAAGGGCAAAAATCGAGGCCGGTCAGCGTTCTCACCAGCAGTGGACAAGACCGGAACCGCACCGAGACCAACTCCATAGGTCTCGGTGCGGTTCTTTAGTCCGGACTAATTTTAACTGGTCCACTTTCACACCTGCTCAAACCAACCGTACTTGCAGGTGGTCCGGACTCCAGTCTGTTATAAGTGGACTAAATGGTGCAGGTGTGAAAGCACCCTTAGTTAGAGCGCGATCTTTCTCTTTCATTCTCGAGAGGCACAGAAACAAGCTGATTCAAATCATGACGTGGCGTCAAAAGCCCACCCCCGAGAGGTGATTGACAGCGGGGAGAAACTGATCTGAATCAGCGGTGTCTATGCAGCTCATGCAGCCTCTCTCCAAGTACAGCGTGTGGTCCATAGACAGTAAATAAGCGTCTTTTTTGTGTTAGCTTCATCTTGGAAAAGACGTAGAATGGGAACCGACTTAGTTTACAGAGATCTGCCTCGTATCTGCGCAAGTCTGAAATCTGCGACAAAACTCGCAGATGTTTTTTTGCGATTGACGGTGAAACCACCAAAGACTGTTCCAGAACTTCAGTTACCTTGAAACGGGACTTACTCAAAAGCTGATCTGGAAACCTGGTGTTTATTCCCAACATAACAGACTTTAACAGGAGCCTCAGTGAGTACAATGCAACTAACTCGTTGTATATCACTGTGAACTCAATAAATAAGGTCTGATTCTGGATTGAGGACATAGGGCTCTACGTGACCGGTTGCCCTTGTTAGAAAAAGTTTACTCTCAGGTGTGAAAGGACTGTACCAGCAAAAGCTGTTAGCTATTGTTTACTTCTCAGTTAGCGTGATGCTACGTCACCGTGTGGGTGGGGGGAGGCGGGCTCACAGACAGAGGAGCACAGATCAGCTTGTTTCACATCAGGTGACATGACCGCTATGCACGAAATGACTAAAATCTGACAAGTTTTGTGTTGTATGGTTTATCACCCAAATTATTATCACATGTGCTGGATGGACTGAAAAAATTAAGACAACCAAAATATGGCACCTTTAAGCTCATAGAGACAGATTATAGCAATAGCTGGTTTCCATCTGCAGTCCATGTGTTCTCTATCGACCACACAAGACTTTACCATTCACTACATTTCATTCATTCTGCTTCAGTTACCTTTACATTTCCTTAACTACCTGCACTCTCCCCGAGCAGGATCGTTAGACCCAACCCCAGCAATCTTGGCAGACAATAGATGTGTTAATGAGTTAGTCTCAGGATCAGGGGGTGTCCAACCACTCCCACGGGTTATACATCTCTGGCTGAGAAAGTTCCTCAGACGGAGAATGAAATCTGAGGTAGCAATTCCTTTGTTTTGAATAATCCCTGTATGACTGAGATCTCACACAAACCTAATTTGTCCACTCAAACCTGACAAATTTGAGTGGACATCGTTAAGGAATAGACAAACATGTACATTTGTCTATTCCAGTTTTGGTCATGTTAGATCTTAGTGCCGCGTTCGACACTGTCGACCATGAGATCCTCATGCAGAGACTGGAGGACTGGGTTGGTGTCACTGGCACAGCCCTAGACTGGTTTAGGTCTTACCTGGAGGATAGGAAGTACTCTGTGGAGATTGGAGACTGCGTCTCAGATGATGTGGCCCTGACCTGTGGTGTACCACAGGGGTCGATCCTGGGACCTCTCCTATTTAATCTCTACATGCTGCCGTTAGGTCAGTTAATACAAAGAAACAAAGTGTCCTACCACAATTACGCTGACGACACTCAGATCTATGTCTCACTGACTGCAGGAGAACATGGACCACTGGATTTGCTCCTTCACTGTATCCAACAGATCAGTGACTGGATGCAAAATAATTTCCTCCAGCTAAATGCAGACAAAACCGAAATCATTGTCTTTGGTCCCCAGAAACAAAGAGAGGGCGTCATTTGTCAACTTCAGTCTCTCTCCCTACTTCCTTCAGACAAGGTCAGAAATTTGGGGGTAATACTGGACTCAGACCTAAATTTCAATAGCCACATAAAATCAATAACATCAACAGCTTTTTACCATCTGAAGAACATTGCCAAAGTTAGAAATATAGTGTCCAGGGCAGACTTGGAGATTCTTGTCCATGCATTTGTCTCCAGCAGGCTAGACTACTGCAATGGCCTGCTTACAGGTCTGTCCAAACAGACCTGTAAGCAGCTGCAGTACATCCAAAATGCAGCAGCTAGAGTCCTGACAGGAACCAGGAAGTATGACCATATTAGTCCGGTCCTCAGGTCTCTGCACTGGCTTCCTGTGGCTCAAAGAATAGATTTTAAAACGGCTCTGCTTGTGTACAAGTCTCTCCATGGCCTTGCACCAGAATACATTAGTGACATGTTGGTGTCATATGAACCGGCCCGGACTCTGAGGAGCACAGGGACTGGCCTCCTGCTGGTGCCCAGAGTGAGAACCAAACATGGGGAGGCTGCGTTTCAGATCCATGCAGCTAAGATCTGGAACAATCTCCCTGAAAATGTGAGGGAGGCGTCTACTCTGTCAATGTTCAAATCCAGGTTAAAGACTGTTCTGTTTGCCTGTGCATATAACTGAAGGATTTTATCTCCATTTTTAATGCACTGCTGTCATTTATTTATTTTTTTTAAATTTCTTGTGTAATTTTGAAAGTTTTAATGGTTTTATTCTTTTGTGTGATTTTACTGTTTTAATTGTGTTTTAATCTTTTGTGTGATTTTAATGTTTTAATTGTGATTCTGGTGTTTGTTTTATGTGATGATTTGTGATGTGGACTGTGAAGCGCTTTGTGTTGCCCTGTGTATGAAAGGCGCTCTACAAATAAACTTTGATTGATTGATTGATACATTTCCCACTCCTCCCACAGCCTCAGCCCTCCCTCCAGCAGACACATGACCCCACCGTCCTCACTACTGTCCTGCTTTGTGCTGTGGACACGCCGGCCCCCTGTCCCTGGTTCTCCCTCAGCCTCAGCCTCAGCCTCTATCCTCCCTCCAGCAGCAGACACATGACCCCACTGTCCTCACTATTGTCCTGCTTTGTGCAGTGTGCAGCCGGGCTCCGTGTCCCTGGAGCCTCTTCATTGTGCTGCATGTTTTTTAAAGCTGGGCATACAGACATCAGCACACAGTCTCTGCCATTCCTCCGCCTGGCTCCAACACTCAGGGAGCCCCCCAAAACATGGACCGTATCTGCCCCTCGGAAGCTGCCGTCTGGAAATCCCCATCCCGGCCAGCTTAATCCACGCAATAAAACAAAACACAAAGGAACCGGCGCGCAAATGACTTCAATCAGCTTAGCCCTGTGTCATAATGGAAACTATTAAGCGTGCAGAATGTAGGCCAAATTTAATTGTGGATGTAGCAACGGGGCTAAAGTGAGCGGTTCCCAATGGGCAAATTATAAGCAATGAAGAAATAGTAAAAAAAAGCAGCAATGTATCAAAGCTCATGTTGGAAGAAATTAAACAAGCAAAATGTAGGTCAAGTTTAATTGTGGGTGTAGCAACAGGCCTAAAGCTGAAGTCTCTGTGTACTTTAGGATTCAGTCTATATGGGTTATTACTGTAACAGAAGCACAATCACCATGTCCACCCTCTCTGCACATATTAAATGGTTTATTTATTGCACATATTTGTATTGCCTGCTGAAGCTGGATTAGATGTCCAATAAATAAGCAATTTAAAGAGCGACTAAACACCTGTGCCCAGCCTTACTCCGCCCACATGAACATTGAGGAGCAGGAGACCAGAAGGGGGGGTTAGAGTTGGGCGTGGTCTGGGCTGTGATTGACAGCTCACTTGTCAGTTGTCATTGCTGTTAAAGGCACACCGCGGACTTTGTGACCTAAAGAGTTGACACATATGAGTTATTTTATATGAATACTTGGGCCAATATACAGCGCTTGACACTTGCAATGCTCCGAGCGGGGCTGCCCTCTTGAAATACCGCCCATGTAAGTTTCGAGCAGACGCACCGTCGTTTACCAGGTCACGTGACTTGGAAGAAAGACTTGCTTTACGGCTACAGGCGCTGATATACTCATGGAGCTAAGGCTTTTGCTACTCATTTTTCACCTGCTCGACTCCTGGTCATGGCTGAGGCAAGGAAAAAGTTTAAACCTTCGGAGGAGGCTAAAAAGAGGAAACGCGAAAGGGATCGTGCTCGAGGAAAAACAAGGGTCGATCTGGGAAAGGAGTTTGCTCGTTGGCGCAGGTTGAAAGAAGAAGCTGGATGTAAATCTGATTCTGTTTTTTCAACTTCGTTATTAGACTGGTAAGTGAAGTCTTTGCTCCTAGTATACAGTAAAATGTCTTTGTCATTATTTTCGCTGTTTAGTAGAAGCAAAATACGGGCAGACGAAGGTAACAGGCTACAAACCAAAGCTAACGTGTGTAGCGCTACGTGTGTAAATCTCAGACATTTCGCATATGTAACAGATTCCTACTTTCATAAAACTAACTTGGTTGTGGTAATTCTATACCCCCATGATATTGCTTTGCTGATTCTATTTGCACGTAATTATACTGTGGATGTGTTTGCCTAACTAGGGCTAACAAGCTAACAGGCTGCTATTAGCCCATCTACCGATTCAATGAAATACCAACACTTTTAATTTATAGGCATACTGTATTATTGCACCGGTTTGTTATGGCCCATTTTGCCTGTGCTGTTGGCATTGCTTTCATACAAGGACTTGTCTTTTTGTTTAGTTACGAACGGAGAGGTGTAGCAACATCCACACCATACAAAGGAGAGGGCACAGCAAAACCTCCTGGACCACCAGTATCGAGTCTTACAGACTCTTCGGATCATGACAGGTTTGCACTATGTTTTAGCTGTAGACAGTTTGTGGTACAAATCAAAATATTCATTCAAAGAGGTATAATTATAAGACACTATACATGGCTCACTGATGACAATGCTATTGATAAAAATAATTATGCTTTGCACCTGCACAAGCAGATTGTACATAAACTAATAGAACTATAAAGACAAACCAGAGCTTCAGTGATATTATAGCTCAACATTCTTTTCTACTTGTGTAGGGGTAAAGAAATGGTCCTTTCAGGTGTAGAGGAGTTGATCACAGCAAGTGAAAAAGTTGACGTGCTTGAATCAAGGTGAGTCCATTACATAATAATCAATCATTTTGTGAGAAGAATATACTCATGTTTGTTTATTTTTTATTATTTTTTGCAGTATGCACTCGTTGGCAATTTCTGAAAAACATGATGACGACCTAGAGGCTGCTAATGATTTGCAGAATAGTATGTAAGTGCTTTACATTGTGTGCAAATTACCCTTTTCCTTTTTGTATGTATAAAGCGTGCATTTCAAGACCAATATGTATTTTTCTGTGTAGGATTGAGATGGAGGAAGCTGTTTGCTGGGAAGATGACGACTCTGATGAGGATTATGTTCCTTTCCTCTATCTACGGTATGTGCTGTTCATAAATTACTTATCGTAATTTTCCACTTGTCACAAAATATATAAAGCTGTTTAATGACACTGACTCCTCAATGTTATTGTAACAGATCTACTGGAGCTTCAAGGGCAGAAATTGACAAGCTTCCTGAAATACACATAGATGAGGCTGTGCTGGATGTAGAGGAGGTGCCCATATTCCTGAAGAAGATCAACACATTCCTGTAAGACACAAGGTTGAGACTGTAGAGGACCTCGTAGGAAAGGAAGCGAGCATCTGCTACAATGACAACTTGCTCTCTCTTGCAAGGTATATTAATCTCTAAGACCTATAGCTACTATCTTATGCCAGCCTCTCATTTCCTGTTTTACTTTTCAAAGGTACATGCAGTTGCCTGTACAGTTGTGTCAGTTCCGAGATCCTATTTTGGGGACACTATGCAATGGAAGGCCTCCTTTTCATGTGCAATTAAAGCCCAGAGGGACTGGTGTCATTCTTGAATGGGTAAGTGTAAATGCAAGCACCACCATTGTTTAGAGAACGACTTTCGGGGGAGCCTGGAAAAAGGTGTCACCTGATGTGGGGGTGTTGGTAAAGGTTGTGAGAGAATGTATTGAATTTCTAATTGCTTTGTTCGTCTTTACTTAGGTTTGCCCTCACGGACACACTATTTGGCATTGGAATTCTCAGCCACTCCTAAAATTTGGAATGCAAGGAGGCGATTTCATGCTGTCAACAAACATTCTTCTCTCTGGAAACAACTACAAAAAAATCCATCTCCTTTTCAAATTTATGTGTATGGGAATGGTTGCAGAGACTACTTTTTTTGCCATACAGTCTGAATACTGCCTAAAGCCTGTAGAGGAGCATTGGAAAGAGAGTAGAGAGAAGGTGTTGAACAAGCTTCGACAAAAGACTGAAGTAGTTGCACTTGGTAAGTGTCATTTTCATGTTTGCTTGTCAATATGTGTCATTGTTGGGAAGCAGATTACATTGCTATATTTCAGTTGTATCTTTTCTCTTTTATCAGGTGATGGCAGAATGGACTCCCCTGGTATGTGATGCTATACAAAAATCTTCCCATGTGGAAAAAAACTCTTGTTACTTACCAAATGTTTATTTGTAGGCCACTGTGCACAATTTTGTACATACACCATGATTGAGCACGAGACCCGTGACATTGTGCACATTGTGAGCGAGGACAAAAGGAGATTTGGCAGGAATTCGGTCATCTTGGAGAAAGTCTGTTTTGAAAGTACAATGGACTGCCTTCTCAACGAAATCCCTATAAAAGAAGTAGTGACGGATGCTCATATACAAATATCTGCCTTGCTCGGTAAGTATATTTCACACTCAATCAAACTTCTCATCCAAAAATAATTTAACTTAGGAAATATATTATCTTCAGATCCAGTACGTGGAAAATACAAGGATTGGAGTTTAACCCATTCGCTGGATGTCTGGCATGCTTCCAAAAATATTGGAAGGAAGCTACGCGAAGTAAGTCAAATTGCCACAATTACCACTGTTATTTGTTGAATGATTTAATCTCAAATAGGAAAAGACCTTTGGTACAAAGTCATTCTCATAAATGTATTTTGTTATCAGGCAGCAAAAGGCAAGGAACATTCTGTGTTGATGCATTGGGTAAAGGATATAGTGAACCATTTCTGGTATTGCTGTCAGCGTGCAAGTACTGTAGAGCAGTTTAAGGTACGTGAATAACAAGAGATACTCAAAGTGTGTGCCATTTTCAATTGTTATCTATCAATGCTTTTATTTTACAGATACTGTGGCATGGAGTACTACATCATGTACGCAATGAACACACATGGGCCACAGGGTTCTGTGAGCATGAGCCATTGGATGACAGCAGTCAAGATAAGCCGTGGATACAGCAAGGTAACATGGAGCATTTTGTTTCACTCATTTAGAACATTTTATTTTGTAAAACTTCATGTTGAAATACAGTAGCTGTATCATAACTTCCTTGTCTTGCAGGTTCTGCTGCTCATCAGACCCTGACTGCTATTGTTTTGAATAAACGCTGGCTTAAAAATGTGAAAAAGTACATAACATTCAGGTATGTTTGTGCAGTTTATCTATTTTTTTCTCTATCCTTTTGTTGCTTTGGATAATGTAAATGCCATAATGTAATGCTTTGGATAATGTTAATGGCATAGACCACCACTAATTTCAATCTAATTTTTAC
This sequence comes from Knipowitschia caucasica, assembly GCA_964034765.1. Lineage (NCBI taxonomy): Eukaryota > Metazoa > Chordata > Actinopteri > Gobiiformes > Gobiidae > Knipowitschia > Knipowitschia caucasica. Next base: position 20,140,973 of record OZ035838.1, read on the forward strand.
AGAACTACGTCAGATTTGGAGAGTTTTCAGAACCATATTCTGATGTATGCAGGGAAGCGCTTTGCCTATAAGTATAAAGTGTACAGAACCAGGGTTTTCCTTGCTGCAATAGATTACAACTACCACAATGGTCGAGAACATAGACGCAACAGAAAAGGAGAAAAAATGTATGTATTTTTACTGTACACAATTTTAAATTTATTGTTTGGAGGGTAATACTATGTGGTATTCTGTGTTTTACAGTTACAGACGGTACTACAATAAGAAGTCAAAAAACTGGAGTGTGCATGTTACAAAGGAGGCCAAGACGTATGCCTACATTCCCGACCTTCAGAAGGCAATTCTTAGGAGAAGATTAGAGAGTGGGTCAGGCCTTCCTCGAAGAAGAACCCTTTCAGAAGATGACCCTGAGCGCCTTGGACTGGTTGGCACAGCGGACACACCACCCCCCACTGCTGAACTTGTGGCAAGACACACTTCCCGGGGAGCAATGGCTCTACTAATGGAAGACTAGGACATTTTGTTTTGTAACTGTTTTTGTTCATTCTTTATTTGAATAAAATGTATGATAAGTTTTATGCTGTGCATAATATTTTCCCTAAATAACTAAAGTCTACTTACAAAAATGTAAACAATTGTAAAATCTTGTTGAACTACAAAAGAAATACAACACGTATTTTAATATGTACACATTTTTATTGATATTAATAAGTCATGGAAGCCGGCGCACTCTAAAACCTGTGTATTGTCCATTAGTGTCTGGATACTTGGTCCTAATGCGCCACACAACACAGCTTGGTATGACCACCCTATTGCCCTCCCCTAATCGCCCATGTTGCCAGAGCACAAAATTCCTGTAAGCTGCATGTCTGTATGAGCGCTGCTCTTCACCTGGTTCCTGGCTGTCATCGACTGCAAAGATGTCATTCCACGCAGCACGAGCTAGACGCAGAACTCCCTCATCCAGGATATAGAAGTCCATGTGTACATTTGTACTAATGCAGTCGTCTGGAGGCTGACTACAGCAGAGTCTCTCAATATCTGTAGGCATGTCTCTACAGTTTGAACACACACACCAGTGCATGCGCCCAGGTACAGGAGGTGATTGAGGAGTGTCCTGCAGTGCAAGGAGATCAAAAAGCAGTCCAGGCAATCTGTCTAGCACTAATTGGAGCAGGGCATCTCTTTGGTTTGCTTCAAGTGATTGTAGCCTGGCCTAAGATGCATAAAACACATTTGTCAACATAGTAGTCTATAAATTACAGTATAAATAATAAATTGATAAGTGTACACATACCTGCATATCAGCTCTCCTCCTCTGTTGAAGATCCTCGAGCCTTTCATAGTCAGCTGTAGATGGTCTGCTGCTGCTTCTTCTTCCTCCTCGTCCTCTCTCCATCCCGCTCCCCCCGCCTCTCCCTCGTTGTCCTCCGCTTCCACCGCGTCCACCCGCGTCCACCTCGTCCTCCCCCGCGTCCACCTCGTCCTCCGCCGCGCCCACCTCGGCCCCCTCGTCCTCTCCATGTTTCGGGAGGGGATTCGGAAGATTCATCAGGCGGTGAAGAAATTGATGATGATGACTGAAAATAAAACAAACATCAGCATAAAAATTGATAATGTACTTACTGCGAAGTCGTGTAACAGTCGCAAAATACTGTCGTTATTTGTAAGCTTCGGTTTGTCCTTTTACACGTTCATGTATGTTTATTATTAGTGGATTATACGATTTTAGATAGAAATATGTATGCATTATTAGAGGCTTATTATGATTTTATATACAAATTCATAGTTTACTACAGGACAAACACAAAAAAAGACGACGTAAGTCCGATCTACAGATAAAATAAATCCAAAACAACACAATAAGAACTTGGTTTTAGGTATAAAACAGCTCTACGACTTACCTGATCAGACATGGTTTTCTGTTCACTTTTGTGCAATTTCTTTATTCAGCGGATGTCTTCTTTTCTTCAATCGTGAACACTCTTCAACCAACAGGTAGTGGACCTGTTGATGTCTGAATACACACTCAAGACACCGGCAAGAACTGTTTGTTGACTTTTGCGACAGTGCTGAGTTGCTTGTGGCCACTAGGGGCGCTAAACGTGAAAGTTGCAGGTCTAGCGCCCCTAGTGGCCAAGAGTTACATGGTGTGCCTTTAACTATGTCAATAGTTTACACACCAGTAAGTCTCATCCCCCCTTGTTTACACACTAAGATAATTGTAGAGCTAAACACCTGAATCAAAGCTACTGAATTATCTCAGCAGAAGTGGCGGTCAACTGATGTAATAATATTTGAAACCACTAGATGTGGCCAGAATACTCTAACCTGCTACTGGGGCATGTTTGAGACTTGGATGGGTTTATAGCACTGGCTCAGAGAGACGCACGTCACACATGCCAACTGACATCACACAGTACTCCAGAGCCAATGGAGAGGCCAGGCATAACATTCATATGTAGAGAGGGCGCCACACAGACGGTTTTAGGCTCAAAAGTGAGATTTTAACTAATTTGCAGTAAAATGTCAAACAAATGACCAGGAAATGTAGAGAGCACTATAGGAAACAAATGTATGCAGTGTATGAGATAAAAAAGTTGATTTGGTGTTTAGTTTTCCTTTAAAGATATGGAGTGGTTGTGGCGAAGAAGGCGCCGATACATCCCTTCCCTCACCTCTGGTCATGAGCGTCGGATAATGACCGAAAGGACAAGATCGTGGAAACAAGCGGCCCGCATGAGCTTCTTCCGCAGAGTGGCTGGGTGCTTCAATAGGGATAGGGGGAGGAGCTCAGTCATGTTGGAAGAGCTCAAAGTAGAGCCGCCGCTGCTAGTGAGGTGCCTCTGGGAACCTGTTTTAGACGCTTCCCTGGGGAGGTGTTCTGGGCACATCCCACCGGGAGGACACCAGGGGAAGACCCAGGACATTTTGGAGGGACGGTGTCTCTCAGCTGGTCTGGGAACGCCTCACGATTCCCCTGTTTGAGCTGGAGGTGCAATCATCATGCCCTAAGCGCCAAATCATAATCACATTTCTCGTACAGCAACAAAAAATGTAGTCTTGAAAATATTGTCTTCAGAGAATGTGCTACCTCATGCAGTGCTAGTTAATTGCCAACCAATATACTATTCAAATAAGGCCCCTCTTTTTTCTGTTCGAGTCTCTCTAGATTGAATGGAGTATGAAAGGGCCTTCAGTGGCAGGAGGACCTGATCGAAGTAGAGTCACTGCTCCCTCACATCAAGATGAGCCAGCTGAGATTATTTGGTAAGAAACACACGCCATGTCTGCGCTGACATGGACCCAGATTGAGGAGAGTAACGAAAGGCTTCAGTCTTCAATGGATGTGAATGACATGTGTCACTTTGTCCGATACCCTCGTGCTGCGAGTATGTATACTTACAACTACTGTGTATATTACCTGCACTACAATATACAGTATTTTAGACTTGGCTATTTTCCATGCTAAAGTTAGAGATGTTATACTTTCTTCTTTATTATTATAAAGTTGGAGCTTTCATATTAGTATATAGTTATTGTTCATTTATCTTTGTGCTCCTCATTCCTGCTGTTCTGTAACTGGTGATGCAACACTGACATTTCCCCACTGTGGGGTGAATAAAGGACCTCTTAATCTCATTTTTAATCACTGAAATGTGGACTGTTGTGTAGTTTATCCACAAATCTGCTGCCAACACACATGGGTCATCCAAACGTATCCCGTTCACCAATTTTGTGGCATCACGAAGTGGGAGCCAGTTCATCACAGCTAACAGAGTGCTGAGATCTTTCTGCAAAATGTATACAGACTTTGTAGAGTAAGCATTTGTACGAATCAGTTCCACCACATACAGTCAGTATTTTAATCGTCCGATATCCCTGGTCTTGGTCTTAATGAACAAGAAGCTTAAATTAAATTCAAATCCAATACAATAGATTTCTCACAATGAAATGTCAATACTGGGAGAGGATGGAGCCCCGCAATTGCTGCAGAATGAGCTGTTTGAAAGCCAGGCTGCAGGATAATACCATGTTAGGACAGGACACATGTGTGGGCTCTGCTCTGTTATGTGGCCTAGATACATTTCACCACCAGAGGAAGAAGTCACGCTAGTGCTGCTGGTGCTGTAAGAACCACACTGCGGCACACTGGGAACACATCGGCTCACACCGGGAACACAGTGGTCAAACACTGGTACCATAGTAGTCACTCACTGGTCATACACTGGTCACACACTGGGCTCACACTAGGCACACACTGGTCACACACTGGGCTCACACTGGGCACACACTGTTCACACCCTGACACCACACTGGGCACACACTGGTACCACACTAGTCACTCACTGGGCACACACTAGGCACACACTGGTCACACACTGGTACCACACTAGTCACTCACTGGGCACACACGGGGCACACACTGGTCACACACTGGGCACACACTGGGCACACACTGGTCACACACTGGTACCACACTGGTACTACACTAGTCACTCACTGGGCACACACTGTTACCACACTGGGCATTCAATTGTCACACACTGGTACCACACACTGGTCACACACTGGGAACACACTGGGCACACACTGACCACACACTGGTCACACACTGGTACCGCACTAGTCACTCACTGGGCACACACTGGGCACACACTGGGTACACACTGGGCACACACTGGTACCACATTGGGAACACACTGGTCACACACTGGCACCACACTGGGAACACACTGGGCATACACTGGGAACACACTGGTCACACACCGGGAACACACTGGTCACACACTGGTCACACACTGGGAACACACTGGTCACACACTGGGAACACACTGGTACCACACTGGGAACACACTGGGCACACACTGGGAACACACTGGTCACACACTGGTACCACACTGGGCACACACTGGTCATACACTGGGAACACACTGGTCACACACTGGTACCACACTGGGAACACACTGGGCACACACTGGGAACACACTGGGCACACACTGGGAACACACTGACCACACACAGTTCAATGATTTAATGCTTTTCAGGATGTTCAGATTTGACGCTGTACCTTTTTGTATATCTGAAAACTGAATATAAACTGAAACTGTAGTGCATCTTACATTGTGTATTTATTCTCATGAAGAAATATGGTTATGGTGAAACTCCAGCCATTTACTTCTGTTATTCAACTGACAATATACAACTAATGACAAACAAAGTGCGATATATCGTCATATGTTACAATGTTACAGTGTCTCACAGCTGTATAAAACCTAAATACTGTAGAATATTTGGGATTGGACTCTTAATCACTTAGTCACATGTCACTTTACCGGTTAATATTATTACTGCATTATTACATATCCATCCATCTGAGGTTCTGTCATTCAATATTCACTTTACCTGCTGATATTGTTACTATTGTTTATTCTGCTCATATTCGCTGCTAAAGTACAATATAAACATCTGTAAATTCTTCTGAACCAAGTGCAATTATAGCTCCAGAGTTTATAATATTTTACTCTATTTTACCATCTTATTATTTTCATATTTTAAATAATGGACTGTTTGATGTCTGGAATCTGACTGCTCTTATTTCCTTCTTTCTCTGCTGTAATGTGCGCAACGATGACACTGGAAATTCCCACTGTGGGACGAATAAAGGAATATCTTATCTTAAGCCATAATTATCAACAATATACAAACAAAGGAATATGGGACATAAAAAGAGTTTATAGCATATATTGGTTTCACAATTTAAGTTGAATTACAGAAACAGATGAACTTTTGAACAATATGATCATTTTCACCTGTATATTAGCCTAGTGTTACCATACCATCATTCTCATTACATGAGTAAGAAGGTGCTAATCTGCTCCATGGAGCTCTGTAACAGGTGGGAGGGGGTTAACTCCTTTTGCAGATTGAAATGCTTGAATTTTATATAATGCGCATTTAGGTTTTTGCCTAGCTTTAGCCATCTCCTTTGCCAGTAACAGAGTCCGAGGGGAGTAGAGCCACAACATTTTTGCCAGCTACTGAGTTCTGCCAGTGAGAAGCTGAGGCCACGCAGCAGAGAGTGAATGAGCGGCAGGAGAAGAAAAGTAAGAGTGATGATTCTCCTCCTCCACTGAGTAAAGTGCTGTTCTGCAAACTGCAGCTGAAGCAGGGACCAGTCCTCACATTCTACACAATTCCCTGGTCTTGTATTCAGAAACTACATCTACTGCCCTGCAAAGTATTCTCCCTGTACAAGACCAGGGGATGGAGAACGTAGATGTTCCAGCAGTCTCCTTTTTATGACCCGGAGAGGGAAAGTTTCGTGGTAAAAAATGAGCTATCTGCTGTCTATTGTTTCTATTGTATAAAGTTACTATATATCCTGTCTGTTCATAAATGTTTATAAATATTTTAATTATTATTAAATATAACTTAATATTGATATATCTAATTATATAATTTCATTGTAAAGTCAGCTCTACAGTTCTGTATAGTCAGCTCTCAGCCGTCAGATTTATAATGGGGGGGGAGGGGGGGGGGGGGGGGGGGGGGGGGGGGGGGGGGGGGGGGGGATGGGGGGGGGGGGGGGAAGGAAAAAAGGGGGGGGGTGGGGGGGAATGGGGGGGGGGGGGGGTATATATATATAATATAATAATATATTGGGGATTTTTTTTTTTTTTTTTATTTTTTTGGGTTTGGGGGGGGGGGTTTTTTTGTTGTGTTGGGTTGGGGGGGGGGGGGGGGGGGGGGGGGTGTTTTGTTGTGGGGGGTGGTTTTTTGTTGATTTTTTTGTTGTGGTTGTTTGTTTTGTGATGGGGGGGGGGGGGAGGAGTTGGTGGGAGGTATTTGGGGGTTGTGAGAGGGGGGGATGAGGGATATTGTTTGTGTGGTTTGGATGTAGGGGGTGGAGGGAGGGGTGGTTTATGTTTGATGGATTATTATTGGTGTGGGTATTTTATTGAGGGTGTGTTTTGTTGGGGATGGATGGAATTTATTATTGTGGAATAGGTAAGAGAAAAAAAAATAAGGGAAAGTGATGAAGTTGATGTATGTGAGGAATTTATTAATGGGGTTTGGAAGTAAGAAAGGGGATGGTGATAGGGAAGAAGGAAATGAGGAATGAGGGAAGATAAGAACCCAAATAGCGCTCAGCCTTTACAAAATCCGGTCTACTTGTGCTGACCTGATGCATGCTGCAGACTGACTGAAAGGAGTTTGTGCAGCATTGAGCAAAGTATGTGCACCCCCTCACCCTGATTAGCATTTGTATAGCTCACAGCAATTCTCATTTACATGTTAAATGCCACCTGTGGAGAGGGAGGAGGGACAACAAACACCGTCAACAGCCGTATCCCCAGAAGTTTCACACTGTAATATAACAGGGCCCGACAAAGCTAATCATGTTTGAGGGGGAGCACACTTTGCTCAATGCTTGCACAACTCCTTTCAGTCAACAGTCTGCAGCATGATCAGGTCAGCAACACGGGGGGTAACCCGGATATTGTAAAGTCCTGAGAGCGCTACATTCTGGGTGAGGAGAGGACCGGCAGCAGCAGGTCAGAGGCACGCTGCTCCATAACCCCGTCCTACGGCCATACCAACTTGAGAATGCCCGATCTCTCTGATCATCTGGAAGCTAGGCAAGGTCGGGCGCGGGGCCAGCCGGTCTATGTGGCATATGTTGATTGGCACTGAACGAAACTCTATTTCTATACAGATTGTTTTGTCAAATACAACTGTTGTTTGCCTGAACTATGATCATAAAAAGAAAGACATTCACTAATGTATGACATTATAATATATTTATTGTGAACAGATGAAAAAAAGAGATATTACAAATTTAAGAATACACTTAGAAGAAAAACACAACATGCCTATCTATATCTTCTTATAACTAGTATTTGTGAGGATGAGCCTTGTGACTGTGACGGGACGGCGAGAGCGACTAACGAACTGTTAGATGCAGACTTTACAAATGAAAATTATATAATTAGATCATAATCAAATATTAAGTATATATTTACATAATAATAAAATATTTATAAACATTTATGACAGACAGGTCTAATATAGGAACTATATACAATAGCACCAATAGACCAGCAGATAGCTCTTTCTTTACACGCCACCTTCCCTCTCCCCGTCAAAAAAAGGAGAACTGCTGGAACATCTGCGTCTCCATCCCCTGGTCCCTAGTACAGGGAGAATACATTGGCAGGGCAGTAGATGTATTTTCCTGACAGACCAAATGGTGTATGAATGTGAGGACTGTTCCCTCGCTTCGGCTGCAGTATTGCAGAACCCCACTATCTTTTCCCAGTGGAGAGGAGACTCATCACATCTTCCCTTATCTTCTCGCTGCCGCTCATTCAACTCATCTGCTGCGTGGCCTCCAGCTCTCCTCTGGCAGAACTCAGTGTCGCTAAAAGTCTCGGAATGGCATCCTGGAGTTGGTCAAACCCTCTGTGCGATAGGTTTAAAGACCTTGGTGGAGCAGTAAGAAATACCTGGTAGGACCCGGCGGTAAAACTCGTGGATGAGCTGCCATCGTCCCTCATATTTGGATTTTGCCTGGCCACAAGACAGGCATTTCTTGTGTGGGGTTTATTTGCTGGAGCTGCTGCTACTTTTTCCAAGATCCCGCTGCACAACCTTCTCTATGGCCCACCTCAACACAGCGGTACATGATTCAGAGCAGGAGGAGGGGGGTTTTCACTGCTGCAGGGGGCAAAGGTGAACTAACAGGCACTTGTGCAGGTCTTACAGCCTGCTGTGAGCGTTGTATTCCCCCAGCAACTTCAGCCTTGTCTGAGGCATCACCCCTCGCATCGAACACAAGAGAGGTGCGTTCTCCTCATCACCTCCTCCCTCCTGAGAGCAACCGCACTCCCGATCATGGGACGGGTCGTCCCTGGATCTTTCCTCTTCGCCATCCTCCGAAGGTCCTCTAGCAGGAATCCACGTGGGCCCTTGTGAAAATCACAGTGACGCGGCCAAGGAAAGAATGAAAATGCTTCATATATTCTGTACAGGCCCCCACAGTCATGTAGCGATTTTATTGACCTATTTTACTGAACAAACTTTCATTCGTAGTCACAGATTTAGATAGTTTAGGAGTTTATTACAGGTGATTTTAATTGGTTACCAATTGAAGATCAATGTTGATGACAGAAATGCAAAGGAAGCTGGCTTTCTGTACATTGAGACCTTTGGTTTCATTCAGCACATGAGTGGCCCCAACCCACGAGCAGGGCACACTCTTGACCAGCTAATTCACAAAGGGGGTTAATGTATCAAAATGTTAATGTAGTTTGATGTTGCTTTGTCAGATCATTTCTGTGTATTTTTTTGTTTGACATGTGTTATTGCTAGCAACCACCAGCCTGAATTTACAATTGCCTCGAGGGGAGAAGACACATACATTAGAAAACACAGGTGAACTGTTCAATATCGTGAAAGGCTAAATTTTGAGAAAACTCCATGCTCTACTGTTGAAGAATTGATAACACTGTCACCAAACCAAGTGTTCTTGAATGTTCAGGACACCATTGCTCCTGTGACGTTCAAATAGTTACCATAAGAAAAAAGGCCCCATGGGACTAAGGCAGGACTCGGTCAGGGCACAGAAAGCAAGAGTGCCTGGAGGGCCGAACTTGAAGTGGCGAAAGTCCAATTTCCAGGCGATTATGAAATCTTTCAAGATGATTGGGTGAATTTAACGGTTTCTACGAAGAACAAGAGAACTGTATTTTTTCTGACATTATTGTGAGTTTGCAGTCACAATTTTCGGTGTTTATGTTTTCAACAGTATGGTAATAACGAACCCCCTTGTAAAGTTGCCCCTACGAATTTTCCTCTAAACTAGGTGTAATGGAGTTCGCACAGTTTTTCGATGACAAAGTACAAGGAAATCAAAAAAACACAAATCACCTCCACCAGCACGTATAACAATTCAACAGAAGCCAGAGAAGCTTTTAGAGCTAACTCACTTTGCAACCTGTGGATACTCAAACTGGTCAAAAAGATAATCATGAGTCCTGAGCTCCTCACATGGTAGCCTGGATAAATTGCCCCTCTAAATTTCTGAAGTCCCGTCCTGAGCATTTGTTACCCTTCACTGACACAAATAAGTAAACATTGGTCTCTGTCGTCAGGAACAATTTCTATGGCCCAAAAAGCAGCAGTCATAAGACCTCTCCTAAAAAGAGCAGTCTGGAATCCATCGGGACATCAAAATTATCGCCCCATATCGAATCTGCCATTCATTGGAAACAATTCTGAAAAAGTGGCCAGTCCCAACCAACTTACTGAATTTTTACAATAATAATTCTTTGATATGTTCCAGTCAGGGTTTTAGACCTCCACCACATGCACTGGAGACCGCTCTAGTGAAGGTAACAACGACATTCGAATTCACGACTGAGCCAAGGTAAAGTCACAGTTTTGGTCATGTTAGATCTTAATGCCGCGTTCGACACTGTCCGACCATGAGATCTCATGCAGAGACTGAGGTCTGGTTGGAGTCACTGCACAGCCCTAGACTGGTTTAGGTCTTACTGAGGCAGAGGAAGTACTTTGTGGAGAATTGGAACTGCGTCTCAGATCATGTGGCCCTACCTGTGGATACCACAGGGTCGATCCTGGTAACCCTCTAACCTAATTAATCCTAATGCAGCCGTTAGGTCAGTTAATACAAAGAAACAAATGGTCCTAATCCTAGCACAATTACCCGACGACACTCAGATCTATGTCTCACAGACTGCAGAGAACATGGACCACTGGTATTTGCTCCTTCACTGTATCCAACAGATCATTGATGAATGCATAATTAATTTTCCCCCAGCTAAATGCAGACAAAACCGAAATCATTGTCTTTGTTCCCCAGAAACAAAGAGGGCTCATCTGTCAACTTCATCTCTCTCCCTACTACCTTCTGACAAGGTCGGAAATTTGGGGGGTAATACCAGACTCAGACCTAAATTTCAATAGCCACAATAAAATCAAAAACATCATCACTTTTTAAACCATCTGAAGAACATTGCCAAGTCATGACATATAGTGTCCAGGGCAGACTTGGAGATTCATGTCCACGCATATGTCTCCAGCCGGCTAGACTACTTGCGAATGGCCTCTTACAGGTCTGGTCCAAACAGACCTGTAAGCAGCTGCAGACATCCTAATGCACAGCTAGAGTCACGGACAGGACCAGGGAAGTAGGACCATATTAGTCCTGTCCTCAGTCTCTGCACTGCTTCCTGTGGCACAAAGAATAATTTTAAAACAGCTCTGCTTGTGACAATTAACTCCATGTCTTGCACCAGAATACCATTAGGTGACATGTTGGTGTCATAAGAAACCAGCCCGGACTTCTAGGAGCAAAGGACTGCCTCCCTGCTGGTGCCCAGATTGAGAACCAAAACATGGGGAGGCTGCGTTACAGGATCTAGGCAGCTAAGATCGAACAATCACCCTGAAAATGTGAGGGAGGCGTCTACTCTGTCAATGTTCAAATCCAGTTAAAGACTGTTCTGTTGCCTGTGCATCAACTGAAGGATTTTATCTCCATTTAGTAATGCACTGCTGTCATTTTATTTATTTATTTTTTTATATTCTTGTGTAACTTTGAAAGTGTTATTGTTTAAATTCTTTTGTGTGATTTTATTGTTTTTTAATTTGTGTTTAAATCTTTTGTGTATTATTTTAATGTTATTAATTGTGATTCGTGTTTGTTTTATGTGATGATTTTGTGATGTGGACTGTGAAGCGCTTTGTGTTTGCCTCTGTGCATGAAAGGCCTCTACAATAAACATTGATTGATTGATGATTCATATTGTCTCAAACAACAAAAAAAGATCATAAAATGATCTAGCCTATATCATGATAGAGAAGTAGTATAATTAATATATCTTAGCATAATAAGAATAAAATAATTACATTTTAGCATTATAAAGAAGCAATGAATCCTGTATTAATCTAAGAGAAGACATATACATTGTATGTTTACATCTGGACATTGGGGGAGCAGCATGAGGCTCTGGATACATAAGTAACAGTTATAGAAGGAAAATATGACCTCGGGAAAACACTAATACAATTGTCGTAAACTAACTGCAAAAATTCATTTCAACTCAATGTTTGCTGACTATAGAAATGTGAAATACATATAAGATAGTACACACCACAACAATAATTACTAATAATAAATAGCTAGCGCTGGAAATAACTACTACCAACCAGACGTAAACAAACTGAATTTCTGTATAACCATAGAATACAGTGATTACAGATTGTTTGTACAACGCAGAGAACGTGTTTCTTTACAATATGATCCAAACGAGAGATCTAGCGACAGCATCAAATAACATATGACACGGAGGTAAACACTCTAAACAGCGCACTACACACTAACTCGAGATTAACTACAGACGTGTGTGAACGATCTACGGACAATATGAGAGATTTATGGAGTGAAACATAAAGAACGACCACAAAAACATTGTGGTTATCCAGAGGAGAACTTACCGAGTGCGTATGTAATCCAAATGAATGAGAAAGCCCGGCTCTCATCTGTATAAGAGCATCGCCCACAAAGTTTTTCCCCATAGTACTGGTGGATGGAGACCGCTAGGAATACCAGGTGCTTAAGCATTTTGCCCCTGGAGCTCGCCCTGGGGCAGCTCAACAACAGCGCGAGTTGTTGTCGTGTAGTTGAGTTGAGTTGAGTGCAAGCTTGAAGTTGTATCCGTCTCTCACCACTCATCAATTCCCGAGCATATATCAAACAAAATAATGGAAGTTGTTTATAGTATTATGATTTCCACTGGGTGCAAGCAAAAGAAATGGGTGAAATAATTTCATTTGAAGTTTTGATTTTCCAATTAATTTTGAAAATGAAAAACAATACAACACCACGTAATTTGTTTTTCTGATTTAGTTTTGAAACGGAATACTAATGAATGAAGGGTACAACATTGGTACAACGGATTATAAAGGATTGATTTTCCAATTTTGAATTAGAAAAGAAAATAACAATAAACGAATGGAAAATTTGTATTTCCAGATTTTAATTTGAAACGGAATAACTGATGATTGAAGGGTACAACCAACGGATTATTTCAGAATACTATATTGTATTGATTAGGCAATACAAAAATTTTAAACTACACATGTTACATATATCTACCATTTATTTTTTTTTTTTATAAATTTTTAATTAGGAATTCTAAAATGCACAGGAGTATGCAGAACATATGGCAAACATTTTGCAATACTTGCATATAAGGCATTTTAAGCGTCCTGCAACATACGCACGGCTCTTTCACTCAGGCGCACATTAGTATTTAGATCCAGTGTTTTCTCCAGCGCCTGGTGGCGTGGTGGGATTGTCCAAGTCTTTCGCTGGAAGATCAGGGTTCGACGCCCCGGCCAATCCTCAAATTTTAGTTAGTCGGGGGGAGTATATGAATCAGATTTTACGCTGTTTACATGAATAAAGTTGCATTTTTTTCCTGCATTTGGTATGGTGCAGATTGTGAAGTTTACAAACATTTTACTACATACATCAAGCAACTATTTTTAAATGTGTTGCCTAATTACAAGTATGTTTTAGAAAAAATTTAAACGACCACAAAATCAAAAGTGTCGGATACCTGTACTTGAACCCGAGTCCCTCTCACACCAGAGTCCACCTCTTTATCATGAGCTATAAAGCCCCAGAAAGTTGTCCGGTGACAGAGAACAAAGACCGTGAGAAGCCAATTTTCTCCTAACCCTGCTCACAAAGAGCCACCTGGTGGTTGTTCGGTCATTGCAGCATCACCTGGGAAACAAATAAATAAAAGACGCGTGAATCACACGGTAGTCTCCGGTGATTCCCGCGTGAAAGGCGCCAAAACGTAGTGGGACCTACAGTAAGCCACAGAACGCAAATCCTAATAATGCATATTGTTAAAGTAGGAAGAGGTGATAGGATAGTGCTAAAATACCGATACTTTTCCCAGCAGACTAACTCCCTACGCAGCTTGACTGACAGTCCAAAGATGTCTAGCCTTCCCGGACCTTACCTTCCTATCCATAAGCTAACTAAAGACGACTGTTTTAATGACCTTACCTTGAATGTGGAGACCAGGTTCCCGACGAAGGAGAAACAGCAGCAGCCGCGCTCAAGTCAGCCAGGCTACGAGCACCAAATAATTGTGGATTAAAAAAAAAAAAAAACACCCCAAGTGTGTAAACAAACCAACAAACAACCTAACCATAGCAAAATTGTTGCTAAAGAGGCAAAAGAGTGGTTTTAAGTCTAGGCCTTGATGTGGCTGGACCCCGTTAATCAGCCTGTTCCTTGATTCCACAGATAAAACGGGCTTGGTATCTAAATGCACCTGCTGCTGACAGTACTTTATTGAGACCATAGGAACCAACAGAAAACGACTGGCGTTTTGTGAGCAAAGGGCTCGTTTGGTTGATATAGCGCTACGTGTCTTTAAGATAAGAACGAGCCAGGCCATTCATGGCTTTGGTAATACTAAAAGAAGGATTTCCGTGTCACTTTAGAAAGGATATTCCTTGTTTTTAGCGGATGTTTCCGCAAGTGGAAAAAAGCTGTTAGTTGCTTGCTATAGAAGCCTTTGAAGGAGTGGTGCACATCGAATTCCACTCCATAAATAAGCATGATTGTGATTCAAATTGACAAAGTTGATAACGAAGCCGATAGATAGGATTTAAACCACCAAAGGGCTGTTCCTCCTGAGGACCTATAGTCTCATTCTAGCCTCGCAGTAGAATTCTGTGTTCCAATTGTGTTAATGGAGCACTGGTTTTTTTTTTTTTCCCCCCCCCCCCGTATGCCAACACTCGACACATGTCACACTATTAGCAGCTAGTAGATATGTCCTTTTTTTACTTTGACTAGCGCCGTTTTCAGTGCTATGATGACCCTGAATTCCCAATTGAAAGGTTTCAAACATATCTTTTCCTGACGGTGGTAAGCAAAGCTGTATGGCTCTTAAGATTACCAAGGATTTTGTTTTCTTCAGAAGGGTTTGATTAACGCTGTTTAAAAAGCTTGTGGGACATACCCACATTGTATAGATGTTTTATTATTTTAAGAGAGCATCTTGTGTCAAAGGAGCTGTGTCATGGAAGTAGCCAAGCCTTTTAAAAGACACATTAGGAGCGACGGTGGTTCAGTTGGTAGAGCATGACCTTTGAGCCTAAGGTCGTGGGTTTGAACCCAGGTCTCCACTGACACCCACTTTGATGTCTGGAGCTGTCGATGTGTCCTTGGCAAGACACTTAACTATGGCCTGATGCCACAGTGGGGCGGCTGTGGCTGTAAAGTGGCACAACTGCCGTTTGTGACCTAGGGCAAGACCTTGTCAACCTCCGAATGCCCTAGAATGAGTCAAGTGTTTGTGTGAATGGTTGGTGGTGTCGAGGGGCCAATGGCAACATACTGGTTGCCTCGCTTCTGTCGTGTGCCCCAGGGCAGCTGTGCTAAAGTAAGCCTTTTATCACCACTGTGTATGCCGTAGAATGAATAAATGCAGCCCGCGAAAATTCCATTGGTATGACGTAACCAAAATACCCCCTACCAGCCGGTTCACATCCCCAGCCTATCCGCTCTACAGACCGCCCCTTCCAATCACCGTACCGACTACTCACAGCAGCCGCATAAAAAAACGGAGGAACTCCCAATCTCACCTCTCTCGGGCCCCTCCGAAGCCTTGCATGAATCGATCTGGAGGAATCGCTCTTGTCTACTCCAACCTTACGTCCTGCGGTCCCGCTGTCCCTCTGTCTTGCTGCGTGTGGGCCTGCTCCTCCTCCGCTTGCTGCAACATGCTACGGGTCTCGTGCTGTGGTCCTGGTCTTTGCCGCTCTCGCTCCTTTGCGGCTGTTCTTCTGCGGGTTTCGCCGCTGCTGGCGTCCTCGTCGCAGGCCTGCTGCTGCAAATACTAGCCGGATCTTGCCCTCGGTGGCGGTGGGAGCCGTGCGCATCCCTGCCTCCTCGTGCCCGGTACGCGCGTGTCCCGTTGTGTTGTCCCATAGTCTTCTGTGCGTTGTGGGTAATATGGCGGACGGTTTATTCCCCTCGCATTGTACCTTGCAGGCTCAGTTTCGCACCCGCGCTTTGGTACTGGCAGGCTCATGTTGCCCCGTGCATTGGTGGGCAAAGCTTCAGTTAAACCCTCGCAATTGATCTGCAGCTCTTCATAACCAAGCTCCCGGTAAATCCGTCTACTCTGACTGCAAGCAATTCCCTCACAATGAACTTCAAGACCTCAGTTTAATTCCCTCACATTTGGACTGCGTGCTCATTTTTAATCCCCACTTTGGCCTGCAGGCTCTCTTTTAAAATCCCTCACTGGACTTCGACACTGTTTAAATCCACACTCTTGGACTGCAAGCCCCGTTTAAATCCTCTGGACTGCGGCTCTCCCAAATTGAATCCCTCACATTGGACGCGAAAGCTCCCAGGTTTCATCCCGCACGGAAATGCTTATACTGGAACTGCTTATATCTGATCTGTTATACCCGTACCTGAAACTCGCTTCATGCGGAACTTGCTTATAAATGGAACGTGCTATAATGGAACTGCGTAATATAAACTGCTATAAATGAACTGCTTAATAATATGGAAACGTGCATATATATGGAACGGCTTGATACGAACTGCTTATATGGAACTGCTCTATATAAATTGCATATATGGTACATGCTTATACTTGAGAACGCTTATATATAAAATAAATAAATATATTTATTTATAATAATTTATGTTTATTTATTTTTATATATAAAGCGTTTCCAGAATATAAGCAGTACCAAATAGCAATTCCAATATGACAGTTCCATATAAGCAGTTCCGTATACAAGCCGTTCCATATATAAGCAGTATACCATATATAAGCAGTTCCATATATAGCAGTTTCATAAATAGCAGTTCCATATATAGCAGTTCCATATTTAAGCCGTTCCGCATGAACGCGAGTGCCAGGTACGGTAGTAAACAGCTCCAGAAATAAGCAGTTCCAGATAAAAGCAGTTCCGTGCGGGATTAACCTGGGAGCTCGCAGTCCAATGAAGGGATTCAATTGGTACCGCAGTCCAAGAGGGATTTAAACGGGGCTTGCAGTCTAAAGAGAGGGATTTAAACCCGAGCTCGAGTCCCAGAGAGGGATTTAAAGAGAGCCAGCAGGCCAAAGTGCGGGATAAAAACAGAGCACGCAGTCCAATGTGATGGATTAAACTGAGGTCTTCATCCAATGTGAGGAATAGCTTGAGCAGTCAGAGTGCAGGATTTAAACGGAGCTTGGTTAAGAGAGCTGCATAACAATGCGAGGCTTTAAACTGAAGCTTGCCACCAATAGCACGGGGCCAACTGCGTCCTGCATACAAAGCGCCGGGGCGAAACTGAGCCTGCAGTACAATGCGAGGGGAAATAAACCGTCGCATACTACCCACAACGCAAAGACAAGGACAACCAACGGGAAATCCACGCCGTACTGGCACGAGAGGCAGGATGCGCACTGCTCCCACCGCACCGGGCCAGACCGAGCCGTATGCAGGCAGCCGTCCCTACGAGACGAGCAGCGCGAATCCCGCAGAAAGAGCCCGCAAAGGATAGAGCGGCAAAGACCCACGGACCACAGCACGAGACCCGTAGCAGGTGCAGCAACGCGGAGGAGGAGCAGGCCACACGCAGCAAGCAGAGACAGCATGGACCGCAGGAGTAAGCGTGAAGTCGACAAAGCGACTCCTCCAAAGATTCATGCAAGGCTTCGAGGCCGAGAGTGGGAGTTCCTCCGTTTTTATGCGGCTGGCGTAGTCGTACGAGATTTGGAAGGGGGCGTCAGTTTATCGATAGGGCTGGGGATTTGAACTCGCCTGAGGGGGGTAATTTTGGTTAACGTCTACCAAATTGAATTTTCGCGTGGCTGCATTATTCATTCACTCAACACAGTGGTGATAAACCTTACTGTAGCCACAGCTGCCCTGGGGCACACTGACAGAAGCGAGGCAAACCAGTATGTGGCCATTGGCCCCTCCGACCACCACCAACCATTCCACCCACAGCACTAGACTCATTCTAGGCAAAGGAGGAGGAAAGTGTCCTGCCCCTAGGACACAACGGCAGTTTGCCACTTTAAGCCAACAGCCGCCCCACTGTGCATCAGGCCATAGGTTAATAAGTCCATGCCAGGACACACGACAGCAGTACATCATTGGGAGTCAGTGGATACCTGGGTTCCAACCCCACTACCTTCAGGCTTCAAAGTCAATTCTCTATCAACAGAACCACCGTCTCCCCAAATGAGTCTTGTAAAGAGCTGGCTCTTCCAAGACACAGCTCCTTTTAGACACAAGAGCCATCTTAAACATAATAAGAAAACACATCTATACAATTGCTATGTCCCACAAGCTTTTAAACCGCGGTAATCAAACCCCTTCTGAAGAAACAAAAAAAATCCT
Source organism: Knipowitschia caucasica (assembly GCA_964034765.1). NCBI lineage: Eukaryota > Metazoa > Chordata > Actinopteri > Gobiiformes > Gobiidae > Knipowitschia > Knipowitschia caucasica. The sequence continues at coordinate 20,159,450 of OZ035838.1, forward strand.
GGAAATCTTAGACCAAACAGCATTGCTCCACCGTCAGGAAATAAAATGTTTTGAAACCTTTCAATTGGGATTCAGAGCTCATCCATACACTGAAACGGCACTAAGTCAAAGTAAAAATGACATACTCTACTAGTTGTGCTAATAGTGACAAGTGTCAGTGTTGGGTCCTACGGACCCCAGTGCTCCATTTAACACAATAGGACACCAGAATTCTACTGCGGAGGCTAGAATGTGATAATAGGTCCAGAGGAACAGCCTGGCTGGTTTTAAAACCTATCTATCGATCTGTATCACTTGTCAATTTGAATCACAAATGCATCGCCTTATCTGGAGTGGAATTCGGATGTCACACTCCTTCAAGGCTTATATACGCCAAGCAACTAAAACAGCTTTTTCCACTTGCGGAACATCGCAAAATCAAGAATATCCTTCCTAAAAGTGACCCGGAATCCTTCTTTTATATACAAACCATGAAATGGCCTGGCTCGTTCTTCTCTTCAAGAACGTTAGTGCTATAATCCAACCAACCCGAGCACTGTGCTCACAAAACGCCAGACGTCTGTTTGTTCCAAAAGGTCTCAAAAAGTACTGTCAGCAGCAGAGCATTTAAGCTACAAGCCCCTGTTACTGTGGTAATAAGGATGCATTACGGTTTTCTTTCTTTTCTCTTTTCTCCCATCATTCAAGGCCAGACTTAAAACACTCATTTTGCCTCTTAGCAACATTTTAGCCTATGGTTAGTTGTTTGTCTGGTTTTGGTTACACACTTGGTGTGTAATCCACAAATATTTGGTGCTGTAGCCCTGGTCTATCCTACCGCGGCTGCTGCTGATTCTCCTTCAGTTCGGACTCGGTCTCCACATACAAGGAAAGGCTTAAAACAGTCGTCTTTTAGTTTAGCATATGGTATACGGAAGGTAAGGCTCAGGGAAGGCTGACATCTTTGACTGTCAGCAAGCTGCGTAGGAGTAAGTCAGGGGGGGGGGGGGGGGGGGGGGGGGGGGGGTGGGGGGTGCGGGAAAAGTATGGTATTTTAGCACAATCCTCTCCTCCTTCCTACTTTAAACAATCGTGCATTATAGGATTTAGCGTCTGTGGCTTACAGTATGTCCCACTTCGTTTTGTCGCCTTCACGCGTGAAATCACAACGATGACTCCACGTGTGATTCACGCGGCTTTTATTTAATTTTTTCACCGTGATGCTGCAATGACTCCGAACAACCACCAGGTGGCACTTTGAGAGGGTTAGGAAATTGGCTTCTCATCGGTCCTTTGTTTCTCTGTTCACCGACAACTTTCTGTGGCTAATAGCTCCATGATAAAGAGGTGGACTCTGTGTTAGAGGACTCGGTTCAAGTACAGTCTACGACACTTTTGATTTTGTTGACGTTAAAATTTTTCTAAAACATACCTTATAATTAGGCCAACACATTTAAAATAGTTTGCTAAGACTGTAGTAAACTGTTTGTTAAACATCACAATCTGCACCAACCAAACTGCAGGAAAAAATGCAACTATTATTCAGTAACAGAGTAAATCTGATTCATATACTCCCCCGCTAATAAAATTTGAGGAATTGGCCGGGGCTCGAACCCTGATCTCCAAAGCGAAAGACTTGGACAATCCCACTACGCCACACAGGCGCTGAGAAGAACACTGTGATCTAATACTAAAGAGCGCTGAGTGAATGAGCCGTGCGTATGTGCAGGACGCTTTAAAATCTTCTATTCAAGTAATGCCAATGTTTTGCCATATGATCTGCTACTCCCTGTGCATTTTATGAATTCCTAAATCATGGTAGCTATAATAACATGTGTAGTTTTAAACATTTTTGTATTGCTAATTCAATACAATATAGTATTCTGAATAATCCGTGTACCCTTCAATCATCAGTTTTATTCCGTTTCAAATAAAATCAGACAAACAAATTTTTCCATTCGTTTTTGTTATTTCCTTTTCTAATTCAAAATTGGAAAATCCAAATCCTTTATAATACCGTGTACAATCCGTGTACCCTTCAATCAATAGTTAATCCGTTCAACAACAAAATCAGAAAAACAAATTACGTGTTTGTTCTATTGTATTTCCATTTTCAAATAAATGACAATCTAAACATTCCTAAATGAAATAATTCATAACCCATTTCTTTGCTAAGGAGTTGGAACAAACACTACTAAAACAACTTCCATTATTTTGTTATATGCAACCGGAAATGATGAGTGAGTGAGAGACGGAAACAACATCAAGCTGCACTCAACTCAACTCAACTACACGACAACAACTCGCCAGTTGTTGAGCTCGCCCCCCAGGCCGAGCTCTCAGGGCAAAATAGCATACATCACCTGGCAATTCCCAGCGGTCTCCCTTCCAAGAACTATGGGGAAAACTTTGTGGCGCTGCTCTTAAACAAGAGAGCCGCTTCCTCCATTCATTCTGGATTACATACGCAACTCGGTAAGTCTCCTCTGATAAACCACCATGTTTTTGTGACGTTCTTAATATGTATCCGCCATACAATCTCTCATATTGGTGCGTAGATCGTACACACACGTCTGTAGTTTAAAAATCTCGAGTGGTGGTAAGTGAGCGCTGTTTATGATTGTTTACCTCCGGTCCCATAAGTTATTTTGCTGCTGCTCGGTAAGAACTCTCTGTTTGATCAATATGTAAGAGAAAACACTTCTCTGCGTTGTTACAAACAATCTGTATCACTTTGTAATCTTCTGTATACAGTAAATTCAGTTAGTTTACGTCAGTTTGTATAGTATTCCAGCGCTAGCTAATTATTATTAGATAAAATTATTGTTGTGTGTGTACTATCTAAATGTATTTCACATTACTATAGTTCATCAACACATTGATTGCAATGAATTATATGCAGTTACGTTTTACGACAATGTATTAGTGTTTTACCAGTTCATATTTTCCTTCTATAACTGTACTTACTGTATTCCCAGAGCGCTCATGCATGCTAAAGTCCCAGATGGTAAACAAACAACTGTATATGTCTTCTCAAAGATTATACAGGATTCATGCTTCTTTATAATGCTAAATGTAATTATTTTATTCAGTATTATGCAAAAAGATATAATACATTATACATACTTCTCTATCATGCTATAGCTAGATATTTTATGATCTTTTTTGTTGTTGCAGACAATATGAATCAATCAATCATTCAAAGTTTATTTGTAGAGCGCCTTTCATCACTGGGCAACAGCACAGCGCTTCCCAGTCCACATCACAAATCAAGCACATAAAACAAACACCAGAATTCACAATTAAAAACATTAAAATCACACAAAGATAAAACACCATAAAAACACTAAATCACACAAAAGAATAAAACCAATAATCACTTTCAAAGTTACACAAGAAATTTAAAAAATAAATAAATAAATGACAGTCAGTGCATTACCAATGGAGATACAAATCCTTCAGTTTGTATGCACAGCAAACAGAACAGTCTTTAACCTGGATTTGAACATTGACAGAGTAGACGCCTCCCTCCACATTTCAGGGAGATGTTCCAGATCTAGCTGCATAGATCTTAAACGCAGCCTCACCCATGTTTGGTTCTCACTCTGGCACCAGCATTAGGCCAGTCCCCTGTGCTCCTCAGAGTCCGGGCTTGTTCATAGAGACACCAACATGTCCACTAATGATCTGGTGCAAGGCCAGGAGAGACTTGTACACAAAGCAGAGCTGTTAAAATCTATTCTTATGGAGCACAGGAAGCCAGTGCAGAGACCTGAGGGACCGGACTAAAATAGGTCATACTTCCTGGTACCTGTCAGGACTCTAGCTGCAGCAATTTGGATGTACTGTCAGCTGCTTACAGGTCTTTTGGACAGACCTGTAAGCCAGGCCATTGCAGTAGTCTAGCGTGCTGGAGAACAAATGCGTGGACAAGAATCTCCAAGTCTCCCTGACACTATATACTGACTTTGCAATGTTCTAACCAGATGGTAGAAAAAAAAAAAAAAAAAAAAGCTGTAGATTGTTATTGGAATTTTTATGTGGCTATTGAAATTTAGGTTCTGAGTCCATATTACCCCCAAATTTCTGACCTTGTCTGAAGGAGAATAGGAGAGAGACATGAAGTGGACAGATGACGCCCCTCTTGTTTCTGGGGGACCAAGACAATGGAATTTCGTTTTTGTCGTGCATTTAGACTGGAGGAAATTATTTTTGCATCCACTCACTGATCTGTTGGATACAGTGAAGGAGCAAATCCATTGGTCCATGTTCACCTGCAGTCAGTGAGACATAATCTGAGTGTCGTCGGCGTAATTGTGGAAGGACACTTGTTTCTTTGTATTAGACTGACCTAACGGCAGCTTGAAGAGATTAAATAGGAGAGGTCCCAGGAACGACCCCTGTGGTACTCCACAGGTCAGGGCCCACATGATCTGAGCCAGTCTCAATCTCCACAAAGTACTTCCATCCTCCATGTAAGACCAAAACCAGTCTAGGGCTGTGACACGTGGACACCAACACCAGACCTCCAGTCTCTGCATGAGGATCTCATGGTCGACAGTGTCCGAACGCGCATCTAAGAACTAACATGACCAAAACAGTGACTTTACCTCATCAGTAGTGAAGACGAAATGCGTTAGGGTTACCTTCACTATGATCGGGTCTCATTGCTGTGGTGGGGTCTAAACCCAGACTGTAACATATCAGAATAATTATTCATTGTTAAAAATTCAGTAAGTTGTTGGAGGCCACTTTTCAAGAATTATTCCAATGAATGGCAGATTCGATATGGAGGGCGATAATTTTGAAGTCCCGCAGGATCCGACTGCTCTTTTTTAGGAGAGGTCTATGACTGGCTGCTTTTAAGGGCCAATAGGAAATGTTCCTGACGACAGAGACATGTTTTTTACTATTTGTGTCAGTTAAGGTAACAAACTGCTCAGGACGACTTCAGAAATTAGAGGTCAATATATCCAGGCTACATTTGGGAGGGATCTCAGACTCATGATTATCTTTTTGACAGTTTCAGTATCCACAGTTGCAAAGTGAGTTAGCTCAAAAAGCTTCTCTGGCATTTTGCATTGTTTTATACGTGCTGGGAGGTGATAGTGTTTTTTGAATATCCTTGTACCTTTGTCAACGAAAAACTGTGCGAACTCATACACTAGATTTAGAGTAAAATTCAGGGGCCACTTTACAGGGGGGTTCGTAATCTACCAACTGTTGAAAACATAACACGAAAAGTGTTACTGCAACCTCCAATAATGTCAGAAAAATACATTTCTCTTGTTCATTCGTAGAACCCGGTTTTAAATTCACCCAACTCAACTATAAAGATTTCATAATCGCCCTGGAAATGTACTTTTCGCCACTTCCGTTCGGCCCACGCACTCCTTGCCATCTGTGCCCTGACCGAGTCTGCCTTAGTCCATGGGGCCTTTTCTACTGGAACTATTTTACCCGACACAGGAGCAATGGAGCGTCCAGAACATTCAGAACAACTGGTGGGACAGAGTTATACAATTTCATCAACAGTAAGAAGCAATGGAGTTTTCTCAAAATTTAGCATATCCCATGAACAGTTTCACCTGTGTTTTTCATGTTATGTGTCTTCTTCTAGCAATTGTAAATTCAGCTGGTGGTTTTGCAAGCAAAACACATGTAAAAAATACACAGAAATGATCTGACAAAGCAACATCAACACATTAACAATTGTTACATTAACCCCCTTTGTAATTAGCCAGTCAAGAGAGTGCCCCTGCTGTGGGTGGCGCCACTCATGTGCTGAATGAAACCAAAGGTCTCAAAGTACAGAAGCCAGCTCCTTTGCATTATCTGTCACATCACCATTATCAACATGAACAATAAAATCACCTGTAAAACAAAACATCAAAAATCAGTGCACACGAATGAAAGATAGATCAGTAAAAATGGTCAATAAAATCGCAACATGACTGTGGTGGCCTGTACGGAATATATGATGACATTATTCATTCTTTCCTGGCCGCGTCAACTGTGATTTTTCACAAAGGGCCCACGTGGAATCCTGCTGCAGACCCTTCGGAGGAGGCGAGGAAGAACAGGACCCGACCCGTCCATGAGGGAGTGCGGTGCTCCAGAGGAGAGTGATGAGGGAGAACGCCCTCACTCTGGTGCGAGTGAGAGGAGTGATGCCTCAGACAATGCGAAGTCTGGGGGAATACATCAGCTCACAGCAGGCAGTAAGACCTCACAGTGCCTGTTGTCACCATGCCCCTGCAGCAGTGAACCCCCCTCCTCCTGCTCAGACTCATGTCACCGCTGTCTGAGGAGGCCATAGAGAAGTTGTTGCAGCGGATCTTGGAAAAGCAGCACAGCCTCCAGTCAAATAAACCCCACACAAAGAAAATAGCCTGTCTTGTGGCCCGCCAAAATCCAAATCTGAGGGCGATGGGCAGCTCATCCCACTAGTTTTTACCACCGGGTCTACCAGGTATTTCTACTGGCTCCACCAAGGTCTATAACACCTATCGCACAGAGGGTTTGACAACTCCACGATGCCTTTCCGAACTTTATGGACACTGAGTCTTCTCCAGAGAGAGTGGAGGCCACGCAGGAAAAACAGAGAGTGAATTGACGTCAGGAGAAGAAAAAGGAAGAGTGATGAGTCTCCTCCTCCACTGGAGAAAGTGCTGGTTCTGCAAACTTGCAGCTGAGTCAGGGACCCGTCCTCACATTCAATCACAATTCCCTGGTCCTGTCAGAAAATACATCTACAGCCCTGCCAAAGTATACTCCCTGTACAAGGACCATGGGATGAGACGCAGATGTTCCACAGTCTCCTTTTATTAAAGACCGGGGAGAGGGAAGGTGGCGTGTAAATAAATGAGCTATCTGCTTTCTATTGTGCTATTGTAATATAGTTATGACGATAATAATACCCTGTCTGGTTCCTAAATGTTTATAATAATTTTAATTATTATGTAATATATACTTAATATTGATTATATCTAATTATATAAATTCATGTTGTAAAGTCTGCATCTACAGTTTCTGTATAGTCAGCTCTCAGCCGTCACAGTCACAAGGCTCATCACACAAAAACTAATAAGAAGAAAAAGATAGCATTTGTTGTTTTTCTTCTAAGTTAATTCATAAATTTTTAAATATCTTCTTTTTTCATCTGTTCACAATAAATATATATAAAGTCATAGCATTATGAAGAACTTTCTTTTTATTGATCCAAATTACAGGCAAACAACATAGTATTTGACAAAACAATCTGTATAGAAAATAGAGTTTCATTCAGTGCCATCATCACTATGCCCACTATACCGCGGCTGGGCCCCCGCGGCCCGACCTTCCTACTTCCGAGAATCAGACGAGATCGGGCATTCTCAACGGTGGTATGTCGAAAGCACGGGGGTATGGAGCAGCGAGTCCTCCCTGACCCTGGCTGCTGCGGTCCCCCTCTCCTCCCGCAGAATGAGCGCCTCAGCCTTCAAAATCCGGGTCTACAAGTGCTGACCTGATCATGCTGCAGACTGACTGAAAAGAGTTGTGCAGCATTGAGCAAAGTTGTGCACACCCCTCAACCTAATAGCAATTTGTATAAGCTCACAGCATTCTCATTTACATGTTAAAGCCTCCTGTATGAGGAGAGGGGACAACAAACTACCGGTCAACAGCCGAATCCCAGAAGTTTCACTGTAATATACAGGTCCTGAAAAGCTAATCAGTGTGAGGGGGTGCACAACTTTCTCAATGCTGCACAACTCCTTTCGTCAGTCTGCAGCATGATCAGGTCAGCAACACTGTAAACCCGGATTTTGTAAAGCCTGACGCTCATTCTGGGGGAGGAAGGACCCCGCAGCAGCAAGGTCAGGAGGCACGCTGCTCCATACCCCCTTGCTTACCGGCCATACCACCTGAGAATGCCCGATCTCGTCTGATCTCGGAAGCTAGGCAAGGTCGGGCCGGGCCGGGGGCCAGCCGCGTAAGTGGGCTATTGTTAGATTGCACTGAACTGAAAACAACTATTTCTATACAGATTGTTTTGTCAAATACAACTGTTGTTTGCCCCTGAAATATGAATCAATAAAAATGAAAGACTTCAATAAAGTATACATTATAATATATTTATTGTGGAACAGATGAAAAAAAGAGATATTTACAAATTTAAGAGATACACTTAAAAGAAAAACAACAACATGCAATCTTTATCTTCTTAAACTGTATTTGTGTGATGAGCCTTGTTGACTGTGACGGCTGAAGGCTGACAATACAAGAACCTGTAGATGCAGACATTTACAAATGAAATTATATATAGATAAATCCAATATTAAGTATAAAATTTACATAATAATTAAAATATTTATAAACATTTATGAACAGACAGGAATAAATATAAGTAACTATATACAATCAGCACCCAATAGACACAGATAGCTCATTTATTTACACTGCCAACTTTCCCCTCCCGGTCCATAAAAAAGGAGACTGCTGGAACATCTGCGTCTCCATCCCCTGGTCCTTGTACAGGGAAAATACTTTGGCAGGGCAGAGATTGTATTTTCCTGACAGACCAGGAATTGTGTATGAATTGTGAAGGACTGTGGTCCCTGGCTTCAGCTGCAGTTTGCTAGAACCAGCACTTTCTCCCCAGTGGAGGAGGAGACTCATCAATCATCCTTTTCTCTCCTGCCAGGCCATTCACTCTCTGCTGCTGGCCTCCAGCTCTCTCTGGCAGAACTCAGTGTCCATAAAGTCACGGAATGGCATCCAGGAGTTTGGTCAAACCCTCTGTGCGATAGGTGTTAAAGACCTTGGAGGAGCAGTAGAAATACCTGAAGAGACCGGCTGGTAAAACACGAGATGTAGCTGCCATCAGCCCTCATATTGGATTTGGCTGCCACAAGACAGGCAACTTCTTTGTGTGGGGTTTATTTGCTGGAGGCTGCTGCACCTGCTTTTCCAAGATCCGCTGCCCACAACCTACACTAAGGCCTCCTCAACAGCGGTGACATGAGTCTGAGCAGGAGGATGGGGTTCACTGCTAGCAGGGGCATGGTGACGAACAGGCACTGTGCAGTCTTACTGCTGCTGTGAGCGTTGTTATCCCCCAGCAATTCAGCTTGTCTGAGGCATCACCTCCTCACTCACTCGCACCAGAGTGAGGGCGTTCTCCCACATCACCTCCTCCCACCTGAGGAGCACCGCACTCGCCCACCATGGACGGGTCGTCCCTGTATCTTCCTCGCCTCCTTCCGAAGGTCCTGCGCAGATCCCGTGGGCCCTTGTGACAAATCACAGTGACGCTGCCAGGAAAGAATGAAAATGTCTTCATAAATCCGTGTACAGGCCACCACAGTCCAGGTTGCGAATATTATGACCATTTTACTGAACTACTTTCATCGTGGTCACAGATTTTGATAGTTTTTAGTTATTACAGGTGATATTGAATGAAACATGTTGATAATGTTGATGACAGAAATGCAAAGGAGCTGTGCTTCATACTTGATACCTTTGGTTTCATTCGCACAATGAGGTGTCCCCAACCCCACCAGCAGGGGTGCACACTCTTGACCTGCTAATTACAAGGGGGGTTAATGTATCAAATGCTTAATGTAGTTGATGTTTGCTTTGTCAGATCCTTTCTGGTGTATTTTTTGACATTGTTTTGCTAGCGAAACCACCAGCTGAATTTACACTTGCTAAAGAAGACACATACATGAAAACACAGTGTACTGTTCATGGACTGCTAAATTTTGAGAAAACTCCATGCTCTACAGTTTGAAGAATTGAGTATAACTCATGTCACCACCAGTGATCTGAATGTTCTGGACCATAGCTCCTGTGAACAGGTTAAAAATAGTACCAGTAAGAATAAGGCCCATGGACGAAGGCAGACTCGGTCAGGGCACAAAGCAAGAGTGCCGGAGGCCAACGGAAGTGCGAAAGTCCAATTTTCCAGGCGAGTTATGAAATCTTTTAAAGAAGAAGTTGGGTGAATTTAACCGGGTTCTAACGAGAACAAGAGAATGTATTTTTCTGACATTATTTGGAGGTTCAGTATAACAATTTTTCGTGTATGTTTTCAACAGTTTTGGTAGATGAACGAACACCCCCTGTAAAGTTGCCCCTAGATTTTTCCTCTAAATCTAGTGGTAAATGAGTTCGCGACAGTTTTTCGATGAACCAAGTACACAGGAACAAAAAACACTATCCACATCACCTCCACAGCACGTATAACAATGCCAACAGCGCCAGAGAAGCTTTTTGAGCTAACCAACTTTGCACCTGTGATACTGAAACTGTCAAAAAGAAATCATGAGTCGTAGACACCTCCACATGTAGCCTGGATAAATTGCCCTCTAAATTTCTGAAGTCCGTCCCTGATCAGTTTGTTACCTTCACTGACACCAAATAGTTAAACAAGTCTCTGTCGTCCAGCACACTCCTATAGCCCTAAAAGCAGCAGTCATAAGACCTCTCCGAAAAAAGAGAGTCTGGATCCCTGCGGGACTTCAAAATTATCGCCCCATATCGATCTGCCCATATCATTGGAAAAATCGCCTTGAAAATTGGCCTCCCAACAACTTACTGAATTTTTAACAATGAATAATTCTTTTTGATATGTTCCAGTCTGGGTTTCGACCCCACCACAGGCACTGAGACCCCCGCTCTAGTGAAGGTACCAAACGACTTACGACTTCGCAATGATGCAGGTAAATCTCAACAGTTTTGGTCATGTTAGATCTTAGTGCCGCGTTTCGACACTGTCGACCATGAGATCCTCATGCAGAGACTGGAGACTGGTTGGTGTCCACTACTGGCACAGCCCTAGACTGGTTTTAAGGTCTTCCCTGGAGATAGGAAGTACTTTTGTGAGATTGGCGACTGCGTCTCAGAACATGTGGCCCTGACCTGTGAGGAGTAACCACAGGGGTCGATCCTGGGACCAGCTCCTATTTAAATCTCTACATGCTGCCGTTAGGTCATTATTACAAAGAAAAACAAAGTGTCCTACACAATTACGCCGACGACACTCAGATCTATTCTCACTGACTGCAGAGAACATGGTCCACCTTATTTGCTCCTTCACTGTATCCAACAGAATCATTGAGTGATGCAAAATAATTTCCTCCAGCTAAATGCAACAAAAACCGAAATCATTGTCTTTGCCCACAGAAACAAAGCAGAGGGGCGTCATCCGGTCAACATCAGTCTCTCTCCCTACTTCCTTCAGACAAGGTCAGAAAGTTGGGGGTAATACTGACTCAGACCTAAAATTCAATAGCCCACATAAAATCAATAACATCAACAGCTTTTTACCATCTGAAGAACATTGCCAAAGTCAGAATATAGTGTCCAGTGCAGACTTGGAGAACTGTCCACGCATATTGTCTCCAGCAGGCTAACAACACAATGGCCTGCTTACGGTCTGTCCAAACAGACCCTGTAAGCAGCTGCAGTACTTCCAAAATGCAGCAGCTAGAGTCCTGACAGGAACCAGGAAGTATGACCATATTAGTCCGGTCCCTCAGGTGGTCTCTGGCACTGCTCCTGTGCTCAAAGTAATAATTTAAAACAGCTCTGCTTGTGTACAAGTCTCTCCATGGCCTTTGCACCAGAATACATAGTGACATGTTGTGGTCATATGTATCCAGCCCCGGACCCCTCTGAGGAGCACAGGGACTGCCTCCTGCTGGTTCCAAGAGTGAGAACCAAACATGGGGTCTGCGTTTCAGTGATCTATGCAGCAAAGATCTGGAACAATCACCTGAAAAAATGTGAGGGAGCGCTACTCTTGTCAATGTTCAAATCCGGTTAAAGACTGTTCTTATTTGCCTGTTCAAACAACGAAGGAATTTATCTCCATTTGTAATGCAACTGCTGTCATTGTATTTATTTATTTTTTTAAAATTTCTTGTTTAACTTTGAAAGTGATAATGTATTATTTATTCTTGGCTGAGATTATATTGTTTTATTGTGTTTTAATCTTTTGTGTGATTTTAATTTTTTAAATTGTGATCTGTTTTGTTTAATGTGATGATGTTGTGATGTGGACTGTGAAGCGCTTTGTGTTGCCCGATGCATGAAAGGCGCTCTACAAAATAAACTTTGATTGATGATGATTCATATTGTCTGCAACAACAAAAAAAGATCATAAAATATCAGCTATAGCATGATAGAGAATATGTATAATGTATATAATCTTTAGCATAATACAGAATAAAAAAATTACATTAGCATTATAAAGAACATGAATCCTGTATAATCATATAAAGACATATACAGTTGTATGTTCCATCTGGGACATTAGCAGTCATGAGGCACTGGATACAGTAAGTTACAGTATAGAAGGAAAAATATGAACTGGTAAAACACTAATACAATTTGTCGTAAACTAACTGCATAAATACATTTTCAACTCAATGTGTTTGACCTGAACTCTAGAAATGTGAAATACATAATAGATAGTACACACTCAACAATACTTAGCTAATAATACTTAAGCTACGCTGGAAAAACAACAACAAACCAGAACGAAACAAACTGAAATTACTGTATACAGTAGAAATACAGTGAATACAGATTGTATGTACAACGCCGAGAAAGTGTTTCTTTACAATATTGCAGCCAAACAGAGAGATCTAACGAGCTGCAGCACATAACCAAATGACACGGAGGTAAACAATCCATAAACAGCGCACTCAACCCACTTTCGAGATTTAAACTACAGCGTGTGTGAACGATCTACGCACAATATGAGAGATTTTATGGAGTATGAAACATAAAGAACGTACCACAAAAAAACATTGTGTTTATCAGAGAAGACTTACGATGCGTATGAATCCATAATTGAAAGCGAAAGCCTGCTCTCTCTGTTTAAGAGCAGCGCCCACAAAGTTTTCCCCATAGTACTTGATGGGAGACCCCTGGAATACCAGGTGCTGTAAGCATTTTGCCCCTGAGCTCGCCAGTGGCGAAGCTCAACAACAGCGCGAGTTAGTTGTCTGGTAGTTTTGAGTTGAGTTGAGTGCAGCTGAAGTTTTCCGTTTCTCTCACCACTCATCATTACCGTAGCATATCAAACTAAAATAATGGAAGTTGTTTTAGTAGTGTTTGTTCCACTGCATAGCAAAGCAAATGGGTGAATATTTCCTTTAGAATGTTTTTGATTTTCCAATATAATTATTGGAAAATGGAAATACAATAAAACCCCCACGTAATTTGTTTTCCTGATTTATGTGATAGAAACGGAATAACGAATGAATGAGAGGGTACACGGATTGTACCCGGATTATAAAGGATTTGATTTTCCAAATTTTAATTGAAAAGGAAAATAACAATAAACGAATGGTAAATTTGTTTTCTGAATTTTATTTTGAAACGGAAATAACCGATGATTGAAGGGTACACTGGATATCAGAAATATATATTTGTAATTGATTAGCAATACAAAAATTTAAACTACACATGTTACATGATAGCTACCATTAATTAGGAATTCAAAAATGCACAAGGAGTAGCCCGATCATATGGCAAACATATGCATTTAACTTTGCATATAAGGCATTTTCAGCGTCCTGCACATACGCACGGCTCATTCACTCAGCGCTCTTTAGTATTAATCCATTGTTTTCTCCAGCGACTGTGTGGCCGTATGTGGGATTGTCCAAGTCATTCGCTTGAAGAACATGTTCGAGCCCCCCTGGCCAATCCTCAAATTTTTAATTAGGCGGGGGGAGTATGATGAATCAGATTACACTGTACTGAATAAAGTTGCATCATTTTTGTTTTCCTGCAGTTTGGTTGGTGCAGATTGTGAAGTTTACAACAGTTTACAACGTCTAGTCAAACATTTTAAATGTGTTGGCCCTAATTACTAAGTATGTTTTAGAAAAAAATTAAACGTCAACAAAATCGAGAAAAGTGTCGTAGACTGTACTTGAAACCCTAGTCCTTCTCACACAGAGTCCACCTCTTATCATTGAGCTATAAAGCCAAAGAAAGTTGGTCCGTGAACAGGAGAACAAAGACCGATGAGAAGCCAATTTTCCTAACCCGGCTCACGAAATTGCCACCTTGTGGTTGTCGGTCATTGCAGCATCACTGGGGAAAAAATAAATAAAAGACGCGTGAATCACACGTGAGTCTCGTGTGATTCACGGTTGAAAGGCGACAAAACGAAGTGGGGGAACCATACCTGTAAGCCACAGAACGCAAATCCTAATAATGCCAGATTGTTTAAAAGTAGGAAGGAGGAGAGGATGTGCTAAATACCATACTTTTTCCCAGCAGCCCTTACTCCCTCCGCAGCTTGACTGACTGACAGTCAAAGATGTCTAGCCTTCCCTTAGCCTTACCTTCCTAACCATATGCTAAACTAAAGACACTGTTTTACGCCTTACCTTGAATGTGGAGACCGTGTCTGTCCGAACGAAGGAGAAACAGCAGCAGCCGCGGCTAGGCTAGCCCAGCTACAGCACCAAATATTTGTGGATATACCCCACCAAGTGTGTAAACCAACAACCAGACAAACAACCTATCCATAGGCAAAATTGTTGCTAAAAAGGCAAAAGAGTGTTTTAAGTCTGGCCTTGAATGTGAACCGTATCTGCTTCCTTATTCCACAGTACAGGGGCTTGGTAGCTAAATGCTCTGCTCTTACCAGTACTTTTTTGAGACCTTAGGACAACAGGACGTCTGGCGTTTTGTGAGGCACAGTGCTCGGTTGGTTGATAATAGCACAACTGTCTTGAAGATAAGAACGAGCCAGTCATTCATGGCATTGTAAACTAAAAGAAGATTTCCGAGTCACTTTTAGGGAAGGATAATTCTTGCTTTAGCGATGTTCCGCAAGTGGAAAAAAGCTTTTGTAGTTGCTGTGTCTATATAAGCCTTGAAGTGAGTGGGGGGGGGTTTGGGGCACATCGAATTCCACTCCAGAATAAGGCGATGATTTGTGATTCAAATTGACAAAGTGATACCAGATCCGATAGATAGGATTTAAACCAGCCAAGGCTGTCCTCTGAGGACCTATAACACATTCTAGCCTCCGCATTAGAATTCTTGGTCTATTGTGTTAAATGGAGCAACTGGTCCAGAGACCACACTGACACTTGTCCACTATTAGCAGTCTAGTAGTATGACATCTTTTTACTTTGACTAGTGCCGTTTCAGTGCTATGATGAGCTCTAATCCCAATTGAAAGGTTTCAAACATATTATTTTCTGACTGTGGAAGCAAGCTTTTGGCTCTAAGATTCTTTCCAGACTATTTGTTTTCTTCAGAAGGAGGTTTTATTACCGCGGAATTAAAAGCTTGTGGTACACATACCACAGTTGTATAGATGTTATTTAATATTATCTTTAAGATACGGCTCTTGTGTCAAAGGAGCTGTGTCTTGGAAGAGACAAGCTCTAAAGACACATTAGAGGCGACGGTGTTCAGTTGGTAGAAGCATTGACCTTATGAAGCCTGAAGGACGTGGGTTGGAACCCAGGTCTCCACAGACTCCCACTGATGTCAGCTGTCGTTGTGGTCCTTGGCAAGACACTTAAAGACCAATGGCCTGATGCCACAGTGGGGCGCTGTGGCTGTAAAGTGGCAAACTGCCGTTGTACTCCTAGGCAAGACACTTTCACCTCCATCTGCACTAGATGAGTCTATGTGGTCGTGAATGGGTTTTGGTGTGGTCGGAGGGGCCAATTGCCCATACTGTGTTTCCTCGCTTCATGTCAGTGTGGCCCCAGGGCAGCTGTGGCTACAGTAAAGCGTTTATCACCACTGTGTAAAAGTAATGAATAATGCAGCCCGCGAAAATTCAATATTGGTAGAAAACGTTAAACCAAAATTACCCCCTCCAGGCCGGTTCAACATCCCCATCCTATCGCTCAACAGACGTCCCCCACTCCAATCACCGTACAAGATCTAACTTCCATCCCGCAGTAAAAACGGAGGAACTCCCACTCATTCGTCCCTCCGAATCCTTGCATGAATCGTTCTGGAGGAATCGCTTAGTCTACCTCACGCTTACTCCTGCGTCCCGCCTGTTCCTCTGTCTTGCTGCGTGTGGCCTGCTCCTCCCCGCGTTGCTGCACCTGCTACGGGTCCTCGTGCTGTGGTCCGTAGGGTCTTTGCCGCTCTCCCTCCTTTGCGGGATCTTTCTGCGGTTCGCCAGCTGCTCGTCTCGTCGGGCCCTGCTGCTGCCATACGGCCGGTCCTGGCCCGGTGGCGGTGGAGCCGTGCGCAAGCTGCCCTTGGCCTCCTCGTGCCGTACGGCGTAGGTCCCTTTGTGTTGTCCCTTGTTTCTGGCGTTGTGGTAAGTATGCGGACGGTTTATTCCCTCGCATTGTACCTGCAGGCACAGTCCGCCACCCGCGCTTTGTTTCTGCAAGGCTCAAGTTGCCCCGTGCATTGGT
Organism: Knipowitschia caucasica; assembly: GCA_964034765.1. Classification (NCBI taxonomy): domain Eukaryota; kingdom Metazoa; phylum Chordata; class Actinopteri; order Gobiiformes; family Gobiidae; genus Knipowitschia; species Knipowitschia caucasica. The sequence goes on from OZ035838.1 coordinate 20,175,838, forward strand.
GGGCAAGCTTCAGTTTAATTTAGCCCTCGCATGGTTTCTGCAGGCCCTAACCAAGCTCCGATTAAATCCTTCACTCTGACTGGCAAGCAATTCGTCACAATGGACTTGCAAACCTCAGTTTAATTCCCTCACATGGCTGCGTGCTCAGTTTAATCCCTCACTTTGCTGCAGGCTCTCTTTACATCCTCCTGGACTGCGAGCACTGTTTAAATCCCTCTCTTGGACCTGCAAGCCCCGTTTAAATCCCTCTGGACTGGGCTCCCAAATTGATCCCTCTCATGGACTCTGAGCGAGCTCGCCAGGTTAATCCCCGCAACAGGACTCGCTTATATCTGAACTGCTTATATCTGGAGCAGATATTACCGGTACCTGGAACTCGCTTTCAAGCGGAACTGCTTATATATGGAACAGCTATATATGGGAACTGCTATATATAAACTGCTATATATGGAACTGCTTAATAATGAACTGCCTTATATATTGTACACCGTCTTTGTATACGAACTGCTTATATGAACTGCTCATATTGGAATTGCATATATGGTACTAAGCTTATAACTGGAAACGCTTAATATAAAAATAATAGAAAATATTTATTTATATTTATTTATGTTATTTATTTTTATATATAAGCGTTCCAGATATAAGCAGTACCATATAATGCTATACCAATATGAGCAGTTCCATATAAGCATTTACCGTATACAATCCGTTCCATATATAAGTCATTTTCATATATAAGCAGTTCCATATATCAGCAAGTTTCATAAATATCATTCCATATAAAGCAGTTACCCAATATATAAGCATTCCGCATGAAGCATTCCAGGTCGGTAATAACAGCTCCAATATAAGCAGTTCCAGATAAAAGCAGTTCCGTGCGGGATTAACCTGGGAGCACGCAGTCCAATGAGAGGGTTTCAATTTGGGAGCCGCAGTCCAGAGGATTTCAAACGGGCTTGCAGACCAAGAGAGGGATTTAAACAGAGCTCGCAGTCCAGAGAGGATTTAAAGAGAGCTGCAGCCAAGTTGAGGGATAAAACTGAGCCCGCAGTCCAATGTGAGGGAGTTAAACTGAGGTCTTGCAGTGCCCAATGTGAGAATAAGCTGCAGTCAAGTGAAGGATTTAAACGGAGCTTGGTTAAGGATAGCCTGCAGAAACAATGCGAGGGCTTGTAAACGAAGCTTGCCTCATCAATGCACGGGCCAACTGAGCCTGCATTACAAACGCGGCGAACTGAGCCTGCAGTCCAATAGCGAGGGGAATAAACCGTCCGCATACTTACCCCACAACGCCAGAAGACAAAGGGACAGACACAACCGGACCGACGCCTACCGGGCACGAGAGCAGGATGCGCACGCTCCACCGCACCGGGCCAGAACCGGCCGTATCAGCAGCAGGCCGCGACCGAGACGAGCAGCGCGAACCCCGCAGAAAGAGCCCGCAAAGGAGAGAGCGGCAAAAGACCCACGGACCACAGCACTATAAAAAGTAAAAAAAAAAAAAAAAAAAAAAGAAAAAAAAAAAGAAGTAAAGAAAAAAAAAAAGTGAGACCCGTACATGGCCGCAACGCGGAGAGGAGCAGGCCACACGCCGCAAAGACAGAGGACAGCAGGGACCGCAGAGTAAGCGTGAGTAGACAAAGCGCTATTTCCACCAGAACGCTTCATGGCAAGGCTTCGAGGCCGATAGTGGAGTTCTCCGTTAATTATGCGCTGGCGTAAGTCGGTACCGTGATTGGAGGGGGCGCTGTTGAGCGATAGGCTGGGGATGTGAACCCGGCCTGGAGGGGGTAATTTGGTAAACGACAACCAAAATGAATTTTCCGCGCGGGCTGCATTAATCATTCACTTCATACACAGTGTTGATCAACGCTTACTGAGTAGCCACAGCTGCCCGGGGGCACACTGACAGAACGAGGCAACCAGTATGTGCCATTGGCCCCCTCCGACCACCACCAACCATTCACACACACACTAGACCAATTCTAGGCAATGGAGGTGAAAGTGCGTCTTGCCCTAGGACACAACGCATTTAGCCATTTTCTTTTTTTTAACAGCCACAGCCGCCCCACTGTGGCATCAGGCCATAGGTTTAAGTGTCATGTCAAGGACACAACGACAGCAAGACACCAGTGGTGAGTCAGTGGAGACCTGGGTTCCAACCCACGACCTTCAAGGCTCAAAGGTCAATGCTCTACCAACAGAACCACCGTCGCCCCTACTGTGTCTTAAAGAGCTTTGGCTCTTTTCAAGACACAGCTCCTTTGACACACGAGCCTATCATAAACCATAATAAACACATCCTATACAATGTGGCTATGTCCCAAAAGCTTTTAAAACCGCCGGTAATCAAAAACCCCTTCTGAAGAAAACAAAATCCTGGAAAAACTTAGAGCCAACACCTTTTGCCTTCCACCTTCAGGAAATAATATGTTTGAAACATATCACTTGGGATACAGAGCTCAATCATAGCACAGAAAACGCACTAGTCAAAGTAAAAAAAGACATCTACAACTGCTAATAGTGACAAGTGTCAGTGTTAGGTCCCTACAGAACCATGCTCCATTTAACACAATAAGACCTACAGAATTCTACTGCGGAGGCTAGAATGTGATATACGGTCCCTCAGAGGAACAGCCCTTGGCTGTTTTAAATCCTATCTATGGATCGGTATCACTTGTCAATTTGAATCACAAATCACGCCTATTCTGGAGTGGAATCATGTGCACACTCCTTCCAAGGCTTATCTAATCCAAGCAACTAAAACAGCTTTTTTCCACAGCGGAACATCGCTAAATCAAGCATATCCTTCCTAAAATGTGACCACGGGGAGGGGGTGGGAGGGGGGGAAAAATCCTTCTTTTAGTATACAAAGCCATGAATAGGCCTGGCTGTTCTAATCTTCAAGACACCACGTCTAGTGCTAAAATCAACCAAAACCGAGCACTGTGCTCACAAACCGCCAGACGTCGTTGGTTCCTAAGGTCTCAAAAAGTACTGTCAGCAGCGAGAGAATTAAGCTATCCAAGCCCCTTAACTGTGTGGACTAAGGAAGTCAGGATACGGTCTCCACATTCAATGGCCAGAACTTAAAAACACCTTTTGCTCTTATAGCAACATTTTGCCTATGGTATAGGTTGTTTGTCTGTTTGGTTTACACACTTGGTGTGAATCCACAAATATTTGTGCTGTAGCCTGGGTCTAGCCTAGCCGCGGTCTGCTGCTGTTTCTCCTTCGTTCGAGACACGGTCTCCACATTCAAGGTAAGGCTTAAAACAGTCCGTCTTTAGTTTACATATGGATATGGAATTAAGCGGCGCGGGGAAGGCTAGACATCTTGGACTGTCAGTCAAGCTGCGTAGGGAATAAGTCTGCTCGGGAAAAGTATGGTATTTTATCACTATCCTCTCCTCCTTCCTAACTTTAAACAATCTGCATTATTATGATTGCGTTCTGTGGCTTTACAGTAGGTCCCACTTCGTTTTTGTCGCCTTTCACGCGTGAATCATCACGAGACTCACGTGTGATTCAGCGTCTTTTATTTATTTTTCCCCCAGTGATGCTGCAATACCACAAACCACCAGGTTGCAATTGAGCAGGGTTAGGAAAATTGGCTTTCTCATCGGTCTTTGTTCTCTGTCACGCGGACAACTTTCTGTGGCTTAAATAGCTCAATGATAAAGAGGTGGACTCTGGTTGTGAGAGGACTCAGGTTCAAGTACAGTCTACGACCTTTTGATTTTGTTACGTTTAAATTTTTCTAAAACATACTTAAGTAATTAGGCCAACACATTAAAATAGTTGCTAGACTGTAGTAAACTGTTGTAAACTTCACAATCGCACCACCAAACTGCAAGGGAAAGAAATGCAACTTATAATTCAGTAACAAGTAAGCTGATTCATATACACCCCCCGCAACTAAAATTTTGAGGATTGCCGTGCTCGCACCCCTGAATCTTCCAAGCGAAAGACTTGGACCAATCCCACTACGCCACACAGGCGCTTGAGAAAACATTGGGATCTAATACTAAAGAGCGCTGAGTGAATGAGCCGAGCGTATTGCAGGACGCTTAAAATGCATATATTATGCAGGTTAATGTCAATGTTTGCCATAGATCAGCTTACTCCTGTGCATTTTAAATCTCCTAATTAATGGTAGCTATATGTAACATGTGTAGTTTAAATTTTTTGTATTGTCTAATCAATACAATATAGTATCTGATTAATCCGTGTACCTTCAATCATCAGTTAATCCGTTCAAATAAAATCAGAAAAACAAATTTTCCATCGTTTAATTGTTATTCTTTCTTTTCTAATCAAATTGGAAAATCAAATCCTTATATCCGAGTACAATCCGTGTACCCTTCAATAATTAGTTATTCCGTTTCAAAACAAAATCAGAAAAACAAATACGTGGTTGTATTTATTGTATTTTCCATGTTTCCAATAATTAAATTGGAAAATCAAAACATTCTAAATAAATAATCACCCATTTCTTTGCTATGCAGTGGAAACAAACACTACTAAAACAACTTCCATTTTTGTTTGATATGCTACCGGATAATTGATGAGTGGTGAGAGACTGAAACACGTTGCAAGCTGCACTCACTCAAACTCACTACACGACACCAACTCGCGCTGTTGTTGAGCTCCGCCCAGGCCCGAGCTCCATGGGCAAAATTCTTACAGCACCTGGTATTCCCCCAGTGCGGTCTCCAGTCCAAGTACTATGGGGAAAACCTTGTGGCGCTGCTCTTAAACAGAGAAAGCCCGGGCCCATTCCCCCCCTCCATTCATTCTGTTCACATACCACTCGGTAAGTTCCACCTCTGATAAACCACAATGGTTTTTGTGGTCGTTCTATAGTTTCACTCATAAATCTCTCATAATGTGCGTAGATCGTTCACCACACGTCCTGTAGTTTAAATCTCGAGTGTGTTATGGCGCTTTTATGATTGTTTACCTCCGTGTCATATGTTATTTGCTGCTGCCGTAGATCCTTCTCTGTTTGATCAATATTGTAGAAGAAAACACTTTCACTGCGTTGTACAAACAATTCTGTATTCACTGTATTCTACTGTATACAGTAATTCAAGTTTTGTTTTAAGTCTGGGTTGTAGTAGTTTTCCAGCGCGAGCTAATTATATTAGCTAATTATTGTTGATGTGTTACTATCTATATGTATTTCACATTTCATAGTTCAGCAACACTTGAGTTGAAAATGAATTATATGCAGTTAGTTTACGACAATGTATTAGTGTTTTTACCAGTTCAGGATATTCCTTCTATAACTGTACTTACTGTACTCCCATAGCCCTCATGCGTGCAAAAGTCCAATGTAAACATACAACTGTATAAGTCTTCTCTAGACTTACTACAGGATTCTGCTTCTTATATGCAAATGTAATATTTTATTCTGTATTATGCTAAAGAAATATACATTATACATACTTCTCTATATGCTGATAGCCTAGAAATTTTATGATCTTTTTTTTGTTGTTTGCAGACAATATGAATCAATCAATCAATCAAAGTTTATTTGTAGAGCTCCTTTTCATGCACAGGGCAACACAAAGCGCTTCACAGTCAACATCACAAATCACACATAAAACAAACCACCATAACACAATTGAAAACAATAAAATCACACAAAAGATTAAAACACAATAAAAACAATAAAATCACACAAAAGAATAAACCATTAACACTTTCAAAGTACACAAGAAAATTAAAAAAAAAAGATAAATAAATGACAGCAGTGCATTAACAAATGGAGATAAAATCCTTCAGTGTATTCACAGGCAAACAGAACAGTCTTTAACCTGGATTTGAACCATTGACAGAGTGAGACGCCTCCCTCACATATATTTCAGTGGAGATTGTCCAGATCTTAGCTGCATAGATCTGAACGCAGCCTCCCCATGTTTTGTTCACACTCTGGGCACCATCAGAGGCCAGTCCCCTGTGCACCTCAGAGTCCGGGCTGGTCATATACACCAACAGTCACTAAATGTATTCTGGTGCAAGCCATGGAGAGACTTGTAACAAGCAGAGCTGTATTAAAATCTATTCTAGTGAGCCACAGGCGAGCCAGTGGCAGAGAACCTGAGGACCGACTTAAATGGTCATACTTCCTGGATTCTGTCAGGACTCTAGCTGCCCCCCCCCTGCATTTTGGATGTACTGCCAGACTGCTTACAGGTCCTGTTGACAGACCTGTAACAGGCCATTGCAGTAGTCTAGCCTGCTGGAGACAAATGCGTGGACACGATCTCCAAGTCTCCTGGACACTATATTTCTGACTTTGGCAATGTTCTTCAGATGGTAAAAAGCAGTTGATGTTATTGATTTATGTGGCTATTGAAATTTAGGTCTGAGTCCATATTTACCCCCAAATTTTCTGACCTTGTCTGAAGGAAGAGGGAGAGAGACTGAAGTTGGACAGATGACGCCCTCTCTTTGTTTCTGGGGACCAAAGACAATGATTCGGTTTTGTCTGCATTTAGCTGGAGGAAATTTATTTGCATCCCCTCACTGAACTGTTGGATACAGGAAGGAGCAAATCCGTGTCCATGTTCCTCCTGCAGTCAGTGAACATAGATCTGGAGTGTCAGTCGGCGTAGATTGGTGGTAGGACACTTTTGTTTCTTTGAATTACTGACCTAACGGCAGCATGTAGAGATTAAATAGGAGAGGTCCCAGGATCGACCCCTGTGGTAGCTCCACAGTCAGGGCAACAATGATCTGAGACCAGACTCCAATCCCACAAATTAGGCTTCCTATCCTCAGGTAAGAAGCCTAAACCAGTCTAGGCTGGCCAGTGACACAACCCAGTCCTCAGTCTCTGCATAGGATCTCATGGTCGACAGTGTCTAACGAACGCGGCACTAAGATCTAACATGACCAAAACTGTGACTTTCCCTGCATCAGTGAGAAGTCGAATGCGTTTGTTACCTATCACTAGACGGTCTCAGTGCTGTGGTGGGGTCTAAACCCAGACTGGAACATATCAAAAGGAATTATTCATTGTTAAAAATTCAGTAAGTTTGTTTGGATGCACTTTTTTTTTTTTATTTATTCAAGAATTTCCAATGAATGGCAGATTCGATATGGGCGATTAATTTGAAGTCCCGCAGGATCCAGACTGCCTTTTTAAGGAGAGGTCTTATGACTGCTGCTTTAGGGCCATAAAGGAAATGTTCCTGACACAGAGACATGTTTACTCTTTGTGTCAGTGAAAGGTAACAAACTGCTCAGGACGGACTTCAGAAATATAGAGGGCCATATAATCCAGGCTAATTTGGAGGAGCTCAGAACTCATTAATATCTTTGACATTCAGTATCCACAGGTGCAAAGTAGTTACTCAAAAAGCTTCTCTGCTGTTGCATTGTTATACGTGCTGGTGGAGGTGAAGTGATTTGATTCCTTGTACTTTGTCAACGAAAAACTGTGCCTAACTCATTACACCAAGATTTAGAGGAAAAATTCTAGGGGCAAACTTTACAGGGGGGTTCTTAATCTACCACTGTTGAAAAACATAACACGAAAATTGTTACTACGCAACCTCCAATAAAATGTTCAGAAAAATACATTTCCTTGTTCTTCGTAGAACCCGTTAAATTCACCCAACTCAACTTTAAGATTTCAGACTCGCCTGAAAGTTGGACTTTTCGCCACTTCCGTTCGCCCTCCGGGCACTCTTGCTTCTGTGCCCTGACCAGAGTCTGCCTTAGTCCCATGGGCCATTTCTTACTGGTAACTATTTAAACCGTCACAGGAGCACTGGGCGTCCAGAACATTTCAGAAACACTGGTGGTGACAGAGTTAATAACAATTCATCAACAGTAAGAGCATGAGTTTTCCTCAAAATTTAGCATTCCATGAACAGCTTCACCTTGTTTTCATGTATGTGTCTTCTCTAGCATTGTAAATTCAGCTGGTGGTTTGCTAGCAAAACACATGTCAAAAAATACACAGAAATGATCTGACAAAGCAACATCAACGACATTTAACATTTGATACATTAACCCCCTTTGTAATTAGCAGTCAAGAGAGAGCCCCCTGCTGTGGGTGGGCCCACTCATGTGTCTTGAATGAAACGCAAAGGTCTCAATTACAAAGCCAGCTCCTTTGCATTATCTGTCATCAACATAATCAACATGTAACATTAAAATCACCTTTAATAACTAAACTATCAAAATCAGTGCACACAATGAAAGTAGTTCAGTAAAATTGGCAATAAAATCGCAACATGAACTGTGGTGGCCTGTACAGGAATATAAGAAGACAATTGTTTTATTTTTCATTTCTTTCCTGGCCGCGACCCTGTGAATTTATCGACAAGGGGCCCACGTGGATTCCTGCTGCAAAGGACCTTCGGAGTCGAGGAAGATCAGGGACGACCCGTCCATGAGGTGAGTGCGTGCTGCCACAGAGGAGGAGTGATGAGGTAGAAACGCCTCACTCTGGTGCGAGTGAGAGGAGGTGATGCCTCAGACAAGGCCGAAGTGCCAGTGGGAATACCATCGCTCACAGCAGCAGTAAGCCTGCACAGTGCCTGTTGTCACCAGGCCCCCAGCAGCAGTGAACCCCCCTCCTCCTGCCAGACATCATGTCAACCCTGTCTGAGGAGCCATAGAGAAAGGTTGTTCAGCGGATCTTGGAAAAGCAGCAGCAGCCTCCACAAATAAACCCCAACAAAGAAATGCCTGTCATGTGGCCAGCCAAAATCCCAATAATGAGGGCGATGGCAGCTCCATCCACGAGTTTTACAGCCGGGTCCTACCCAGGTATTTCTACTGCTCCACCAAGTCTATAACACCTATCGCACAGAGGTTTGACCCACTCCAGGATGCCATTCCAGACTTTATGGACACTGAGTTCTGCCAGAGAGAGTGGAGGCCACGCAAGCAGAGAGTGAATGAGCGGCAGGAGAAGAAAAGGAGAGTGATAGTCGCTCCTCCACTGGAGAAAGTGCGGTTCTGTCAAACTGAAACATCTGAAGCGAGGACCAGTTCCTCACAATTCATACACCATTCCCCCTGGTCTGACAGGAAAATACATCTACTCCCTGCCAAAGTATCTCCCAGTACAAGGACCAGGGGATGGAGACTCAGATGTTCCAGCAGTCTCCTTTTTATGACCGGAGAGAGTGAAAGGTGGCGTGAAATAACTGACTCTCTGCTGTCAATTGGTGCTATTGTATATAGTTTATACTATATTATACCTGTCCAGGTTTCCATAAATGTTTATAAATATTTTAATTATTAATTAAATATATACTTAATCATTGATTATATCAAATTATATAATGACATATCGTAAGCTGCATCAACAGTTCTGTAATAGTCCCTCTCAGCCGTCCAGTACAAGGCTCACACACAAATACTAGTTTACAAGAAGATAAAAGATAGCATGTTGTTGTTTTTCCTTCTAATGGTTATTTCTTAAATTTGTAAATATCTCTTTTTCACTGATCACAATAAATATATTATAAATGTCATACCATATTGAAGTCTTTTCTTTTTATTGATCATATTTCAGGGCAAACAACAGTAGAATTTAACAAAACAATCTGTATAGAAAATAGAGTTTCAGTTCAGGTGCCATCAACAATATGCCCACTATACGCGGCTGGCCCCCTCGCCTCGACCTTGCCTAGCTTCCCGAGATCAGACGAGATCGGCATTCTCAAGGTGTATGGCCGTAAGCACGGTATGGAGCAAGCGTGCCTCCCTGACCCTGCTTGCTGCGGTCCTCCTCCTCCCCCAGAAATGAGCGCTCAGGCCTGTTACAAAATCCGGGTCTAAGTGTGCTGACACTATCATGCTGCAACTGACTGAAAGGATTGTGCAGCAATTGAGCAAAGTTTTGCACCCCTCAACCCTGATTAGCATTTGTAGAGCTCACAGCATTCCATTTACATGTTAAAGCCTCCTGTGGAGGAGGGAGGAGGGGACAAACAAACTACCGTCAACAGCCCGAATCCCAGAAGTTCAACTGTAATATACAGGGCAGAAAGCTTAATCATGTGAGAGGGGGTTCACAACTTGCTCACTGCTGCACAACTCCTTTCAGTCAGTCGCAGCACCTGAACAGGTCCTGCACACTGTAGACCCGGAATTGAAAGGCCTGAGCGCTCATTCTGGGAGAGAGGACCGCGCAGCAGCAGGTCAGGAGGCACGCTGCTCCATACCCCCGGCTTACGGCCATACCACCTTGAAAATGCCCATCTCGTCTGATCTCGGAAGCTAGGCAAGGTCGGGCCGCTGGGCCAGCCAGCGTATAGTGGGAGCATATTGTTGAATTCTGGCACTGAACTGAAACTCTATTTTCTATACGATGTTTGTCAAATACTACTGTTGTTTGCCCTAATATGATCAATAAAAAGAAAAGCACTTCAATAATGTATGACATTATAATATCTTTATTGGAACAGATGAAAAAAGAGATATTTACAAATTAAGAAATACACTTAGAATGAAAAACAACACCATCTATCTTATCTTACTAAACTAGATATTTTTGTGATGACCTTGATGACTGTGACGGCTGAGATCTGACTATACAGAACTTATAATGCCGCTTTACAAATGAAATTATTATAATTAGATATAATCAATATTAAGTATAAATTTACATAAAAAATTAAAAATATTATAAACATTATATGAAAAAAAAAACCCAGTACAGTTATAAAATCGTAACTATAAACAATAGCACCAATAGACATCATGATAGCACATTTATTTACAACGCCACTTCCCTCTCCCGGTCATAAAAGGAACTGCTGAACATCTGCGTCCTCATCCCTGGTCCTTGTACAGGAGAATACTTGGCAGGGCAGTAGATGTATTTCCTGACAGACCAGGAATTGGGTATGAATGTGAGAACTGGTCACCCTGCTTCCGCTGCAGTTTGCAGAACCAGCACTTTCTCCCAGTGGAGGATGAGACTCATCACTCTTACTTCCTTTCTCTCTCTCCGCGCTCATTAAATCACTCTCTGCTGCGTGGGCCGCCAGCGCGCTCTGGCAGAACTCAAGTGTCCATTAAAGTCTCGGAATGGCATCCTGGAGTTGTCAAACCCACTGTGCGATAGTGTTTATAGACCTTGGTGGAGCAGTAGAAATACCTGGTAGGACCCGGCTGGTAAAACTCGAGATGGAGCTGCCATCGCCTCCTATTTGATTTTGGCTGCCAACGAAACAGGCATTTCTTTGTGTGGGGTTTATTTGCTGGAGGCTGCTGCTGCTTTCCAAGATCCGCCTGCACAACCATCTCGATGCCTCCTCAGACAGCGGTGACATGAGTCTGAGCAGGAGGAGGGGGGTTCACCTGCTGCAGGGGGATGGTGACAACAGGCACTGTGCAGGTCTTACTGCCTGCTGTGAGCGAGTATTCCCCTCAGCACTTCAGGCCCTTGTCTTAGGCATCACCCCTCTCACACGCACCAGAGTGAGAGGGCGTTCTCCCACATACAATCACCTCACCTGTCCCTCTGAGGAAGCACCGCATCTCCCTCATGACCGGTCGACCCTGACATCCGCCTCCTCCGAAGGGTTCCTGCTGCAAGCAGGAATCAACGTGGCCCTTGTGAAAAATCACAGTGACGCGGCCAGGAAAGAATGAAAATGGTCTTCAATATTCCTGTACAGGCACCAACAAGTCATGTAGCGATTTTATTGACCATTTTACTGACTACTTTCATCGTATGTGCACAAATTTTGATAGTTTAGTTATACAGAGATTTTTAACATGTACAAGTTTATAAAGTTGATGACAGAAATGCAAAGGAAGCTGGGCTTCCTGTACATGAGACCTTTGGTTTCATTCAGCACATGAGTGCCCCACCCACAGCAGGGGGCACACTTCCTTACCTGCTAATTACCAAGGGGGTAATGTATCAAATGTTAGTGTAGTTGATGTTGCTTTTGTCAGATCATTTCTGTGTATTTTATGACATGTTTTTGCTAGCAAACCACCAGCTGAATTTACAATTGCTAGAAGAAGACACATACATGAAAACACAGTGAACTGTATCATGGGAATGCTAAATTTATGAGAAAACTTCCATGCACTACTAGTAGATGAATTGTATAACTACTGTCACCACCAGTGTTCTGAATGTTCTGGACGCCATTGCTCCTGTGACTGTTAAAAATAGTACCTCTTAAAAAAAGGCACCCATGGACTAGAGGCAGACTCGATCACCGGGGCACAGAAAGCAAAGATGCGAGGGCCGAACGTGAATGTGCGCAAGTCCAATTTCCAGGGCGATTATAAATCTTTACAGATGAGTTTGGTGAATTTAACCGGTTTCTACCGAAGAACAAGAAAATGTATTTTTCTGGCATTATTGGATGTTGCAGTAACATTTTCCGTGTTTGTTTTCAACAGTTGGTAGTTAACGAGACCCCCTGTAAAGTAGCCCCTAGAATGTTTCCACTAAATCAGGTGTAAATAGTTCGCACAGTTTTCGATGACAAAGTACAAGGAATCTAAAACACATCACTATCACTCCACAGCCACGTATAAACAATGCAACAGCCAGAAGAAGCTTTGAGCTAACTCACATTGCCGACCTAGTGGATACTGAAACTGTCAAAAGATAATCATGATGTCTCGAGCTCCTCCACATGTAAGACTGGTATATATATGCCCTCTAAAAATCTGAAGTCCGTCCTGAGCAGTTTTGTTACCGTTCACTGACACAAATATAGACATGTCTCTGTCGTCAGGAACATTTCCATGGTCCCTAAAAGCAGCAGTCATAGACCTCCACCTAAAAAAAAGAGCAGTCTGGATCCTGCGTGACTATCAAAATATCGCGCCCATAATTTCGAATCTGCCATTCAATGGAAAAATTCTTGAAAAAGTGGGCCTCCCAATCAACTTACTTGAATTTTTAAACAAGTGAATAATTCCTTTTGATTGTTCCAGTCTGGTTTAGGGACCCCCCACCGACAGCACTGAGACCGCTCTAGTGAAGTTAACACACGACATTCGACTACACACTGATGCAGGAAAAGTCACAGATTTGGTCATGTTAGATCTTAGAGTGCCGCGTTCGAACACTGTCGACCATGAGATCCCTCCACGCAGAACTGGGAGGACTGGGTTAGGTGTCACTGTGTGCCACAGCCCTCGACTAGGTTTAGGGTCTTACCTGAGGATAGGAAAGTACTTTGTGGAGATTGGAGACTGCGCTCAGATCATTGGCCACTGACCTGTTATTAACCACAGGGGTCGAACCTGGGACCTCTCCTATTTTAATCTCTACATGCTGCCGTAAGTCAGTTAATACAAAGAAAACAAAGTGTCCTACCACAATTACGCCGACGACACTCAGATCTATGTCACACTGACTGCAGAGAACCTGGACCACTGGATTTGCTCCTTCACTGTATCCAACGGATACAGGAGTGGAAGCAAAATATTTCCAGCCAGCTAAATGCAAGACAAAACCGAAATCATTGTCTTTGGTCCCACCAGAAACAAAGAAGGGCGTCATCTGTCAACTTCATCTTCTCTCCCTACTTTTCCTTAGACAAAGGTCAGAAAATTTGGGGTAATATCTGGACTCAGACCTTAAATTTCATAGCCACCTAACATCAATAAATCAACAGCTTTTTACCATCTGAAGACATGCCAAAAGTCAGAAAATAGTGTCCCGGGCAGACTTGGAGATTCTTGTCCACGCATATTGTCTCCACAGCGCTAGACTACCTGCAATGGCCTGCTTACAGGTCTGTCCAACAGACTGTAAGCACTGCAGAGTACAACCCAAAATGCAGCAGCTAGAGTCCTGACAGAACCAGGAAGTATGACCTTATAGTCCGTCCTCAGGTCTCCACTGGCTTTTCCTGTGGCTTCAAAAGAATAGATTTTAAAACAGCTCTGCTTGTGTACAAGTCACTCCATGGCCTTGCACCAGAATACATTAGTGACATGTTGTGCATATGAACCAGCCCGGACTCTGAGGAAGCACAGGGACAGGGGCCTCCTGCTGGTGCTCCAGAGTGAGAACCAAACATGGGGAGAGGCTGCGTTTCAGATCAAAGCAGCTAAGATCTGAACAATCTCCCTGAAAAAGTGAGGGAGGCGACTACTCTGTCAATAGTTCAAATCCAGGTAAAGACCTGTTTCTGTTTCCTGTCATACAACTGAAGTATTTTTATCTCCATTTGTAATGCACTGCTGTCATTTATTTATTTATTTTTAAAATTTCTTGTGTAACTTTGAAAGTGTTCGATGTTTTATTCTTTGTGTGATTTAATTGTTTTTATGTGTTTTAATCTTTTGTGTGATTTAAATGTTTAATTGTGATTCTGTGTTGTTTTATGTGATGATCTGATGTGGACTGTGAAGCTCTTTGTGTTGCCCGGTGCATGAAAGGCGCTCTACAAATAAACTTTGATTGATGATTGATTCATATTGTCTGCACAAACAAAAAATAGATCATAAAATAATCTAGCTATAGCATGATAGAGAAATGTATAATGTATATACTTTAGCATATGACAGAATAAAATAATTACATTAGCATTATAAAGAAGCATGATCCTGTAAAATCCTTAGAGAAGACATATACCGTTGTAATGTTTACATCTGGACATTAGCAGCATGAGGCTCCTGGGATACATTAAGTCCAGTTAAAGAAGGAAAATAATGAACTGTAAAAACACTAATACATTGTCGTAAACTAACTGCATATAATTCATTTTCAACTCAATGTGTTTGCTAGAAACTATAGAAATTTGAAATACATATAGATAGTACACCACATCAACAATAATACTAATAATAATTACTAGCGCTGGAAATACAACTACAAACCCGACGTAAACAAACTGAATATAGCTGTAAACAGTAGAATACAGTGAATACAGATTGTTTGTACCACGCAGAGAAAGTGTTTTCTTATACACTATGATTCCAAACACCAACCAAACAGGAAGAACCTACTAGCAGCAGCAAATAACAGATGACACGGAGGTAAACCCCGGGATCATAAACAGCGCACTACCACACCGAAGATTTAATCTACAGACGTGTGGAACGATCTACGCACAATAGGAAAGAGATTTTAGGGGAGTGGAAAGCAAAGAACGCTAACCACAAAAACATTGTGTTTATCAGAGGAGACCTTACCAGAGTGCGTATGTAATCCAGATGAAATGGAGAAAGCCGGCGCACTCTTTTAAGAGCATCGCCAAAAGAAGTTTTCCCATATTACTATGGATGGTAGACCGCCTGGGAATACCAGGTGCTGTAAGCATTTTGCCCTGGAGCTCGGGCCTGGGGGCGAGCTCACAACAGCGCGAGTTGTTGTCGTGTAGTTGAGTATTGAGTTGAGTGCAGCTTGAAGTGGTTTCCGTCTCTCACCCACTCATCATTTTCCGGTAGCATATCAAACAAAATAATGGAAGTTGTTTTAGTATAGTTTGTTTCCACTGCATTAGCAAAGAAATGGGTGAATATTTCATTTAGAATGTTTTGATTTCAATTTAATTTTGAAAATGGAAATAAAATAAAACAACCACGTAATTTGTTTTCTGATTTAGTTTTGAAACGGAATAACTAATGATTGAAGGGTACAGCGGATTGACACGGAATTAAAGATTTTGATTTCCAATATGAAATTATCAAATGAAAATAACAAAAAATTAAAACGAATGGAAAATTTTTTTTCTGATTTTATTTTGAAACGGAAAAAACGATGATTGAAGGGTACACGGATTAATCAGAATACTATATTGTACTTGATTAGCATACAAAAATTAAACTACACAAGTTACATATAGCTACCATATAATTAGGATTTCTAAAAATGCTACAGGAGTAGGCAGATCATATGCAAACCATTTGCATTAACTTGCATATAAGCGCATTTTAAGCGTCCTGCACATAACTCACGTATCATTCACAATCAGCGCTCTTTAGTTATAAGATCCAGTGTTTTCTCCAGCGCTGTGTGGCGTAGTGGGATTGTCCAAGTCTTTTCGCTTGAAGACTCATGTTCGAGCCCCGGCCAATCCACAAATTTTATTAGCGGGGGGATCTATGAATCAGATTACTCTTGTTACTGAATAAAGTTGCAATTTTTTATTCTTCCTAGCAGTTTGGTTGGTGCCGAATGTGAAGTTTACACAGTTTACAACAAGTCAGCAACTAAATTAAAAATTGTGTTGCCTAATTACTAAGTATGTTTTAGAAAAAAAGATTAAACGTCAACAAAACAAAGTGTCGTATACTTTACTTGAAAACCCGAGTCCACTCACACCAGAAGTCCACCTCTTTATCATTGAGCTAAAGCCACAGAAAGTTGTCCCCGTTAACAGAGAACAAAGACCGCTGAGAAGCCAATTTTCCTAACCCTGCTCACAATGGCCACCTGAGTGGTTGATCCGGGTCATTGCACGCCTCACGGGGGGGGGTGGGGGAAAAAAAAATAAAATAAAAGACCGTGAATCACCGTGAGTCTCGTGTGATTCACGCGTGAAAGGCGACAAAACAAGTGGACCTACTGTAAGCACAGAAACGCAAATCCAAATATATGCAGATTGTTTTAAAAGTAGAAGGAGGAGAGGATAGTCTAAAATACCATACTTTCCCAGCAGACTATACTCCCAACGCAGCTTGACTGACAGTCAAAGATTGTCTAGCCTTCCCTGAGCTTAACCTTCCTACCATAAGCAAACTAGAAGACGACTGTTTTAAGCCTTACCTTGAATGTGGAGACCGGTCCGAACGAAGGAGAAACAGCAGTCAAGCCGCGGCTAGGCTAGCCCAGGCTACAGCAACCAAATATTTGTGGTTAACACACCAAGTGTGTAAACCAAACCAGACAAACACCCTAACATACAAATTGTTGCAAAAGATGCAAAAGTTGTTTACAGATCTGCCTGAATGTGAGACCGTATCTGCTATCCATATTCCCACATAAAGGCTTGGAGCTAAAATGCTCTGCTGCTGACTTGTAGTACTTTTTTTGAACCTTAGGAACCAACAGCCGTCAGCGTTTTGTGAGCACAAGTGCCTCGGTTTTGGTTGATAATAGCACTAAACGGTCTTGACGATAAGAACGAGTCCAGCCATTCATGGCTTTGTATACTAAAAGAAGGATTTCCGTGTCACTTTTAGAAGGATATTCTTGATTTAGCGATGTTCCGCAAGTGGAAAAAACTTTTTTAGTTGCTTGGCTTATAAAAGCCTTGAAGGAGTGTGCACATCGAAATCACACTCCAGAATAAGGCGATGATTTTGAATTCAAAATGACAAAGTGATACGATCCGATAGATAGGATTTTAACCAGCCAAGGCTGTTCCTCCGCTGAGACATATATCACTTCTATCTAGCCTCCGCAGGAAAGAATTCCTGAGGTCTATTGTGTTAAATGGAGCACTGGGGTCCAGTAGGACCAACACTGACCACTTGTCCACTATTAGCAGCTAGTAGTATTCATTTTTTAACCTTGACTAGTGCCTGTTAGCAGAGCTAGATGAGCTTCATGAATCCCCAGTAGAAAGTTTCAAACATATAATTTTCCCTGACGGTTGGAAGCAAAGCTGTTTGGACTCAAAGATTTTCCAGATTTGTTTTCTTCATAAGGGTTTTTGATACCACCGCGGTTATTTAAAAGCTTGTGTGACATAGCCACATTGTAAAGATGTGTGTTTATTATTTACAGAAAGGCTCTTTGTGTCAAAGGAGCTGTGTCTTGGAAGAGCCAAGCTCTTTAAAGACAACATTAGGGTCGACGGTGGTTCAGTTGGTAAGCATTGACCATTGAGCCTGAAGGTCGTGTGGGTTTGGAACCCGGGCTCCACTGACTCCCACTGATGGTCTGCTGTCTTGTGTCCTTGGCAAGACCTTAACCTATGGCCTGATGCCACAGTGGGCGGCTGTGCTGTAAAGTGGCAAACTGCGTTGTGTCCTAGGGCAAAGACACTTTCACCATTCCATTAGCCTAGAATGAGTCAGTAGTGTGTGTGTGAATGGTTGGTGGTGGTCGAAGGGGCCAGATGGCACATACTGGGTTTTATGCTCGCTTCTGTCAGTGTGCCCAGTGCACATGTGGCTACATAAGCGTTTATCACACTGTGTATGAAGTGAATGAATAATGCAGCCCGCGAAAATTCAATTTGGTAGACTTTAACCAAAATTTAAACCCCCTCCAGGCCGGTTCACCATCCCCACCTATCGCTCAACCAGACGCCCCTCCATCACCGTACGCGACTGATAAACGCCAGCCGCATAAAAACGAGGAACTCCCTCTACTCGCCCCTCACGAAGCCTTGCATGAATCGTTCTGGATGAATCGTCTTTGGTCTACTCACCGCTTACTCCTGCGGTCCCTCCTGCTGTCCTCTGTCTTGCTGTCGTGTAGCCTGCTCCTCCTCCCGTATGTCGCACTCTGCTACGGGTCTCGTGCTGTGGTCCGTGGGTCTTGCCGGCGCCTCCTCCTTTGCGGGCTCTTCTGCGGTTCTCCGCTGCTTTGTTTCGTCTCGTCGCGGCCTGCTGCTGCATAGCGCCGGACTGGCCCGGTGCGGTGTGAGCCGTGCGCATTCCGCTGGCCGTCTCGTGCCGGTACGGCGTGGTCCCGTTTTGTTGTCCTCCTTGTCTTCGGGCGTTGTGGGTAAGTATGCGGACGTTTTATTCCCCTCACCGCATTGTACTGCAGGCTCATTTCGCCCGCTCTTTTGTACTGCCGCCTCAGTGGCCCCGTGCATTGGTGAGGCAATCTTCAGTTTAAAAAAGCCCTCGCATTTTCTGCAGCCTCTCTTAACCAAGCTCCGTTAAATCCTTCACTCCTGACTGCAAGCTATTCCTCACATTGTACTGCAAGACCTCAGTTTTTAATAAAATCCCTCACATTGGACTGCTGCTCATTTTTAATCCCCTCACTTGGCCTGCAGCTCTCTAAAATCCCTCTCTGACTGCGAGCTCTGTTTAAATCCCTCTCGTTGGACTGCAAGCCCCCACCGTTTAAAAATCCCTCTTGGAACTGCGCTCCCAAATTGAATCCCTCTCATTGGACTGGCGAGCACCCAGGTTAATCCCAGCACGAACTGCTTATATCTGGAACTGCTTAAATCCTGGAGACGTTATAAACCGTACCTGAACTGCTCATGGTCCATGAACTGCTTAATAGTGGAACTGCTATATAATGGAACTGCTATAAAAGAAACTGCTATATATGGAACTAGCTTAATATATGGACCTGCTTAATATAGGAACGGCTTGTTATTACGGAACTGCTTATAGGAACTGCTCATATTGGAATTGCATAAATAGGTACTGGCTAATATCTGAACGCTTATATACAATAAACAATGAAATACATATATATAATTTATAATTGATTTATGTTTATATATTTATATATATAAGCGTTCCAGATAAAACAGTACATATAATCAATTACCAAAAGAGCAGTTCCTAAAATCAGTTCCGTATCAAGCCGTTCCATATAAAATCAGTTCCAACTAAAATCAGTTCCATATAAAGAAGTTTACAATATAGCATTTCCTATATAGCAGTTCCATATATAAGTCAGATCCCATGAAGCAGCATCCAGGTACGGTAAACATCTCCAGATATAAGCAGTTCCAGATATAAGCAGTTCCGTGCGGGATAACCTGGGAGCTCGCAGTCCAATGAAGGGATTCAATTTGGTATCCGCAGTCCAGAGGGATTTAAACGGGGCTTGCAGTCCAAGAGAGGATTTTAAACGAGCACGCAGTCAGAAGGGAATAAAAGAGAGCCTGCAGGCCAAAGAGGGGATTAAAACGAGCACCGCCGTCCAATGTCGAGGGATTAAACTGAGTCTTGCGTCCAATGTTGTTTTTTGAGGAATAGCTTGCATCCAGAGTGAATGATTTAAACGGAGCTTGGTTAAGAGAGCCTGCAGAACATGCGATGCTTAAACTGACGCTATGCCCACCAATGCACGGGCCCAACTGAGCCTGCAGTACAAAGCGCGGGGCGAACTGAGCTGCAGTACAATGCGAGGGAAAAAACCGTCCGCATACTTACACACAACGCAGAAGACGAAGGACAACACAACGGACCACGCCGTACCGGCACGATGAGGCAGGGGATGCGACACGGCTCCCACCGCACCGGGCCAAGAACTCGGCCGTACTGCAGCAGCAGGCGCGACGAGACGAGCAGCGGCGAACCCGCAGAAAGAGCCCGCAAAGGAGGAAGCGTCTAAGACCCACGACCACCGCACGAGACCCGTAGCCAGGTGGCAGCAACGCGGAGGAGGAGCAGGCCACACCCAGCAAGACATAGGACAGCATGGACCGCAGGAGTAAGCGTGAGTAGACCAAGCGATTCCTCCAAACGATTCATGCACGGCTTCGGAGGCCTCGAGTGGAGTTCCTCCATTTTATATGCGGCTGGCGTAGTCGTTACGGTGAATGGAAGGGGGCTCTGTTGAGCGATCGGCTGGGATGGTGAACCGGCCTGGAGGGGTGTAATTTTGTTTAACGACACAAAAATGAATTTTCGCGGGGCTGCATTATTCATTCACTTCATAACACATTGGTGATAAACGCTAATGTATCCACAGCGGCCCTGGGGCACACTGAACAGAAGCGAGGCAACCAGTATGTGCCATTGGCCCCTCCGACCACCTAACCAACCATTCACACACACACTAGACTCATTCTAGCAATGGAGGTGAAAGTGTCTAGGCCCAAGGACACAACGGCAGTAATGCCACTTTACACCACAGCCGCCCCACTGTGGCATCAGGCCATAGGGTAATGTGTCTTGCCCAAGGACACACAACGACAGCAGACATCAAGTGGGAGTCAGTGGAGACTGGGTTCCGAACCCACGACCCGTTCAGGCTCAAAGGTCAATGCTCGACCAACTGAACCACCGTCGACCCAAATGAGTCCCTTTAAAGAGCGTGGCGCTCCTTCCAAGGCACAGCTCCGTAGACACAAGAGCCCTATCTTAACCATAATAAACCACATCTATACAATGTGGCCTATGTCCCCACAAGCATTTAAAACCGCGGTAAATCAAACCCCTTCTAGAAAACAAAATCCTGGAAAATCATAGAGCAAACAGCTTTGCTTCCACCGTCAGGAAAATAATATGTTTATGAAACCTTCAATTGGGATACAAGAAAAAAAAAAGCTCATCATATGTCACGAAACGGCACTAGTCAAAGTAAAAAATGACAACTACTAGCTGCTAATATGTGACAATGTCAGTGTTGGACCTACTTGACCCCAGTTCTCCATTTAACAGAAGTAAGACCAAAGATTCTAACTGTGCGGAGGCTAGAATGTGCTATATGGTGGGTTCTCAGAGGAACAGCCCTTGGCTGGTTTAAATCCAATCTATCGATCGTATCACATTGTCAATTTGAATCACAAATCATGCGCCTTATTCTGGCAGTGGAATTCGATGTGGCACACCCTTCAAGTCTTATATAAGCCAAGCAACTAAAACAGCTTTTTTCCACTTGCGGAACATCGCAAAAATCAAAATATCCTTCCTAAAAGTGACACGGAACTCCTTCTTTTAGTATACAAAGCCATGAATGGCCTGGCTCTTTCTATCTTCAAGACACGTTATTGCTATATCAACCAAACCGAAGCACTGTGCTCACACAACGCCAGACTCTGTTGTGTACCTAAGGTCTCAAAAAGTACTGTCAGCAGCAGAGCATTTAGCTCCCAAGCCCCTTTACGTGGAATAAGGAAGCAGATACGGTCTCCACATTCAAGCCAGACTTAAAACACTCTTTTGCCTCTTTAGCAATAATTTTGCCTATGGTTAGGTTGTTTGTCTGGTTTGGTTTTACACACTTGGGTGTTAATCCACAAATATTTGGTGCTGTAGCCTGGGCAAGCCATCCGCGGCTGCTGCTGTTTTCTCCTTCGTTCGGACACGGTCCTCCACATTCAAGGTAAGGCTTAAAACAGTCGTCTTTAAGTTTAGCAAATGGATAGGAGGTAAGGCTCAGGGAAGGCTAGACATGCTTTGACTGACAGTCAAGCTGCCGTAGTGGAGTAAGTCTGCTGGAAAATATGTATTTTAGCACTATCCTCTCCTCCTTCCACTGTTAAAACAATCTGCAATATTATGATCTTGCGTTCTGTTGCTTACAGTAGGTCCCAGCTTCGTTTTGTCGCCGTTCACGAGTGAATCACACGAGACTCATGGTGTGATTCACCGCGTCTTTATATATTTTTTCCCCATGATGCTAGCAATGACCCTAACAACCACCAGGTGGCACTTGTGAGCAGGTTAGGAAAAATTGGCTTTCTCATCGGTCTTTGTTCTCCTGTTCACCGACAACTTTCTGGTCTTTATAGCTCAATGATAACGAGAGGACTCTGTGTGAGAGGACTCGGGTTTCAAGTACAGTCTACGACACTTTTGATTTGTGACGTTTAAATTATTTCTAAAACATACTTAGTAATATAGGCCAACACATTTTAAAATATATTGCTAGACTGTAGTAAAACTGTGTAAACTTCACAATCTGCACAACCAAACTGCAGGAAAAAATCCACTTTATTCAGTAACAGAGTAATCTGATTCATAATACTCCCCCCTCCCACGACCACCCCCCCCATCCGCCCCGCCCCCCCCCCACCCCTGGGCCTCCCGGCTCCTCCCCCCCCGCCCCCCCAGCCGCATACACGGGCTAATAAAAATTTTAGATGGCCGGGCTCCGAACCCTGATCTTCCAATGCGAAAGACTATGACAAAAACCCACAACGCCACACAGGCGCAGGAGAAAACACTGATCATTACAAAGAGCGCTGATGAATGAGCCGAGCGTATGTGCAGGACCTTAAAATGCCCTTAATATCAAGTAAATCAAATGTTTTAGCCAATATGATCAGCTACTCCTGTGCATTTTAGAATCCTAATTAAGGTAGCTATATGAAACATGTGTAGTTTAAATTTTTTTGTAATTGCTAATCAATACAATATAAGTAATTCAGAATAATCCGTGTAACTCCCTTCAATCATCAGTTATTCCGTTACAAAATAAAATCAGAAAACAAAATTTTCCATCGTTTAATGTTATTTTCCACTTTTCTAATTCAAATTGGAAATCAAATCCTTAATAATCCGTGTACAATCCGTTAACCTTCAAGTCATTAGTTTATTCCGTTTTTCAAAACAAATCAGAAAAACAAATACGTGGGTTTGTTTTATTGTATTATCATTTTCAAAATTAAATTGGAAAATCAAAACATTCTAAATGGAAAAATTCACCCAATTTCTTTGCTATGCAGTGGAAACAAACCACTACTAAAAACTTCCCTTATTTTGTTTGATAAGCTACCGGAAATGATGATTGGTTAGAGACGGAAACGAACTTCCAAGGCAGCACAATCAACTCAATCAACTACACGACAACAACTCGCGCTGTTGTTGAGCTCGCCCCCAGCCCGAGCTCCAGGCAAAATGCCTTACAGGCACCTGTATTCCCATTGCTGTCTCCATCCAAGTACTATGGGGAAAACTTTGTGGGCGCTGCCCCCCCCCTCCTTAAACAGAGAGATCCGGCTTTCCCATTCATTCTGGATTACAAACGCACACGGTAATTCCCTCCTCTGATAAACACAATAATTTTTGTGGTCGTTTCTTTATGTTTCACTCCATAAATACTCTCATATATGTCCTAAGATCGTTCACACACCGTCTGTAGTTTAAAATCTCGAGTGTGTAGTGCGCTTTATATGAAGTGTTTACCTCCTGTCATAAGTTATGTTGCTGCTGGCTCGAAGATCACTCTGGTTGGTATCTTAATGTACAAGAAAACACTTTCTCTGCGTTGGTACAAACAACAGTGATTCACTGAAATCTACGTATACAGTAATTCAGTTTGTTTACGTCAGGTTGTATTATGTACTTTTGCAGCGCTAGCTAATAATTATTAGCTAATTATTGTTGATGTGTGTAACTACTATATTTATTTCACATTTCATAGTTTCAGCACCACATTGAGTTGAAAATGAATTATAGCGTTAGTTTTACGACAATGTATTAGTGAATTTAAACCAGTACAAATTTTCTAATACTATAACTGACTTACTGTATCCCAGAGCCTCATGCTGCAATGTCCCGATGTACACATACAACTGTATATTTCTTCTCTTAGATTAAACAGTGAATTCATGCTTCATTAAAATGCTTAAATGTAATTATTTTTATTCTGTATTATGCAAAAGATATATACATTAAAACATACTTCTCTATCATGCTATAGCTAGATATTTTATGATCTTTTTTGTTTGTTGCAGACAATATGAATCAATCAATCAATCAAAGTTTATTTTGTAGAGCGCCTCATGCACAGGGCAACACAAAGCGCTTCAACAGTCCACATCACAAATCATTCCACATAAAACAAACACCATAATCACAATTAAAACATCTAAAATCACACAAAAAGATTCAAAACACAATAAAAACAATAAAAATCACACAAAGAGAATAAAACCATTAACACTTACAAAGTTACACAAAAATTTAAAAAAAATAAATAAATAAATGACAGGCATTGCATTATCAAATGGAGATAGGGGGGTTAAATCCTTCCGTTGTAAGCACAGGCAAACAGAACGTCTTTAACCTGGATTTGAACATTGACGAGAGTAGACGCCTCCCTCACATTTTTCAGGGAGATTGTTCCAGATCTATAGCTGCATAGAATCTTGAAACGCCGCCTCCCCATTGTGTGGGTTCTCACTCGGCACCAGCAGGAGGCCATTCCCGTGCTCCACAGAGTCGGGCTGGGTTCATATGACACCAACATGTCAACTACATTGATTCTGGTGCAAGGCCATTGAGAGACTTGTAACACAAGCATAGCTTTTTTTAAAAATCTATTCTTTAGAGCCACAGGAACCAGTGCAGAGAGCCTGAGGAGCGGACTAATATGGTCATACTTCCTGGTTCCTGTCAGGACTCTAGCTGCTGCATTTTTGGATGTACTGCAGCTGCATACAGTTCTTTTTGGTGTACAGACCGTGTAAGCAGGCCATTTGCAGTAGTCATAGCTGCTGGAACAAATGCTGTGACAAGAATCTCCAAGTCTGCCCTGGAACACTATAATTTCTGACTTTGGCAATGTTCTTCAGATGGTAAAAAAGCGTTGATGTTTTATATGATTTATGTGGCTATTGACTTTAGTGTCTGATCCAGTATTACCCCCAAATTTCTGACCTTGTCTGAAGGAAGTAGGGAGAGAGACTGAAGATTGACAGATGACGCCCTCTCTTTGTTTCTGTGGAACCAAAGACAATGATTTCGGTTTTGTTCTGCATTACTGGAGGAAAATTATTTTGGCATCCACTCACTATCTGTTGGATACAGTGGAAGAGCAAATCCATGGTCCATGTCTCCTGCAGTCAGTGAGACATAGATCTGAGTGTCGCGGCGTAATTGTTGGTAGGACACTTGTTTCTTTGTATTAACTGACCTAACGGCAGGCATGTAGAGATTAAAATAGGAGAGGTCCCATGATCGACCCCTCGTGGTACTCCACAGGTCAGGGCCACATGATCTGAGACGCAGTCTCCAATCTCCACAAAGTACTTTCCTAATCCTCCAGTAAGACCTAAACCAGTCAAGGGCGGGCCAGTGACACCAACCCAGTTCCTCCAGTCCTGCATGAGGATCTCCCATGGTCGACAGTTGTCGAACGCGGCACTAAGATCTAACATGAACAAAACTTGTGACTTTACGCTTCAGTCAGTGTGAAGTCGAATGACGTTTGTTACCTTCACTAGAGTGGTCTCGTGCTGTTGGTGGGACTAACCCTCAGACTGGAACATATCAAAAGAATTATACATTTTAAAAATCAGTAAGTTGTTGGGAGGCCACTTTTTCAAGAATTTTTCCAATGAATGGCAGATACGATATGGGGGCGATAATTTTGAATGTCCCTCAGGATCCAGACTGCTCTTTTTTAGGAGAGGCTTATGACTGCTGCTTTTAGGGCCGATAGGAAATGTTCCTGACGACAGAGACATGTTACCTATTTGGTCAGTGAAGGTAACAAACTGCTCAGACGGACTTCAGAAATTAGAGGGCCATATATCCAGGCTAACATGTGGCGGAAGCTCAGACTCATGATTATCTTTTTGACATTTGTTTCAGTATCCACAGGTGCAAAGTGAGTTAGCTCAAAAGCTCTCTGGCTGTTGCATGTTATACGTGCTGTGGCGGTGATATGTTTTTGATCCTTGTATTTGGTCATCGAAAACTGTGGGGAAAAAACTCATACACCCTAAGATTTAGAGAAAATTCTAGGGCCACTTTACAGGGGGTTTCGTTAATCTACCAACGGTTGAAAACAAAACACGAAAATTGATCACTTCAACCTCCAATAATATTTCCAGAAAAATACCTTATCACTTGTTTCTTCGTAAACCCGTTAAATTCACCCAACTCATCTTTAAAGATAATCATAATCGCCCTGAAATTGGACTTTCAGCCACATCCGTTCGGCCCTCCGGCACTTCTTGCTTCTGTGCCCTGACCGAGTCTGCCATAGTCAATGGGGCCTTTTCTATACTGAAACTATTTTAAACCGTCACAAGTGAGCAATGCGTCCAGAACATCTCAGAACACTGGTGGTGTCAGAGTTATACATTTTCATCAACAGTAGAGCAGAGTTTTTCTCAAAATTTAGCATTCCATGAACAGTTTCACCTGTGTTTTCATGTATGTGTCTTCTGTCTAGCAATTGTAAATTCAGCTGGTGGTTTGTAAGCAAAACCATGTCAAAAAATACACAAAATGATCTGACAAAGCAACATCAAACTACATAACATTTGATACATTAACCCCCTTTGTAAATTAGCAGGTCAAGAGTGTGCCCCTGCTGTGGGTGGGGCCACTCATGTGCTGAATGGAAACTAAAGAAAAAAACAAGGTCTCAGTACAGAAGCAGCTCCATTTGCATTTCTGTCCATCAACATTATCAACATGTACATTAAAATCACCTGTAATAACTAAACTATCAAAATCTGTGCACACGAATGAAAGTAGTTCAGTAAAATGGTCAATAAAAACGCACATGACTGTGGTGCCTGTACAGAGAATATATGAAGACATTTTCATTCATTCCTTGAGGCCGCGGTCACAGTTATTTTTCACCAAGGGCCCACGTGGAATCCTGCTGCAGGTATCCCTTCGGAGGAGGGCGAGGAAGATCAGGGACGACCCGTCCATGAGGGAGTGCGGTGCTCCTCAATGGAGGAGGTAGATGAGGGAGAACTGCCTCAATCTGTGCGAGTGAGAGAGGTGATCCTCAGACAAGCTGAAGTTGCTGGGAATACATCGCTCACAGCAGGCATTAGACCTGCACGTGCCTGTAGACACCATGCCCCCTTCAGCCAGGTGAACCCCCCTCCCTCCTTCTCAGACTCATGTCACCTCTGTCTAGGAGGCCATAGAGAAGGTAGTGCAGCGGATCTTGGAAAAGCACAGCAGCTCCAGCAAATAAACCCCACACAAAGAAATGCCTGTTCTTGTGGGCCAGCCAAAAATCCAAATATGATCGGCTCGATGGCAGCTCCATTCCACGAGTTTTACCAGCCGGGTCCTACCAGGAATTTCTACTGCGCCACAAGGACTCTAACACCTATCCACAGAGGTTTGCCCAACTCCAGTATGCCATTCCGAGACATTATGGACACTGAAGTAACTGCCCCAAGAGAGCTGGAGCCACGCAGAAAAAAAAAAAAAAAACAGAGAGTGAATAGCGGCAGGAGAGAAATAGGAAGTAGGTGATGAGTCTCCTCCACCACTGGGCGAAAGTGCTGGTTCTGCAATAACTGCAGCGAATGCAGGGACCAGTCCCTCACAGTCATACACAATTCCCTGGTCTGTCTGAAATACATCTACTGCCTGCTGCCAAAGTAATCTCCCTGTACAAGACCTGGGAGGAGACGCAGATGTTCCAGCAGTCTCCTTTTATGACCGGGAGAGGGAGGTGGCGTGTAAATAAATGAGCTATCTGCTGTTCCCCTATTGTGCAATTGTATATAGTTACTATATTATACCTGTCTGTTCATAACTATTATAAATATATTAATTATTATGAAATATATACTTAATATGAGTATATCTAATTATATAATTTCATTTTAAAGTCTGCATCTACATTCTGTATAGTCCTCTCAGCCGTCACAGTACACAAGGCTCATCACACAATACTAGTTTAAGAAGAAAAGATAGCATTTGTTGTTTTTTCTTCAAAGTGTATTTCTTAAATTTGTAAATAACTCTTTTTCCAGCTGTTCACAATAAATATATTATGAATGTCATACACATTATTGAAGTCTTTCTTTTTATTGATCATATTTCAGTGCAAACAACAGTAGTATATGACAAAACAATCTGTATAGAAAATAGATGTTTCAGTTCAGTGCCATCAACAATATGCCCACTATACGCGGGCTGGCCCCCGCGGCCGACCATCGCCTAGCTTTCCGAGATCAGAATCAGATCGGGCAATCTCAAGGTGGATCATTGGCCGTAAGCAACGGGGTAGTGGAGCAGGCGTGACCACTGACCCAGCTGCTGCGGTCCTCTCCTCCCGGCCTAATGAGCGCTCAGGCCTATTTACAAAATCCGGGCTACAGTGTCAGACCTGATCATGCTTGCAGACTGACTGCAAGGAGTTGTGCAGCATTGGAGCACAGTTGAGCACCCCCTCAACCCTGATTAGGCATTGTAATAGCTCACAGCATTCTCATTTACATGTTAAAGCCTCCTGTGGAGGAGGGATGAGGGGGCAACAAAACTACCGTCAACAGCCAGAATCCCAGAATTTTCACTGTAATATACAGGCCGCAAGCTAATCAGGGTTGAGTGGGGTGCACAACTTTGCTCAATGCTGCACAAACTCCCTTTCTGTCAGTCTGCAGCATGATCAGGTCAGCACACGTGAAGACGCCTGATTTTAAAGGTCCTGAGCGCTCATTCTGGGGGAGGAGAGGACCGCAGTCAGCCGGGTCAGAGAGGCAACGCTGCTACCATACCCCCGTGCTTACGGCCATAACCACCTTAGAAGCCCGTTCTCGTCTGATCTCGGAAGCTAGGCAAGTCGGGCCGCGGGGGCCAGCCGCGTATAGTGGGCATATTGTTGATTCGGCACTGAACTGAAACTCTATTTTCTATAACAGATTGTTTTTTTGTCAAATACTACTGTTTGTTTGCCCTGGAATATGATCACATAAAAAGCAAGTATTCAATAAAGTATGACCATTATAATATATTTATTGTGACAGATGAAAAAAGAGATAATTACAAATTTAAGAAATACACTTATAAGAAAAACAACAACATGCGATCTTTTAACTTCTTAAACTAGTATTTGTGTGATGAGCTTGTGACTGTGACGGCTGAGAGCTGACTAACAGAACTGTAGATGCAGACTTTACAACAAATGAAATTATACTAATTAGATATAATCAATATTAAGTTAAATTTACATAATAATTAAAATATATATAAAACATTTATGAACAGACCAGTATAATATAGTAACTATATACAATAGCACCAATAGACAGCATATAGCTCATGTATTTACACGCACCTTTCCCTCTCCCGTCATAAAAAGGAGACTGTGGAGACATCTGCGTCTCCATCCACTGGGTCCTTGTACAGGGAGAATACTTGGCAGGGCAGTAGATGTATTGTTCCTGACAGACAGGAGGAATTGTGTATGAATGTGAGGACTGGTCCCTGCTTCAGCTGCAGTTTGCAGAACCAGCCCTTTCTCCAGTGGAGGAGGAGACTCATCACTCTTCCTTTTCTTCCTCCTGCCGCTCATCAGTCACCGGGGGTGGCATGCTCGTCTGCTGCGTGGCCTCCAGCTCTTCTCTGGCGAGAACTCAGTGGTCCTAAAGTCTCGTGAATGGCATCCTTAGTTGGTCAAACCCTCTGTGCGATAGGTTTATAGACCTTGGTGGAGCAGTATAAATACCTGGAGGCCCGGCTGGTAAACTCGTGATGGAGCTGCCATCGCCCTCATATTTGGATTTGTGGCTGGCCACAAGACAGGCATTTCTTTGTGTGGGGTTTATTGGCTGGATGCTGCTGCTGGCTTTTCCAAGATCCGCTGCACAAACCTTCACTAAGCCTCCTCAACAGCGTGACATAGTCCAGAGCAGGAGAGGGGGTTCCACTGCTGCAGGGGCATGGTGACAACAGGCATCTGTGCAGGTCTTAACTGCTGCAGTGAGCGATGTACTTCCCCCCACACTTCAGCCATGTCTTAGGCCACCCTCCTCTCAACTCGCACCATAAGTGAGGGCGTTCTCCCTCATCCCCACCCTCCTCCCTCTGAGGAGCACCGCACGCCCTCATGGAACGGGTCTTCCCTGATCTTCCCACGCCTCCTCCGAAGGGTTCCTGCGCAAGGAATCCACGAGGTCCCATGTTAAAAATCACAGTGACGCGGCCAGGAAAGATGAATATGTCTTCATAGATTCCAGTACAGGGCCACCAGCAGTCATGGTTTCGAATTTTTATTGACCATTTTACTGAACTTCTTCATTCGTGTGGCACCAGATTTTGATAGTTTTAGTTATTACAGGTGATTTTAATGTACTGTTATAATGTATGATGACAGAAATGCAAAGGATCTGGCTTCTGTAACTTGCGAGCCTTTGGTTTCATTTCAGCACTGAGTGGCCCCGAACCCACAGCAGGGGCACACTCGTTGACCGTGCTAATTACAAAGGTGGTTAAGTATCAAAAGTTAATTAGTTGATGTTTGCTTTGTCAGATCCTTTCTGTGTATTTTTTTGAACATCGTGTTTTGCTAGCAAACCACCAGCTGAATTTAACAATTGCTAGAAGAAGACACATCCATGAAAACACAGGTTAACTGTTCCATGGGAAAGCTAAATTTTGAGAAAACGTCCATGCTCTACTGTTGATGAATTGTATAACTCTGAGGTCCACCAGTGTTCCTGAATGTTTCTGGACGCCATTGCTCCTGTGACGGTTAAAATAGTTACCAGTACAGAAAAAGGCCCAAAACATTGACTAAGGCAGACTCGTTCAGCGGCACAGAAGCAAGAGTGCCGAGGTCCCGAAACGGAAGTGGCGAAAGTCCCAATTTCCAGGCTGATAATGAAATCTAAAAGATAGTTTGGTGAATTTATACCGGGTTCTACGCAGTAACAGACAGAGAATGTATTTTTCTGACATTATTGGAGGTTGCAGTAACAATTATTTCCGTGTTAATGTTTTCAACAGTTTGGTTAGATTTAACGAACCCCCCTCGTAAAGTTTGCCCAAAGAATTTTCCTCTAAAATCTAGGAGTAATGGGATTTCGCACACAGTTTTTTTCGAATGACACAGTAACAAAGGAATCAAAAACACTAATCACCCCACATGCACGTATAACAATGCAACCAGCCATAGAGCTTTTTTTGACTAACTCACTTGCCCCTGTTCGGCTACAGACCCTGTCAAAAAGATAATCATGAGTCCTGAGCTCCTCCACATGTAGCCTGGATATAAAGCCCTCTAAATTTCTGAAGTCCGTCCTGAGCAGTATTAGTTACCTTTCACTGACACAAATAGTAAACTTGTCTCTGTCGTCAAGGAACATTTCCTATGGCCCTAAAAGCAGCAGTCATAAGACCCTCTCCTAAAAAAGAGCAGTCTGGATCCTGCGGACGTCAAAATTATCGCCCCATTAACAATCAGCCATCATTGGAAAAATTCTTGAAAAAGTGGCCTCCCGAACAACTTATGCTGAATTTTTATAAACAATGAATAATACTTTTGATATGTTCAGTCTGGGTTTAGACCCCACCACAGCACTGAGACCGCTCTAGTGAAGGTAACAAACGACATTCGACATCACACTGATTTCAGGTAAAGGTCACAGTTTTGGTCATGATAGATCTTAGTGCCGCGTTCGACACTGTCCGAACCATGAGATCCTCATGGCAGAGACTGTTGGAACTGGGTTGGTGTCACTGCACAGCCCTTAGACAGTTTAGGACTTAACATGGGGATAAGGAAGTACTCTTGAAGATGGAGACTGCGGTCTCAATCATGTGCCCCAAGACCTGTGGAGTTACCACAGGGGACGATCCTGGTGACCCATCTCCTATTTAAACTCTACAAGCTGCCCGTTTAGGTCAGTTAATACAAAGAAACAAAGTGTCCTACCACAATTACGGCCGACGACACTCAGATCTATGTCTCACTGACTGCAGAGAACATGGACCACTGATTTGCTCCTTCACTGTATCCAACAGATCAGTGAGTGGATGCAAATAATTTCCTCCAGCTAAATGCAACAAACCGAAATCATTGTCTTGGTCCCAGAAACAAAGAGAGGCGTCATCTGTCAACTTCAGTCTCTCTCCCTACTTCTCTCAGACAAGGTCAGAAATTTGGTGGTAATACTGGACTCAGACCTAAAATTCAAATACCCACATAAAATCAAAACATCCAACAGCTTTTAACCATCTGAAGAACCTTGCCAAAGTCATAAAATATAGTGTCCAGGGCAGACTTGAGATTCTTGTCCACCATTTTGTCTCCAGTCAGGCTAGACTACGCACATGGCCTGCTTACAGTCTGTCCAAACAGACCTGATAAGCACTGCAGTACATCCAAAATGCCAGCAGCTAGAGTCCGACAGGAACCAGGAAGTAATGACCATATTAGTCCGGTCCCTCAGGTCTCTGGCACTTGCTGCGCAGTTGCTCAAAGAATCGATTTTAAAACAGCTCTTTTGTGTACAAGTCTCTCCCTGGCCAGCACCAGAAATAACATTAGTGACATGTTGGTGTCAATATGAACAGCCCGACTCTGATGAGCACAGGGACAGGCCTCCTGCTGTGCCCAGAGAGAGAACCAAACATGGGGAGGCTGCGTTTCCAGATCTATGCATCAAAGATCTGAGAACAATCACCCTGAAAATGTGAGGAGCCGCTACTCTAGTCAATGTTCCAATCCAGGTTAAAGACTGTTCTGTTTGCCTGTGCATACAACTGAAGGATTGTATCTCCATATTGTAATGCACTGCAGTCAAAAATTTATTTGTTTTTTTAAAATTCTTGTGTAACTTTGAAAAGTAATGGTTTATTCTTATTGTGTGATTTTATTGTTTTTTATTGTGTTTTAATCTTTTGTGTGATTTTAATGTTTTAATTGTGATTTCTGGTGTTTGGTTTATTAGAGATTGTGATAGTGGGACTGGTGACGCGCTTTGTGGTGCCCTGTGCATGAAAGGCGCTCTACAAATAAACTTTGATTGATGATTTGAATCATATTGTCATGCAACAACAAAAAAGATCATAAAAATATCACTATACGCATTATAAGAAGTACGTATAATGTATATAGTCTTTAGCCAAATACAGAATAAAATAATTATACATTTTGCATTATAAAGCAGCTGAATCCTGTTAATCTAGAGAAGACATATAACATTGTAATGTATACATCCTGGACATAGCAGCATGAGCCTCTGGGATACATAAGTTACAGTTATAGAAGGTAAAAATAAGAACTGGTAAAACACTAATACATTGTCGTCAAACTAACTGCAATATAAATCATTTTCAACCTCAAAGTTTTGCTGAACTATAGACTATGTGAAAACAATAGATAGTACACACATCAACAATAATTAGCTAATAATAATTAGCTAGCGCTGGAAATACACTACAACCAGACGGAAACAGAAACTGAATACTGTAATACAGTAGAATACAGTGAATACAGATTTGTTTGTACAACGCAGGAGAAAGTGTTTTCTTTACAATATTTATCCAAACAGAGAGATCTACGAGCAGCAGCAAATAACAATGAACCACGGAGTGTAAACATCCTAAACAGCCAGCTACAACACTCGAGATTTTAACGTAGCAGACGTGTGAGGAACGATCTACGCACAATATGAGAGCTTTATGGAGTGAAACTAAAAAGAACAGACACAAAACATTGTGTTAATCATAGGAGACATTACCGATTGCGTATGTAATCCAGACTGAATGGAGAAAGCCGCACTCTCTGTTTAAGAGCAGCGCCCACGAGAGTTTTTTCTCCCCAAAGTACTTGATGGGGAGACCGCCTGGGAATACCAGGTGCTGTAAGCATATAGCCCCTGAGCTGCGGCCTGGGGGCGGCTCACAACCCGGCGAGTTGTTGTCGTGTATTGAGTTGAGTTGAGTGCAGCTTGAAGTGTTACGCTCTCACCACTCATCCATTTCCGTAGCATATCAAAAAAAATAATGGAAGTTGTTTAAGTAGAGTGAGATGTTACCACTGGCATAGCAAAGAATTGGGTGAATATTTCATTAGAATGTTTTGATTTTCCAATTTAATTTGAAAAATGGAAATACAAAAAACAACCCACGGTAATTTTAGTTTCCTGATTTTCGTTTTGAAACGAAAACTAATGATTGAAGGGTACACACGGATTTTACAACGGATTATAAAGGATATGATTTTCCAATATGAATTAGAAAATGAAAAATAACAATAAACGAATGGAAAATTGTTTTTCTTCTTATTTTATTTAATGAACGGAATAATAGATGATTGAAGGGTACATCGGATTATCCAGAATAAACAATATTGTATAGGATTAGCAATAAAAGAAAGTTTAAACTACACATGTTAACATATACTAACCATTAATAGGAATTCTAAAATGCACAGGAGTAGCAGAATTCATATGGCAAACATTTGCATAAACTTGCCATATAAGCATTTAAGCGTCCTGCACATACGCACGGGCTCATTCACCGCGTTCTCTTAGTATTAGATCCAGTGTTTTCTCCAGCCCTGTGTGGCGTAGTGGGATTGTCAAGTCTTTCGCTTGGAAGATCAGGGTTCTGAGCCGCCGGCCAATCCTCAAAATTATATTACGGGGGGAGTATATGAATCAGATTACTCATTACTGAATAAAGTTCATTTTTTTCCTGCTGTTTGGTTGGTGCAGATTTTAAGTTATTTAAAACAACATTACTACAGTCTAGCAACTATTTTAAATGTGTTGGCCTAATTACTAAGTATGTTTTTAGAAAAAAATTTTAAACGCAACACAATCATAGTGTCGTAGACTGTACTTGAAACCCGAGTCCCGTCACACATAGACCCACACTCTTTCTCATTGAGGCTATAAAGCCACAGGAAAGTTGTCCGGTGAACAGAGAACAAAGACCGATGAGAATCCAGTTTTCCATAACCCTGCACACAATGGCCCACAGGTGTTGTTCGGTCCATTGCACGCATCACTGGGGAAAACAATAAGATAAAAGACGCGAGATCACACGTGAGTCACGTGTGATTCACGCGTGAAAGGCGACAAAACGAAGTGGGACCCTACTGTAAGCCACAGAACGCAAATCCTATAATCCGATTGTTTAAAGTAGGAAGGAGGAGAGGATAGTTGCTAAAATCCCGATACTTTTCCCACAGACTTACTACCCTAGCAGCATGACTGACAGTCAAAGATGTCTACCTTCCTGAGCCTACCTTCCATCCATAATGCTAAACTAAAGACGACTGTTTTAAGCCTAAACCTTGAATGTGGAGACGTGGTCCGCACGAAGGGAGAAACAGCATCAGCCGCGGCTAGGGCTAGCCCATGCTACAGCACCCAATATTTTGTGGATTGTACAACACCAAGTGTGTAAACCAAACCAGACTAACAACCTAACCATAGGCAAAATTGTTGCTAAAGGGCAAAAGAGTGTTTTACGTCTGGCCTTGAATGTGGAGACCGTAATCTCTTCCTATTCACAGTACAGTTGCTTGGTAGCTAAATGCTCTGCTGCTAGACAGTACTTTTTGAGACTTAGGTAACCAACAGACGCTGGCGATTTTGTAGAGCACAGTGCTCCGGTTTGGTTGATATAGCACTTAACGTGTCTTGAAGATAAGAACACGAGCCAGGCCATTCATAGGCTTTGTAAACTAAAAGAAGGATTTCCGTGTCACTTTTAGGAAGGATATTCTTGATTTTAGCGATGTTCCGCAAGTGAAAAAAAGCTGTTTTAGTTGCTTGGCTTATATCAAGCCTTGAAGGATGTGCAACATCGAATTCCACCCCCAGAATAAGGCGATGATTTGTGATTCAAATTGGACAAAGTGATACCGATCCGATAGAATAGGATTTAAACCAGCCAAGCCTGTTACCTCTGAGACCTATAACACATTCAGCCTTCGCGCAGTAGAATTCTGAGTCTATTTGGTTAAATGACACTTGGTCCAGTAGGACAAACACAGACACTTGTCCACTATTGACAGCTAGTAGTATGTCATTATTTACTTTGACTAGTGCCGTAACAGTGCTAAGATGAGCTCTTAATCCCATTGAAAGGTTTCAAACATAATTATTATTTTCCCCTGAAAACCCGGATGGAGAGCCAAGCAGTTTGCTCAAAGATTTTCCAGATTTTGTTTTCTTCAGAAGGGGTTTGATTACCGTCGGTTTAAAAAGCTTGTGGTACAAAGTGCCACAATTGTAAAGAAGTGTAATTAAGTTTAAGCGATAGGCTCATTGTGTCCCAAAGGAGCTGGGTCTTGGAAGAGCCAAGCTCTATAAAAGACACATTAGGGGCGACGTGGTTCAGTTTGTAGAGCATAGACCTTTGATCCTGAAGTCGTGGGTTGGAACCCAGGACTCCACTGACTCCCACTGAGTCTGCTGTCGTTTGTGTCCTATGGCAAAGCACCTTAACCTAAGGGCTGATGCACAGTGGGGCGGCTGTGGCTGTAAAGTGGCAAACGCCGTTGTGTCCTAGGGCAAACACTTTCACCTCCATTGCCTAGAATGGTCTAGTGTGTGTGTGAATGGTTGGTGATGGTCGAGGGCCAATGGCACATAACAGGTGCCGTTCGCTCTTTCCAGTGTGCCCTACGACGCAGGGCAGCTGTGGCTACAGTAAGCGTTTTATCACCACAGTGTATGAAGTGAATGAATAATGCAGCCCGCGAAAATTCAATTTTGGTAGAACGTTAACCAAAATTACCCCCGTTCCCAGGCCGGTTCGACATCTCCCCAAGCCTATCGCTCAACAGACGCCCCTATGTCCAATCACCGTACCGACTACGCCTGCCCGCATAAAAACGGGAGGGAACTCCGCACTAGCTCGGCTCCGAAGCCTTTCATGAATCGTTCTTGAGAATCGCTTTGGTCTACTCACGCTTACTCCTGCTTCCCCTGCTGCCTCCTGTCTTGCAGCGTGTGGCCTGCTCCTCCTCCGCGTTGCTCGCACCTGCTACGGGATATCGTGCTGTTGGCCGAGGTTCATTGCCGCTCTCACTCCTTTGCAGGCTCTTCTGCGGGTTTCCGCCGCTGCTGCGTCCACTCTCGCGGCTGCCGCGGCATACGGCCGGTCATGGCCCGGTGCGGTGGAAGCCGAGCGGCATCCCTGCCCTCCTCGTGCCGGTACGCGTGGTCCCTTTTGTTGTCCCCTTGTCTTCTGCTTGTGGTAAGTATGTCGCACGTTTTAATCCCCTCCCGCATTGTACAGCAAGGCTCAGTTCGCCCCGCGATTTGTACAGCAGGCTCGTGGCCACAGTGCATTGGTGGGCAAGCTCAGTTTAAAGCCACTCGCATTGTTCTGCAGGCTCTCTTAACCCAATCTCCGATAAATCCTTCAATCTGACTGCCAGCAAATCCTCACATGTGGACTGGCAAGACCTCAGTTTAATGCCCCTCCACAATGGACTGCGTGCCATGTTTTAATCCCCTCACATTGGCCTGCATTCTCTCTTTGAAATCCCTCTCTGACTGCGAGCTCTGTTTTAAAACCCTCTCTTGGACTGCAAGACCCCGTTAAATCCCTCTGGACTGCGGCTTCCCAAATGAATCCCTGCCCTCTTTGGACTGTCGAGCTCCCAGGTAAACCCGCACGGAACTGCTTATATTCTGAACTGCTTATATCTGGAGCTGTTATAAAGACCGTATCCTAGGAACTTGCTTCATCGCTGAACTGCTTATATATATGTAACTGCTATATATGGAACTGCTTATAACTATGAAACTCTATATAATGGAACATGCTTAAATATGGAACTGCTTATATATGAACAGCCCGAGGCTTGTATACGGAACATGCTTATATGGAAAGTGCTCATATTGGATTCATATATGGTACCTTCTGCTTATAACTGAACGCTTATATATAAAAATAAATAAATTAATTATTTATATTAATATTTATGTTTATTATTTTTTTATATATAAGCGGTTCCAGATAAAAGCAGTACCCTAAGCAATTCCAATATGAGCAGTTCAATATAAGCATTTCCGTATACAAGCCGATCCATATATAAGCAGTTCCATATATAAGCAGTTTCCATAATAGCAGTTTTCATATATAGCATTCCTTATATAGCAGTTCCATATATAAGCAGTTCGCATAGAAGCAGTTTCCATTACGGTATAACAGTCCTCAGATATAATCATTTTCCAGATATAACAGTTCCGTTCGGGAATCACCTGGGAGCACGCAGTCCAATGAGAGATTCAATTTGGGAGCCGCAGTACCCAGAGGGCTTTAAACGGCCTTGCAATCCAGAGAGGGAATAAAACAGAGCTCAGGCAGTCCAGAGTAGGGATTTAAAGAGAGCCTGCAGGCCAACGTGAGGATTAAACTGAGCACCAGTCCAATGTGAGGGATTAAACTGAGGTCTTGCAGTCTAAAAAAAAAAAAAAAAAAAAAAATTGTAGGAATAGCTTGCAGTCAGAGTGAAGATTTAATCGGAGCTTGGGTTTAAGAGAGCCTGCAGAACAATGCGATGGCTTAAACTGAAAGCTTGCCCACCAAAGCACGGGCCCACTATATCCTGCAGTACAAAGCGCGGGCGAACAGAGCCCCATCAGTACAATGCTTAGGGGAATAGAACCGCGCGCATATCTTACACACAACGCCAGACGACAGGGACAACACAACGGGGAAAAGGAAGGGACCACCCGTACCGGCACGAGAGGCAGGATGCGCACGGCTCCCACCGCACCGGGTCCAGACCGGCCGTATGCATCAGCAGCGCGCGACGAGACGAGCAGCGGCGAACCCTCCCCCCCCCACCTCCCGGCCCGCCCCCCCCCCCCTCCAGAAAGAGCCCGAAAGGAGGAGAGCGGCAAAGACCCACGGACCACAGCACGAGACCCCGTAGCATGTGCAGCAACGCGGAGGAGAGCAGGCCACACGCAGCACTACAGAGGACACAGGGGACCGCAGGAGTAAAGCATTGAGTAGACAAAGCGATTCCTCAGAACCTTCATGCAATGCTTCGGAGGCCGAGAGTGGGAGTTCCTCCTTTTTTATGCGGCTGGCGTAGTTTCGGTACGTGATTGGAAGGGGGCGCTGTTGAGCGATAGGCTGGGGATGTGAACCGGCCTGGAGGTGGTAATTTTGGTTAACGTCCTACCAAATTTGAATTTTCGCGGCTGCATATTTCATTCACTTCATACACAGTGGGATAACGCTTACTGTAGCCACCGCTGCCTGGGGCAACACTGACAGAAGCTAGGCAACCAGTATGTGCCATTGGCCCTCCAGACCTCCACCAACCATTCAACACACACTAGACTCATTCGAGGTCAATGGAGGAGAAAGTGTCTTGCCCTAGGACACAACGGCAGTTTGCCACTTTACAGCACAGCCGCCCCACTGTGGCATCAGGCCCTAGTTAAGTGACTGCCAAGGACACAACGACAGCAGGACATCAGTGGGAGTCAGTGGAGACCTGGGTACCACCCACGACCTAATCAGGCTCAAGGGTCGCAATGCTCCTACCCACTGAACTCCCGTCGCCCCTAATGTGTCACTTTAAAGAGCTTGGCTCTTCCAAGACACACTCCTTTGGCCACAAGAGCCTATCTTAAACATAATAAACACATCTATACAATGTGGCTGATGTCCCACAAGCTTTTAAAACCGCGGTAATAAACCGCTTCTGAAGAAAACAAAATCCTGTAAAATCTTAGAGCCAAACAGCTTTGCTTCCACCTCAGGAAAATAATATTTTATAAAACCATTCAATTGGATTCCCAGAGCTCATCATAGCAACTGAAACGCACTAGTCAAAGTAAAAAATGACATACTAACTAGCTGCTAATAGGACAAGAGTCAGTGTTGGTCCTACTGGACACCCAAGTGCTACCATTTAACACAATAGACAACCCAGAATTCAACTGCTGAGGCTAGAAAGTGATATAGGTCTCAGAGAACAGCTCCTTGGCCTGGTTTTAATCCTATCTATCGGATCGGTATCACTTTGTCATTTGAAATCACAATCATCGCCTTATTCTGGAGTGGAATTCGATGTGCCACTCCTCAAGGCTTATATACCGCCAGCAACTAAAACACTTTTTCCACTTGCGGAACAACGCAAAATCCCCCCCAAGAATAACCTCCTAAAAGTGACACGGAAATCCTCTTTTAGTATACAAAGCCATGAATGGCCTGGCACGACTTATCTTCAAACACGTTAGAGCTATATCAACCAAACCGAGCACTGTGCTCACAAAACGCCAGACGTCTGTTGGTTCCTAGTACATCAACAAAAGTACGTCAGCAGCAGAAGCATTTAGCTACCAAGCCCCTTTAACTGAGGAATAAGAAAGCAGATACGGCTCCCACATTCAAGGCCAGACTAAACACTCTTTAGCCACTGTAGCACCAATTATTGCCTATGGTTAGGTTGTTTGTCAGGTTTTGGTTTTACACACTAGGTGTGTAATCCACAAAATTTGGTGCTGTATCCTGGGCTAGCCCAAGCCCGGCTTGCTGCTGTTTTCTCCTTCGTTCGACACTGGTCCCCCCCCCTCCACATTCAAGTAAGGCTAAAAACAGTCGTTCTTTAGTGTTAGCATATGAATAGGGAAGGTAAGGCTGCAGGGAAGTGCTATGACCAACTTTGACTGTCGTCAATGCTGCGAAGGGAGTAAGTCAGCTGAAAAAGTAATGTATTTTAGCCCTATCCTCTCCACCTACCTACTTTAAACAATCTGCATTATTAGGAATTGCGTCTGTGGCTACAGTAGGTCCCACTTCGTTTTGGTACGCCTTTCACGCGTGAAACACACCAGACTCACGTGTGATTCACAGCGTCTTCTTGATTT
The DNA here is from genome assembly GCA_964034765.1 of Knipowitschia caucasica. NCBI lineage: Eukaryota > Metazoa > Chordata > Actinopteri > Gobiiformes > Gobiidae > Knipowitschia > Knipowitschia caucasica. The sequence continues at coordinate 20,216,970 of OZ035838.1, forward strand.
ATTTTTTCCCCAGTGATGCTGCAATGACCCGAACACCACCAGTGGCACTTGTGAGGCAAGGGTTAGGAAAATTGCTTCACATCGGTCTATGTTCACGTTCCCGTACAACTTTCTGTGGCTATTATAGGCTCAATGATTAAGAGGTGGACTCTGGTGTGAGAGGACTCGGGTTCAAGTACAGTCTACGACGACTTTGATTTGTTGACGTTAAATTTTTCTATAACAACTTAGAAATTAGCCAACACATTTTAAAATAAGTTTGCTAGACTGTATTAAACTGTTGTAAACCTTCACAATCTCACCAACCGAAACTGCAGGAAAAAAATGCAACCTTAATGTCAGTAACAGAGTAAACTGATTCATATAACTCCCCCCGCTAATAAAATTTGAGGATTGCCGGGCTCGCACCTATCTTCCAATCGAAAGACTTGACATCCCACTACGCCACACAGCTCGGAGAAAACACTGATAATACTAAAGAGCGCTGAGTGAATGAGCCGTGCTATTGCAGGACGCTTAAAATGCCTTATATGCAAGTTAATGCAAATGTATGCATAATGATCTGCTACTCCTGTGCATTTTAGAATTCTTAATTAAGTGGAAGCTAATATGTAACATGTAAGTTTAAATTTTGTATAGCTAATCAATACAATATAGTATTCAGAATAATCCGTGTACCCTTCAATCATCAGTTATTCCGTTTCACAATAAAAATCCACAGAAAAACAAATATTCATTCGTTTATTGTATTTTCCTTTTCTAATTCAAATGGAAAATCAAATCCTTATAATCCGTGTACAATCCGTGTACACTTCAAATCATTAGTTATTCCGTTTCAAAACAAAATCAAAAAACAAATTACTTGGTTGTTTGATTGTATTTCCATTTTCAAACATTAATAGGAAAATCAAAACATTCTAAATGAAAATATGGGTCACCCATTTCTTTGCTATGCAGTGGAAACGAAAAAAAAAACCCTGACTAAAACAACTTCCATTATTTTGTTTGATATGCTACCGAAATGATGAGTGTTATAAGACGGAAACAACATCAAGCTGCACTCAACTCAACTCAACTACACGGACACAACTCGTCGCTGTTGGTTGAGCTCGCCCCCAGGCCCGAGCACCCAGGGGCAAAATGCATACAGCACCTAGGTATTCCCAGGCGGTCTCCCATCCAAGTACTATGGGAAAACTTTGTGGGCGCTGCTCTTAAACAGAGAGAGCCGTCTATTCTCCTTCATTCTGGATTAACTACGCACTCGGTAAGTCCCTCCTCTGATACACACAATGTTTTTGTGGCGTTCTTTAAGTTTCCACTCCATAATAAATAACCACGAATAAGGGGGAAGACAACGAATTCAATCTCTCATAAATGTGCGTAGATCGTTCACACACGTCTGTAGTTTAAAATCTCGAGTGTGGATTGCGCTTTTATGATTGTTTACCTCCGTGTCATATGTTATTTGCTGCTGCCTCGTCGAAGATCTCTCTGTTTGGATCAATATTGTAAAGAAAACACTTCACCTGCTTGTGACAAACAAACTGTATCACTGTATTCTACTGTATACAGTAATTCCAGTTTGTTGTCCGTCTGGTTTAGTATGTAAATCCAGCGCTAGCAAATTAATTAGTAGCTAAATATTGTTGATGTTGTACATCTATATGTATTTCACTTTCTATAGTTCCAGCAACACAATGAATGAAAATGAATAATATTGCAGTAGTTTACGACAATGAATAAGGTGTATTACCAGTTCATATTAATCCATCAATAACCTGTATCTTAACTGTATCCCAGAGCCTCATGCTGCTAATGCCAGAAGTAAACATACAACTGTATATGTCATCTCTATATTATACAGATTCATGCTTCTTTATAATGCAAATGTAATAATTTTATTCTGTTATTATCTAAAGATATATACATTAAAGCAGTACTTCCTCTAATCATGCTATAGCTAGAGTATTTTATGATCTTTTTGTTGTTGGAAGACAATAATGATCAATCAATCAATCAAATTTATTAGTAGAGCGCTTTCATGCACAGTGCAACACCAGCGATTCACAGTCCCATCACAAATCATCACATAAAACAAACAGACCTATAATCACAATTAAAACATTAAAAACACACAAAAGATTAAAACACAATAAAAACAATAAAAGCACACAAAAGAATAAAACCATTACCACTTTCAATTACACAAGAAATTTAAAAAAATAAATAAATAAAATGACAGCATTGCAATTACAAATGAGATAAAATCCCTTCCGTTGTATGCACAGGCAACCAGAACACGTCTTTAACCTGGATTTGAACATTGACAGAGTATACGCCTCCTCACATTTTCAGGGAGATTGTTCCAGATCTTAGCTGCATAGATCTGAAACGCAGCCTCCCCATGTTTGGTTCCACACTGGGCACCAGCAGGAGGCCATCCCTGTGCTCCACAGAGTCCGGGCTGGTTCATATAACACAACATGTCACTAATGTATTCTGGAGCCAGGCCATGGAGAGACTTGTACACAAGCAAGCTGTTAAAAATCTATTTCTTTGAGCACAGAGCCTGCAGGAGACCTGAGACCGGCACGTAATATGGTGTCATACTCCTGGATCTGATCAGGACTCCTATCGCTGCATTTTGATGTACTAGCAGCTGCTCCAGGTCTGTTTGGACAGACCTGTAAGCAGGACATAGCAGTAGTCTAGCCTAGCGGAGCACAAATGCGTGGACAAGAATCTCCAAGTCAGCCCTGGACACTATATATCTGACTTTTGGCAATGTTTCCTCAGATGGTACAAAGCTGTTGATGTTAAATGATTTATGTGGCTATTGAAATTTAAGGTCCTGAGTCCAGTCGTTACCCCCAATTTCTGACCTTGTCTGAAGGAAGTAGGGAGAGAGACCTGAAGTTGACAGATACAGCCCTCTCTTTGTTTTCTGGGAACCAAAGACAATGATTATCGGTTTTGTCTGCATTAGCTGGAGGAAATTAATTTTGCATCCACCAAAGATCTGTTTGGATACAGTGAAGGAGCAAATCCATGGTTCCATAGTTCTCCTGCCAGTCAGTGAGACATAGATCTGAGTGTCTCGCGTAATTGTGTAGGACACTTTAGATTTCTTTTATTACAGACCTAACGTCAGCATGTAAGAGTTAAATAGGAGAGGTGCCAGATCGACGCCTGATGTACTCCACAGGTCAGGGCCACTGTCTGAGGACGCAGTCACCAATCTCCCACAAAGTACATCCTATCCTCCAGTAAGACCTAAACCAGTCTAGGCTGTGCCAGTGACACCAACCCAGTCCCTCCATCTCTGCATGAAGGATCTCTGAATCGACAGTGTCGACAACGCGGCAACTAAGATCTAACAAGACCAAAACCTGTTGACTTTACCTGCATCAGTGTGAAGTCGAAATGTCGTTTGTTACCTTCACTAAGCGGTCTCAGTGCTGTGGTGGGGTCTAAACCCAGACTGGAACCATAACAAAAGAATTATTCATTGTTAAACTTTCAGTAAGTTTTGGGAGCCACTTTTTCAAGATTTTTTCCAATGAATGGCAGATTCGATATGGGGCGATAATTTTGAAGTCCCGCAGGATCCAGACTGCTCTTTTTAGGAAGGTCTTATGACTGCTGCTTTATATGGCCATAGGAACTGTTTCCCTGACGACAGAGACATGATACTATTTGTGTCAGTGAAGGTAACAAACTGCTCAGCGGACTTCAGATATTTAAGAGGGCAATAAATCCAGGCTACATGTGAGGACTTCAGACTCATATTATCTTTTGACAGTTTCAGTATCCACAGTGCAAAGTGAGTTATCTCAAAAATCTTCTCAGGCTGTTGCATGTTTATACCGTGCTGGGAGGTGATAGTGTTTTTGATCCTGAACTTTGTCATCGGAAAAACTGTGCGAACTCATTACACCTAGATTTTAGAGGAAAATTCTAGGGGCAACATAACAGGGGGTACATAATCTACCAACTGTTGAAAACATACCACGAAAATTGTTACTGCAACCTCCAATAATGTCAGAAAATACATTTTCTCTTGTTCTTCGTAGAACCTTAAATTCACCCAACTCATCTTTAAGATTCAAATCGCCCTGGAAATTGGACTTTCGCCACTTTCCGTTCGGCCCTCCGGGTGCAACTCTTGCTTCTGTGCCCTGAACCGAATCTCCTTAGTCCATGGGCCATTTTTCTTACTGGTAACTATTTAACCGTCTCCGGAGCAATGGCGTCCAAACATTTCAGAACACAGGTGGGTGACAGAGTTATACAATTCCATCAACAGTAGAGCATGGAGTTGATTCTCAAAATTTAGCATTCCATGACAGTTCACCTGTGTTTCATGTAGTGTCCTTCTTCAGCAATTGTAAATTCAGCTGGTGGTTTGCCTAGCACAACACATGTCAAAAAATACACAGAAATGATCTGACAAAAGCAACATCAACTACATTAACATTTGCAGATACATTAACCCCCTTTGTATTTAGCAGGTCAAGAGTGTGCCCCTGCTGTGGGTGGGGCCAGCTCATGTGCTGAATGAAACCAAAAGGTCTTCAAGTACATAAGCAGCTTCCTTGCATTTCTGTCATCAACATTATCAACATGTACAATTAAAATCACATGTAAAACTAAAACAATCAAATCCTGTGCACACGCATGAAAGTAGTACATTAAAATGGATCCAATAAAATCGCAACAGGACTGTGGTGGCCGTGTACAGGAATATATGAAGACATTTTCATTCTTTCCCTGGCCCGCGTCACTGTGATTTTTCACAAGCCCACGGGATTCCTGCTGCAGGACCCTTCGAGAGGCGAGGAAGATCAGGGACGACCCGTCCAATAGGGAGTGCGGTGCTCCTCACGGGAGGATTGATGAGGAGAACGCCCTACTCTGGTGCGAGTGGAGAGGAGGTGATGCCTCAGACACGTGCTGAAGTGCTGGGGGAATACATCGCTCACAGCAGGCAGTAAACCTGCACAGTGCCTGTTGTCAACCCATGCCCCCTGCCGCGTGAACGCCCCTCCTCCTGCTCACACTCATGTCACCGCTGTCTGAGGAGGCCATAGAGAAGGTTGTGCAGCGGATCATGGAAAAGCAGCAGCTGCCTCCAGCAAATAAACCCCACACAAAGAAATGCCTTCTTGTCGGCCAGCCAAAATCCAAATATGAGGGCGATGGCAGCACCATCCACGAGGTTTTACCAGCCGGGTCCTACCAGTATTTCTACTGCTCCACCAAGTCTAATAACACCTATCGCACAGAGGGTTTGACCAACTCCAGGATGCCATACCGAGACTTTATGGACACGAGTTTCTGCAGAGAGAGCTGGAGGCCACCAGCAGAGAGTGAATAGAGCGGCAGGAGAAGAAAAGGAAAGTGATGAGTCTCCTCCTCCACTGGAGAAAAGTGCTGGTTCTGCAACTGCAGCCTGAAGCAGGGACCAGTCCTGCACATTCATACACAATTCCCTGGTCTGTCAGGAAAATCATCTACTGCCCTGCCAATGTATTCTCCCACTGTCCAAGGACCAGGGATGGACGCAGATGTTCCAGCAGTCTCCTTTTTCTGACCGGGAGAGGGAAAGGTGGCGTGTAAAAGAAATGAGCTATCCTGCTGTCTATTGTGGCATTGTATATAGTTACTATATAAAGCAGTCCTATTTCATAAATGTATTATAATATTAATTATTATTAAACTATATCCTATAATATTGATTATATCTAGAATTATATAAATTTCATTGTAAAGTCTGCCTCTACAGTTCTGTATAGTCAGCTCTCAGCGTCACCAGTCACAAGGCTCACACATCAAAAGCTAAGTTTTAAGAAGATAAAGGAAAGCATGTTGTTTGTTTTTTTTTTTTTTTTTTTTTTTTTTTTTCTCTAAGTGGTATTTCTAAATTTGAAAATATCTCTTTTTTTCATCTGTTCACAATAAAATTATATTAAAATGTCATACAATATTGAAGTCCTTTCTTTTTATTTGATCATATTTTCAGGCATACAACAGTAAGTATTTGACAAAACAATCTGTAGGTAGAAAATAGAGTTTCAGTTCAGTGCCAATCACAATAAGCCCACTATACGCGGCAGGCCCCCGCGCCCGACCTTGCACTAGCTTCCGAGATCAGACGAGATCGGCATTCTCAAGGTGTGTAAGGCCGTAAGCACGGGTATGGAGCAGCGTGCTCCTGGACCCTGCTGCTAGCGGTCCCTCTCCTCCCCCAGAATGAGCGCTCAGGCCTTTACAAAATCCGGTCTACAGTGGCTGACCTGAACTTGCTGCATACTGACGATAGGAGTTTGTGCAGCATGGGAGCAAAGTGTGCCCCCCACAACCCTGATTAGCATTGTATAGCTCACAGCCTCCTGCATTTACATGTTAAAGCCTCCCTGTGGAGGAGGGAGGAGGACAACAAACTACCGTCCAACAGCCGACATCCCAGAAGTTTCACTGTAATATACAGGCCGAAAAGCTAATCAGGGTTGAGGGGGTGCACAACTTTGCTCAATGCAGCACAACTCGTTTCAGTCAAGTCTGCAGCATGATCAGGACAGCACACTGTAAGATCCCGGTATTTTTTGTAAAGGCCTGAGCGCTCATTCTGGGGGCATGAGAGGCCGACAGCACGCAGGGTCATGAGGCCACGCAGCTCCATAACCCCCGGATTCTTTAGACTGCCTTACCACCTTTGAGAAAGCCCGATCTCGTCTGATCTCCGGAATCTAGCAATGTCGGGCCGCGGGGCCAGCCTGCGTATAGTGGGCATATTGTGATTGGCACTGAACTGAAACTCTATTTTCTATACAGAATGTTAGTCAAATATACTGTTGTTTGCCCTGAAATATGATCAATAAAAAGAAAGACTTCAATAATGTTATGACATTTATAATATATATATTGTGAACGAGTATGAAAAAAGAGAATTTACAAAATTAAGAATTACACATAGAAGAAAAACAACAACATGCTACTTTTAACTTCTAAACAAGTATTTGTGTGTTAGGCCCTGTGACGTGAACGGCTGAGAGCTGACTAAACAGAACTGAAGATGCAGACTTTACAATGAAATATATAATTAGATTTAATCAATATTAAGTATATATATACATAATAATAAAATATTTATAACATTTATGAACATACAGTAAAATATCAGTAACTCATAATAAAATAGCAACCAATAGACAGCAGATAGCTCATTTATTTACACGGCCAACCATTTTCCTCTCCCTGTCATAAATGGAGACTGCTGACATCTGCGTCTCCATCCCCTGGTGCCCTTGTACAGGGAGAATACTTTGGCAGGGCAGTAGAAGTACTTTCCCTGAACATGACCAGGGAATTTGTGTATTAATGTGAGGACTGGTCCCCAATGCTTCAGCTGCAGTTTGCAGAACCGCACTTTTCTCCCTGTGAGGAGGAAGACTCATCACTCGTTCCTTTCTCTCCTGCGCTCATCTCACTCTCTGCTGCGTGCCTCCAGCTCTCTCTGGGGCAGAACTCAGTTCCATAAAGTCTCGGAATGGCATCCTGGAGATGGTCAAACCCTCTGTGTCGATAGGTGTTATAGACCTTGGAGGAGCAGTAGAAATACCTGGTAGACCCGCGGGTACAAACTCGTGGATGGAGCAGCTACGCCCTCAATATTTGATTTTGGCTGAGGCCACAAGACAAGCATTTCTTTGTGTGGGGTTTATATTTCTTGAGGCTGCTGCTCTTTTCCAAAGATCCGCCTGCACAACCTTCTCTATGGCCATCCCAGACAGCGGTGACATGAGTCTGAGCAGGAGGAGGGGGTTCACCTGCTGCGGGGGCATGGTGACAACAGTCACTGTGCAGTCTTACTGCCTGCTGTGAGCGATGTATTTCCCCAGCCACTTCAGCCTTGTCAGAGGCAATCACCTCCCTCTCACTCGCACCAATTGAGGGCGTTTCTCCCCTCATCACCTCCACCCTCTGAGAGGGGCACCGCACTCACCTCATGGACGGGGTCGTTCCCTGATCTTCCTCGCCGCCTCCCTCCGAAGGGTCCTGCAGCAGGAATCCACCGAGGTCCCATGTGACAAATCACAGAGTTGACTCGGCCAGGAAAGATGAAAATGTCTTCATATATTCCTGAACAGCCACCACAGTCATGTTGCGATTTTATTTGACCATTTTACTGAACACTTTCATCGTGTGCACAGATTTTTGATAGTTTTTAGTATTACAGTGATTTTAATGTACATTTGATAATGAAGATTAACAGACAATGCAAAGGAGCTGGCTTCATGTACTGAGACTTTGGTTTCATTCGCACATAGAGTGGACCCACCGCACAAGCAGGCACACTTCTTGACCTGCTATTACAAAGGGGGATTTAAGTAAACAAATGTTAATGTATTTGTATGTTGGCTTTGTCAGAAACATATTCTGTGGTATTTTTTGACATGTGTTTAGCTAGCAAACCACCAGCTGAATTTACAATGCTAGAAGATGACACATACCATGAAAACACAGGTGAACAGTTCCATGGAAATGCCGTATTTTGAGAAAAACTCCAGCTCGCTACTGTTTGTTGAATTGATAACTCTGTCACCACCAGTGTTCCTGAATGTTCTGGACGCACATGCTCCTGTGACGGTTAAAATAGTTTAACCAGTAATAAAAAGGCCCCATGGACTAAGCAGACTCGGTCAGGGCACAGAAGCAAGAGTGCCGAGGGCCGAACGGAAGATTGGCGAAAGTCCAATTTGCCAGGCCGATTATGAAATCTTTAAAGATGAGATTGGGTGAATTTAACCGGTATCTACGAAGAACAATAGAAATGGTATTTTTCTGACATTATTGGAGGTTTGCCAGTAACAATTTTCGAGTTATTTTTTCAACAGTTGGGTAGATAAACGAACCCCCCTGTAAAGTTGCCCCTGAAATTTCCTCTATATCTAGGTGTAATGAGTTCGCACAGTTTTTTCGATTACAAAGATCCAAGTACAAAAACACAACACCTCCACACACGTATAAACAATGCAACAGCAAGAGAAGCTTTTTGAGCAACTCACTATGCCCTGTGGATACTGACACTGTCAAAAAGATAATCATGAGTCAGAGCTCCTCCCCATGAAATCCCTGGATATATTTGCCCTCTAAATTTTCTGAAGTCCGTCCTGAGCATTTGTTACCTCACTGACACAAATAGTAAACATGTCACTGTCGTCAGACATTTCCAAAAGCCCCCCAAAACATCAGTCATAAGACCTCCCTAAAAAAGAGCAGTCTGGATCCTGCGGGACTTCAAAATTATCGCCCAAATCGAATATGGAATCTGCCATTCATTGTAAAAATTCTTGAAAAAGTGGCCCTCCCAACAACTTACTGAATTTTTACACCAATGAATAATTCATTTGATATGTTTCCAGTACTGGGTTAGACCCCACACAGCACTGAGACCCGCTCTAGTGGAAGGTAACAAACGACATTCGCTTCACACTGATGCATGGGTAAAGTCACAAGTTTTGGTCATTGTTAGAACTTAGAGCCGCGTTCGACACTGTGCGACCATGAGATCCTCATGCAGAGACTGAGGACTGGGTGGTGTCACTGGCACAGCCTAGACTGGGTATTAGGTCTTACCTGGAGGATCGGAAAGTACTTTGTGAGGATTGGAGACTGTGCGTCCTCGAGACATGTGGCCCTGACCTGAGGAGTACCACAGGGGTCGAATCCTGGACCTCTCCTAATTAAACTCTACATGCCTGCCGTTAGGTCAGTTATACAAAAAACAAAGGTGTCCTACCACAGATTACGCCCGACGACACTCAGATCTATGTCTCAATGACTGCAGGAGTACATGGACCACAGGATTAGCTCCTTCAACTGTATCCAACGATCAGTGGAGTGGATGCAAAAATAATTTCCTCCACTAAAATGCCAGACAAAACCGTATCATTTGGTCTTTGGTCCCCAGAAAACAAAGAGAGGGCGTCATCTGTCAAACTTCATTCTCTCCTGCCCTACCTTCCTTCAGACAAGGTCAGATTTTGGGGGGCTAATACGACACAGACCTAATATTTCAATAGCCACATTAAAATCAATAACAACAACCAGCTTTTTACCATCTGAAGAACATTGCCAAAGTCAGAAAAATATGACCAGGGCAGAAACTTGGAGATTCTTGTCCACGCAATTGTCTCCAGCAGGCGAGACTACTGCAAAGGCCTGCATACAGGTCTGTCCAAACAGACCCAGTAAAAAGCAGCATGCTGCAGTAAATCCAAAATGCAGCAGCCTAGAGTCCTGACCGGAACCAGAATTATGACCATAATTAATCCCGGTCCTGCAGTCTCTGCACTGGCTACCTTGCCAAAAGAATAAGAAATTAAAAACATCTCTGCTTGTGTACAAGACTCTCATGGCCTTGCACCAGAAAACATTAGTGGACATGTTGGTCGTCATATGAACCAGCCCGGACTCTGAGAGCACAGGGACTGGCCTCTGCGGTGCCCCAGAGAGAGAACCAAACATGGGGAGGCTGCCGTTTCAATCAATGCACTAAGATCTGGAACAATCTCCCTGAAAATGTGAGGTGGGAGGGCGTCTACTCTGTCAAATGTTCAAATCCAGTAAAAGACTGTTCAGTTGCCTGTGCATACAACTGAAGGAATTTTATCTCCATTGTAATGCACTGCTGTCATTTATTTATTATTTTTTTAATTTCTGGTTAACTTTGAAAGTGTTTTTAATGGGTTTTATTCTTTTGTGTGATTTTATTGTTTTTAATTGTGTTTAAACTTTTGTGTGATTTTAAATGTTTAATTGTGATACTGGTGTTTGTTTTATGTGATGATTCTGTGATTGTGGACTGTGAAGCGCTTTGTTGTTGCCCTGTGCATGAAAGGCGCTCTACAAATAAACTTTTGATTGATTGATTGATTCATATTGTCTGCAACAACAAAAAAGATCATAAAACAATCTAGCTATAGCATGATAGAGAAGTAAGTATAATGTATATATCTTTTTTGTTATTTTATTTTTTTAGCTAAAAAAAACATAATACAGAATAAAATCATTACATTTAGCATATATAAAGACAGCATGAATCCTGTATAATCTAAGAAGACAAAATACAGTTGTATGTTTACATCTGGACATTAGCAGCAAGAGGCTCAGGGATCCAGTAAGTACAGTAAGAAGGAAAATATGAACTGGTAAAACATTACACAATACAATGTCGTAAACTAAACTGCATATAATTCATTATCAACTCAATTGTTGCTGAACAATAGAAATGTGAAATCACAATATAGATTTTACTCGACACCTCAACAATAATTCGCTAATAAAAATTAGCTAGCCTGGAAATACACTACAACCAGTACGTAAACAAACTGAATTACTGTATACAGTAGAATACAGGAATACAGATGTTGTACAACGCCAGAGAAATTTTTTGATTTTCTTTAGCACTATTGATCCAAACAATAGATCTACGAGCAGCAGCAAATAACATAATGACACGGAGTAAACAATCATAAACAGCGCACTACACACCCGAGATTTAAACTACAGCCGTTGTGGTGAACGATCTACGCACAATATGAGAGATTTAAGGACGTGAAACATAAAGAACGACCACAAAAACAATGTGTTTATACAGAGGAGACTTACCGAGTGCGTAAGTAATCCAGAATTAATGCGAAAGCCGCATCTTCTCGGTTTAAGAGCAGCGCCCACAAAGTTTTCTTCCCCCATAGTAACTTGGGAAGGGAGACCGCCTGGGAATACCAGGTGCTGTTAAGCATTTTGCCCCTGGAGCTCGGGGCCCTGGGGGCGAGCTCACAACAGCGCGAGTTGTTGTCGTGTAGTTGAGTTGAGTTGAGTGCAAGCTTGAAGTTGTTTCCCCCGTCTCTCACCACTCATCATTTCCTTCCGGTAGCATATCAAACAAAATAATGGAAGTTTGTTTTTTATGTAGATGTGTGTTTCCACTGCATAGCAAAGAAATGGTGAATATTTCAATTAGAATGTTTTGATTTTCCAATTTAATTTTGAAAATGGAAATACAATAAAACAACCTACGTAATTTTGTTTTTCTGATTTTGTTTTGAAACGGAATAACTAAGATTGAGAAGGTACACCGGATTGTACACGGATTATAAAGGAATGATTTTCCAATTTGAATTAGAAAAGGAAAATAACAATAAAAACGAATGGGAAAATTTGTTTTTCTAGATTTTATTTTGAAACGGAAATACTATATTGAAGGTACACGGATTATTCAGCATACTATATTTTATTGATTAGCATTACAAAAATTAAACTACACATGTTACATATATCTACCATAATTAGAATTCTAAAATGCACAGGATAGCAGATCATAAGGCAAACATTGCAATAACTTGCATATACGGCATTTAAGCGTCCTGCACATACGCCACGGGCTCATTCACTCAGCGCTCTTAGTATTAGATCCAGTGTTTTTCTCCAGCGCCTGTGTGGCGTAAAGTGGATGTCCAAGTCTTTCGCTTGGAAATCAAGGTTCGGAAGCCCCGGCCCATCCTCAAATTTTTATTAGCGGGGGGAGTATATGAATCAGATACTCTGTTACTGAATAAAGTTGCAATTTTTTCCTGCAGTTTGGTTGTGCCAGATGTGAAGTTTACAACATTTTACTACAGTCTAGCAACTATTTTAAATGTGGTTGGCCTAATTACTAAGTTATGTTTTAAGAAAAATTAAAACGTCAACAAATCCAAAGTGTCGTAGACTGTACATGAAACCGATCCTCTCAACACCAGAGTCCACCTCTAATCAGTGAGCTATAAAGCCACAGAAAGTTGTCCGTTGACCAGAGAACAAAGACCGAGTGATAAACCAATTTTTCCTAACCCTGCTCACAAGTGCCCACCCTGGTGGTTGTTCGGGTCAATAGCCGCATCACTGTGAAAAAATAAATAAAAGACAGCGTGAATCACACGTGAGTCTCGTGTGATTCACGCGTGAAAGGCGACAAAACGAAGTGGACCTACTGTAGAGCCACAGAACGCAAATCCTCATAATGCAGATTGTTTAAAGTAGGAAGGAGGACGAGGATAGTGCAACATACTAACCATACGCTTACCCCAGCAGCCTTACTCCTCCGCAAGCTTGACTGACAAGTCCTAGAAGTCCTAGCCTTCCCTGAGCCTACCTTCCTAACCCCTAATGCTAAACAAAGACGACTGTTTATTAAGCCATACCTTGAATGTGGGAGACCGTGTCCGAACGAAGGAGAAACAGGCAGCAGCCGCGGCTAGGCTAGCCCAGGCTAACAGCACCAAATATTGTGATTACACACCAAGTGTGGTAAACCAAACCAACAAACAACCTAACCATAAGGCAAAATTGTTAGCTAAAGAGGCAAAAGAGTGTTTTAAGTCTGGCCTTGACTGTGGAGACCGTATCTGCTTCCTTATTCACAGTAAAGGGGCTTGGTACTAATGCTCGCTGCTGACAGTATCTTTTTGAGACCTTAGGAACCAACATACGTCAGCGTTTTGTGAGCACCGTGCTCGTTTGGTTTGATATAGCACAAAACGTGTCTTGAAGATAAGAACGAGGCCAGCCAATCATGCTTTGTAAACTAAAAGGAAGGATTTCCGTGACACTTTTAGGAATGATATTCTTGATTTTACGATGTTCCGCAGTGGAAAAAAGCTGTTTTTAGTTTGCTTGGCTTATCTAAGCCTTGAGAGGAGTGTGCACAAATACGAATTCCACTCCCAAATAAGGCTATGATTTGGTGATTCAAATTGACAAAGAAGGTGATACCGATCCGATAGATAGATTTTAAAACCACCAAGGGCTGTATCATCTGAGAAACCTAGTATCACATACTAGCCTCCTGCATATAAGTTCTGGTTGGTCTATTGTGTTAAATGGAGCAACTGGGGTCCAGTAGACCAACACTGACACTTGTCCACTATTAGCAGCATAGTAGATAAGTCCTTTTTTACTTTGCCAATGCCGATACACAGTTCTAAGAATGAGCACGAATCCCAATTGAAAGTTTCAAACATATTATTTTCCTGACGGTGGAAGCAAACTGTTTGGCTCTAAGATTTTCCAGATTTTTGTTTTTCTTCAGAAGGGTTTGATTACCCCATGCGGTTTAAAAGCTTTGTGGACAGACTAGCCACATTGTAATAGATGTGGTTTTATTATTTTTACGAAAGGCCCTCTGTGTCAACGGAGCTGTGTCTGGAAGAGCCCAGCTCTTTTAAAAGACACATTAGGCGACGGAGGTTCAGTTGGTAGAGCATGACCTTGAGCCTGAAGGTCGTGGTTGGAACCCAGACTCACACTGACTCCACTGATGACTGCGGTCGTTGTGTCCTTGCAAGACACTTAACCGATGGCCCAGATGCCACAGTGGGGCGGCTGTGGGCTGTAAAAGTGGCAAACTGCCGTTGTGATCCTAGTGCAAGACACTTTCACCTCCATTGCCTAAGAAATGAGTCCTAGTGAGTGTGGTGAATGGTTGGTGGTGGGTCGGAGGGCCAATGGCACAACTGGTGCCATCGCTTCTGTCAGTGGTGCCCCCAAGGGCAGCTGTTGGCTACAGTAAGCGTTTTATCACACTGTGTATGAAGTGAATGAATAATGCCAGCCCGCGAAAATCTCAATTTGGGAAGACGTTAACTGCAAAAATTACCCCCCCTCCAGCCGGTTTCACATGTCCCAGCCTATCGCTCAACAGGACGCCCCCATTCCAATCACCGTACCGACTATCCAGGACTGCCAGCCGCAAAAAAACGGAGGAACTCCCACTCTCTCCGTACCTCCGAAGCCTTGCATGAATCGTTCTGCGGGAATCGCTTTGTCTACTCACGCTAACGTCCTTCGGTCAGCACCTGCTGACCCTCTGTCTTGTGCTGCGTTGCCTGCACCTCCTCCGCGTGCGCACCTGCTACGGGTCTCGTGCTTGTGGGCCGGGTTCTTTGCCAGCTCTCCTCCTTTGCGGGCCTCTTTCTGCGAGGATTCGCCGCCTGCTCCGACTCGTCGCGGCCCTGTCTGCTGCATACGGCCGGACTGCCCGGTGCGGTGGGAGCCCGTGCGCATGCCCTGCCTCCTCGGCCGGTACGGCGTTGGTCCCCGTTGTGTTGTCCCTTTGTCTTCTGGCGTTGTGGTAAGTATGGGGACGGTTTATTAATCCCCTCCCGTGCATTGTACTGCAGGCTCAGTTTCGCCCCCGCGCTTTGTACTGCAGGCTCAGTTGGCCCGTGCATAGGTGGCAAATATCTTCCCAGTTTAAAGCCCTCGCATTGTTTCTGCAGGCGCTCTTAACCCAAGCTACCGTTAAATCCTCACTCTGACTGCAAGCTATTACCTCACATTGGAACTGCAAGACCTCAGTTAATCCCACTCACATTGGACTGCGTGCTCAGTTTAATCCCTCACTTTGGCCTGCAGGCTCTCTTTAAATCCCTCTCCGTGGACTTGCGAGCTCTGTTTAAATAAATCACTCTTGGACTGCAAGCCCCGTGTTAAAAAATCACTCTGGACTCTGGACTGCGGCTCCCAAATGAATCCCTCCATTGGACTGCGAGCTCCCAGGTTAAACCCGCAACAGGAACGCTTATATCTGGAACTGTGCTTACTATCTGGAGCTGTTATACCGTACCTGGAACTGCTTCATGCGGTAACTGCATATATTTGTGAACTGCTATACTATGGAACTGCTATATATGAAACTGCTATATATTGAACTGCTTAATCATGGAACTGCTTAATATATGGAACGGCTTGTATACGGAACTGCTTATATGGACCTGCTCATATAGGAATTGGCATATAAGGTAACTGCTTAATCTGGAACGCTTATATATAAAAATAAATAAATATATTTATATAATATAATTATGTTTATTTATTTTTTATATAAGCGTTCCAGATTACAGCTGTACCATATAATGCAATCCAATAGAGCAGTTCATATAGGCAGTCCGTATTCAAGCCGTTCCATATATAAGCATTTCCATATATAAGCAGTTCCATATATAGCATTTCATATATAGCAGTTACGCATATATACGCAGTTCCATATATCAGCAGTTCCGCATGAAGCAGTTCCAGGTATGGTAAAACATCTCCAGATATAAGCAGTTCTCAGATATAAGCAGTTCCGTGCGGATTAACCTGGAGCTCGCAGTCATGAGTAGGGATTCATTTGGGAGCCGCAGTCCAGAGGGATTAAACGGGGCTTGCAGTCCCAGAGAGGGATATAATACAGAGCTCGCAGTCCAGAGAGGGATTTAAAGGACCTGCAGGCAAAGTGAGGGATTAAAACTGAGCCGCAGTCCAATGTGCGGGATTAAACTGAGGTCTGCTGTCAATGTGGAGGAAAGCTTGCGTCAGAGTGAAGGATTTAAACTGAGCTTGTAAGAGAGCCTGCAGAACAAATGCGAGGGGCTTTTTTTTATTTTAAAACACTGAAGCTTGCCCACCAAAGCACGGGCCCAACTGAGACCAGCAGTACAAAGCGCGGGCGAAACGAAGCCTGCAGTACAATGCGAGTGGAATAAACCGTCCCGCATACTACCCACCAACGCCAGAAAGACAAGGGACAACACAAACGGACATGCAGTACCGGCGCCGAGGAGCAGGGATGCGCACGGCTCCCCCCGCACCGGGCCCAGACCGGCCGGATGCAGCAGCAGTGCCTGCACGAGACGAGCAGCGGCGACCCGCAGAAAGAGCCCGCAAAGGAGGAGAGAGCGGCAATAGACCCACGAACCACAGCACGAGACCCGTAGCAGGTGCAGCAAACGCGGAGGAGGAGCAGGCCACACGCAGCAAGACAGAGGACAGCAGGACCCGCAGAGTAAGCGTGAGTAACAAAGCGATTCCTCCAGAGACGATTCATGCAAGGCTTCGGAGCCGAGAGTGGGAGTTCCTCCGTTTTTATGCGGCTGGCGTATCGTACGGTGATAGGGAGGGGGGCGTCTGTTGAGCGATAGGCTGGGCTTGAACCGGCCCTGGAGGGGGTACAATTTGGTTAACGTCTACCAAATTGAATTTTCGCGGGGCGCATTAATTCATTCACTTCATACACAGTAGTGATAAACGCTTACTGTAGCCACAGGCTGCCCTGGGGCACACTGACAGAACGAGCAAACCATAGTGCCCATGGCCCCTCCGACCACCACCGGCCATTCACACACACACTAGACTCATTCTAGCAATGAGGTGAAAGTGTCTTGCCCCTAGGACACAACCTGCAGTTTGCCACTATTCAGCCACAGCCGCCCACTGTGCCTTCAGGCCATAAGGTTAAGTTTCTTGTCAAGGACAGCAACGACAGCAGACAACAGTGGGAGTCAGTGAGACCTGGGTTTCCAACCCAAGACCCTTCAGGCTCAAGGTCAATGCTCAACCAACTGAACCACCGTCGCCCCTAATTTTCATATAAAGAGCTTGGCTCTTCCAAGACACACTCCTTTGACACAAGAGGCCTATCTTAAACATAGATAAACACATCTATAACAAAGTGGCTTATGACCCACAAGCTTTTAAACCGCGGTAGATCAAACCCCGTTCTGAGAAAACAAAATCCTGGAAAATCTTAGAGCCAAACAGCTTTGCTTCCACCGACAGGAAATAATATGTTTGAAACCTATCAATTGGGATTCATAGCTCATCAAAGCCTGAAACGGCACTAGTCAAAGTAAAAAAATGACATACTACTACTGCTAATAGTGTACAAGTGTCAGTGTTGGGTCCTACTGGACCCCAGTGCTCCTTTAACACAATAGACCACAGAAATCTACTGCGGAGGCTCGAAGTGATAAAGGGTCTCAGAGGAACAGCCCTGCTGGTTTAAATCCTATCTATCGGTCGTATCACTTTGTCAATTGAATCACAAATCATCGCCTTATTCTGGAGTAGGAATTCGATGTGCACACTCCTTCAAGGCATATATAAGCCAAGCAACTAAAACAGCTTTTTTCCACTTGCGGAACATCGCTAAAATCAAGAATATCCTTCCTAAAAGTGACACGGAAATCTTCTTTTAGTATACAAAGCCAGATTTGCCTGGCTCGTTCCTTATCTTCAAGACACGTTAGTGCTATATCAAACCCAAACCGATCACTGTGCTCCACAAAACGCCAGACGTCGTTGTTCCTAAGGTCCTCCAAAAAGTACTGTCCGCAGCAGAGCCATTAGCTACCAAGCCCCTTTACTGTGGAATAATGAAGCATATACGGTCCTCCACATTCAAGGCCAGACTTAAAACACTTGTTGCCTCTTAGCGAACAATTTTGGCCATGGTTAGTTGTTTGTTCTGGTGTTTGACACACTTGAGTGTGTAATCCCAATATTGGGCGTAGCCTGGCTAGCCACCGCGCTGCTGCTGTTTCTCCTTCGTTCGGGACACGGTCTCCACATCAGTAATGCTTAAAACAGTCGTCTTTATGTTTAGCATATGGATAGGAAGGTAAGGCTCAGGAAGGCTAGACATCATTTGACTTCAGTCAAGCTGCGTAGGGATTAAGTCTGCTTGGAAAAGTATGGTATTTAGCACTATCCTCCCACCTTCCTACTTTGTAAACAATCTGCCATTATTAGGATGGCGTTCTGTGGCTTACAGTCGGTCCCACTTAGGGGGGCGTTTGTCGCCTCACGCTGAATACACACGAGACTCACGTGTGATTTCACTGCGTCTTTTATATTATTTTTTCCCCAGTGAAGCTGCAATGACCCGAACACCACCAGGTGGCACTTGTGAGCAGGGTTAGGAAAATGGGCTTCTCTCGTTTTGTTCACGTTCACCGGACAACTTTCTGGCTTTATAGCTCAAGATAAAGATGGACTCTGGTGTTAGAGGACTCGGTTCAAGTACAGTCTACGACACAATTTGATTTTGTTGACGGTTTAAATTTTTTCTAAAACATACATAGTAATTAGGCCAACACATTTAAAATAGTTGCTAGACTGTAGTAAACTGTTTAAACTTCACAATCTGCACCAACCAAACTGCAGAAAAAAATGCAACTTTATTCAGTAACAGAGTAAACTGATCATAAACTCCCCCCCTAATAAAATTTGAGGATTGGCCGTGGCTCGAACCCTGATCTTCCAACGAAAGACTTGGACCAATCCCACTAACGCCACACAGGCGCTGAGAAAACCTGGATCTAATACTAAAGAGCGCTGAGTGAATGAGCCGTGCGTATGTGCCAGGACGCTTAAATGCCTTATATGCAAGTTAATGATATGTTGCCATATGTATCAGCTACTCTGAGCATTTTAGAATTCCAATTAATGGTAGCTATATGTAACATGTGTAGTTTAATTTTGGTAATGCTAATCAATACAATATAGTATTCCCCTGAATAATCCGTGTACCCTCAATCATCAGATATTCGTTATCAAAATAAAATCATAAAAAACAAATTTTCCATTCTTTATTGTTATTTTCCTTTTCTAATTCAAATAGGAAAATCAAATCCTTAAATAATCCGTGTACAATCCGTGTACCCTTTCAATCATTAGTTATTCCGTTTCAAAACAAAATCAGAAAAACAAATTACGTGGTTGTTTTCTTGTATTTCCATTTTCACAATAAATTGTAAAATCAAAACATTCCTAAATAAATTTTCTCCCCATTTCTTTGCTATGCAGTGTAAACAAACACTACTAAAACAACTGTCCATTATTTTGTTTGATCTAGCTACCGGAAATATGAGTGGTGAGAGAACGGAAACAACTTCAAGCTGCACTCAACTCACTCAACTACACACACTACTCGCGCTGTTGTTGAAGCTCGCCCCATCCGAGCTCCAGGGGCAAAATGCTTACAGCACCTGGTAGTTCCCAGTCGGTCTCCATCCAAGTACTATGGGGAAAACATTGTGGAGCGCTGCTCTTAAACAGAGAGAGCCGGCTTCTCCCATTCATTCTGGATTACATACGCACTCGGTAAGTCTCCTCTGATAAACACAATGTTTTGTGGTCGTTCTTTTATGTTCACTCCATAAATCTCTCATATTAGTGCGTAGAATCGTTCCACACACTCGTAGTTTAAATCAGCGAGTGTGGTAGTGGCGCTGATTCTGATTGTTTTACCCCGTTTCCATGTTTTATTGTTCTGGCTGCTCTAGATCGCTCTGTGTTGGATCAAATTGTAAAGAAACACTTTCTCTGCGTTGTACAAACAATCTGTATTCACTGTATTCTACTGTTAGCAGTTAATCAGTTTGTTAACGTCTGGTTGTAGTAGTATTATCCGGGCGCTAGCTCATTATTTATTATCAAATTATTGTTGATGTGTGTACTATCTATATGTTATTTCACAATTCCTATATTCACACACATGAGTTGAAAATGAATAATATGCAGTTAGTTACGACAATGTAAAGTGTTTTAACCATTTCATAATTCCTTCTAAAACTGTACTTACTGTACCCAGAGCCTCATGCTGCTATTCCCAGATGTAAACATACAACTGTAATGTTCTTCTCTATATTATACAAGGATTCAAGCATCTTTATAATGCTAAAATGTAATTATTTTATTCTGTATTATGCTAAATGATATATGAACATTAACATAACTTTCTCTAACAAGCTATAGCTAGATATTATTTATGATCTTTTTTTGTTTGTGCAGACAATAGAATCAATCAATCAATCAAGTTTATTTGTATAGCGCCTATTCAGGCACATGGCAACACAAAGCGCTCACAGTCACATCAAAATCATCACATAAAACAAAGCACCAGAATCACAATTAAAACAGTAAATCACACAAAAGATAAAACACAATAAAAACAATAAAATCAAACAAAAGAATAAAACCATTAACACTTTCAAGTTACACAAGAAATTTAAAAAAATAAATAAATAATGACAGCATGCATTATACAAATGGAGATAAAATCCTTCAGTTGTGTTGCACAGGCAAACAGAACAGTCTATAACCTGGATTTGAACAAAGAGCATAAGTAGACGCCCTCCCTCACATTTTCAGGAGATTGTTCCAGATCATTAGCTGCATAGATCTGAAACGCAGCCTCACCCATGTTGGTTCTCACTCTGTGCACAGCAGGAGGACCAGACCCCCAGTGCTCCTCGAGAGTCCGGGGGCCTGTTTCATATGACACCGAACAATGTCCACTAATGTATTCTGGTGCACGGCCATGGATAGACTTGTACACAATCAGAGCTGTTTTAAATTATCTATCTTTGAGCCACAGGAACCAGTGCAGAGACCCTTAGGACCGGACTAATATGGTCATACTTCCTGGTCCTGACAGGACTCTAGCTGCTGCATTTTGGATGTACTGCAGCTGCTTACAGGTCTGTTTGGACAGACCGTAGCAGGCCAATTGCAGTAGTCTAAGCATGCTGGAGAGCCAATGCGTGGACAAGATCTCCAAGTCTGCCCCTGGACACTATATTTCTGACATTGGCAATGTTCTTCAGATGGTAAAAATCAGTTGACGTTATTGGATTTTTATTGGCTATTGAAATATAGTCTGAGATCCATTATTACCCCAAATTTTTTCTGACCTTGTCTGAAGGAAGAAGGGAGAGAAGACTGAAGTTTACAGAAGACCGCCCACTCTTTGTTTCTGGGGACCAAAGCAATGATATTCGGTTTTGTCGCATTTAGCTTGGAGGAAATTATTTTTGCATCCACTCTCTGATCTGTTGGATACAGTGAAGGAGCAAAACAGTGGTCCATGTTCTCCTTCAGTCAGTGAGACATATGACTGAGTGTCGATCGGCGTAATTGATGGTAGACACTTTGTTTCTTTGTATTAACTGACCTAACGGCATCATGTAAGATTAAATAGGAGAGGTCCCCAGGATCGACCCCAGTGGTACTCCACAGGTCAGGGCCACCATGATCGAGACCGCATTCCTCCAATCTCCACAAAGTACTTATCCTATTCCTCCAGGTAAGACTAAAACCAGTCTAGGTGTCTGTTTTTTTTGGGCCAGTGACACCAACCCATCCTCCCAGTCTCTGCATGAGGATCTCATGGTCGACAGTGTCGAACGCGGCACTAAGATCTAACATGACCAAAACTGGACCTTTACCTGCATCAGTGTGAAGTCGAATTCGTTTGTTACCTTCACTAGAGCGTTCTCAGTGCTGTGGTGGTGTCCTAAACCACAGACTGAACACATATCAAAAGAAATTATTCATTGTAAAAAATTCAGTAAGATGTGGAGGCCACTTTTTCCAAGAATTTTTCCAATGAATGGCAGATTCGATATGGGTCTATAATTTTAGGAAGTCCCGCAGATCCAGACTGCCTTTTTTTATGAGATGGTCTTATGACTGCTGCTTTTAGGCCATAGAAATGTTCCTACGACAGAGACATGTTTACTATTTGTGTCAGTGAAGGTAACAACTGCTCAGGACGGACTTCCAGAAATTTAGAGGGCAATATATCCAGCTACATGTGGAGGAGCTCAGACTCATGATTATCTTTTGACAGTTTCAGTATCCACAGTGCAAATGAGTTTAGCCTCCAAAAAGCTTCTCTGGCTTTGCATTTTTTATACGTCTGGGAGGTGATAGTTTTTTGAATCCTTGTACATTGTCATCGAAAACTGTGCGAACTCATTACACCTAGATTTAGAGGAAAAATTCTAGGGCAACTTTACAGGGGGATCGTTCATCTACCAACTGTTTGAACAACAAAACACGAAAATTGTTACTGCAACTCCAATAATGCAAGAAAAATACATTTCTTCTTGTTCTTCGTAGAACCCGGTTAAATTCACCCAACTCCATCTTTAAAGAATACATAATCGCCCTGGACATTGGACTTTCGGCCACTTCCGTTTCGGCCCTCCCGGCACTCTTGCGTTCTGTGCCCCTGACCGAGTCAGCCCTTATCCATGTGCCTTTTTCTTACTGGTACCTATTTTAACCGTCACAGGAGCAATGGCGTCCAGAACAATACAGAACACTGGTGTGACAGATAAAAACAATTCCATCAACAGTAGATCCATGGGAGTATTCTCAAATTTAGCATTCCCATGCACAGATCCCTGTGATTTCATGTATGTTCTTCTGCTAGCAATTGTAAATTCACTGGTGGTTTGCTAGCAAAACACAAGTCAAAAAATACACCAGAAATGATCTGACAAAAGCAACATCAACTACAATAACATTTGATACATTACCCCCCTTTGTAATTTAGCAGGTCCAAGATGTGCCCCCTGCTGTGGTGGGGCCACTCATGTGGATGAATGAAACCAAAGGTCTCAAGTACAGAAGCCAGCACCTTTGCATTCTGCTCATCAACATTAGCAACATGTACCTTAAAATCACCGTAATAACTAAACTATCATAATCTGTGCACACGAATGAAAAAGTAAAGTTCAGATAAAATGGTCAATAAAATCGCAACATGACTGTGGTGCCTGTACAAGGAATATAGGAAGACATTTTCATTCTTCCTGGCCGCGTCACTGTGATTTTTACACAAGGCCCACGTGAATCCTGCTGCCGGACCTTCGGAGGAGGCGAGGTAAGATCAGGGACGACCCGTCCATGAGGGAGTGCGGTGCTCCTCAGAGGGAGGAGGTGAAGAGGGGGGAAAAAAATAAAACGCCCTCTCACTGGTGTCGAGTGAGAGGATGTGATGCCACATACAAGGCTGAAGTGCTCGTGGTGAATCCATCGCTACAGCAGGCAGTAAGACATTGCACAGTGCCTGTTGTCACCATGCCCCTGCAGCAGTTGAACCCCCCTCCTCCTTCTCAGACTCATGTCACCGCTGTCTTAGGAGGCCATAGAGAAGGTTGTGCAGCGGATCTTGGAAAAGCAGCAGACAGCCTCCAGCAAATAAACCCCACACAAAGAAATGCTGTCCTTGTGCCAGCCACAATCCAAATATGAGCGATGGCAGCTCATCCACGAGTTTACCAGCCGGTCCTACCATATTTTCAACTGCTCCACCTTGTCTATAACCTCCTATCGCACAGAGGGTTTTGCCCAACTCCAGGATGCCACTTCCGAGACTTAGGGACACTAGAGTTCTGCAAGAAGAGAGCTGGAGGCCCGCAAGCAAAAAGAAAAAAAAAGAAAATGAATGAGCGCAGGAGAAGTAAAAGGAAGAGTGATGAGTCTCCTCCTCCATCTGGGAGAAAGTGCTGGTTCTGCTAACTGCAGCTGAAGCACGGGACCAGTCCTCACATCATACACAATTCCCTGTCTGTCAGAAAATACATCTACTGCCCTGCCAAGTAATTTCTCCCTGTAACAAGGACCCGGGATGGAGACGCAGATGTTCCAGCATTCCTCCTTTTATGACGGGAGAGGGAAAGGTGGCGTGTTACATAAATGACTAGTCAGCTGTCTAATGGTCTATGTAAATAGTTATATATAGATACCGTCTTTTTACCTTAAATGTTTATAAATATTATAATTTTTTTTAATTTATGGTAAATATATACTTAATATTGATTATATCTAATTATATAATTTCATTGTAAAGTCTGCATTACAGTTCTGTATAGTCCAGCTCTCAGGCCGTCCACATCACAAGGCTCATCACACAAATACTAGAGTTTCAGAATGATACAAGAAAGCATGATGTTGTTTTTATCTTCTAAGTGAATTTCTTAAATTTGTAATATCTCTTTTTTCATCTGTTCCAATAAATTATATTATAATGTCATACATTATTGAAGTCCTTTTCTATTTATTTATCAAATTTCAGGTCAAACAACAGTAGTATTTGGCCAAAACAATCTGTATAGGAAAATAGAGTTTCAGATCAGTGCCAATCAACAATATGCCCACTAAACGTCGGCTGGCCCCCCGCGGCCCGACTTAGCCTAGCTTCCGAGATCAACGAGATCGGCGCATTCTCAAGTGGGTATGGCCGTAAGCACGGGGTATGAGCAGACGTGCCTCCTTACCTGCTTCTGCGTCCTCTCCTCCCCCCAGAATGAGCGCTCAGCCTTTACAAATCCGGGTCTACAGTGTGCTGACCTGATCATGCTGCAGACTGACTGAAAGATGTTGTTGCAGCATTGAGCACAGTTGTGCACCCCCTCAACCCTGATTCGCATTATGTTAGCACCACAGCATTCTCATTTACATGTTAAAAGCCATCCTGTGGAGGAGGGAGGAGGGGACAACAAACTACCGTCAACAGCCGAATCCCAGAAGTTTGCACTGTAAAATACAGGGCCGAAAAGCATAAATCAGGGTTAGAGGGGGTGCACAACTTTGCTCAACTTGCTGCACAACTCCTTTCAGTCAGTCTGCCGCAAAATCAGGGTCAGCACACTGTAGACCCGGGATTTTGATAATGGCCTGAGCGCTCATTCTGGGGGAGGAGAGACCGCATCAGCAGGGTCAGGAGGCACCATGCTCCCATACCACCGTGACTTACGGCCAAACCACCTTGAGAATGCCCGATCTCGTCTGATCATCGGGAAGCTAGGCAAGTCGGGCCGCGGGGCCCAGCCGCGTATAGTTGGGCATATAGTTGATTGGCACTGAACTGAACTCTATTTTCTATACAATTGTTTTGCTCAATACTACTGTTGTTTGCCGCTGAAAAATGATCAATAAAAAGTAACAGACTACAATAATGTTAAGACATTATAATATATTTATTGTAAGCCGATGAAAAAAGAGAGATTTACAATTAAGAATTACACTTAGAAGAAAAACAACAACATGCTATCTTTATCTTCTTAAACTAGTAGTTGTGTGATGATCCTTTGACTGGAGACGGCTGAAGAGCTGACTATACGAACGTGTAAGATGCAGACTTACCAAATAAAATTATATAATTAGATATAACAATATTAAGTATATATTTACATAATAATTAAATATATTTATAAACATTATTATGAACATACCGGGTAAAATAATAGGAACTATAAACAATAGCACCAATAGACCAGCAATGAGCTCATTTATTTACAACGCCACATTTCCCCTCTCCCGGTCGATAAAAAGTAGACTGCTGACACATCTGCGTCACCCATCCCCTGGTCCTTGTACAGGAAAATACTTAGGCAGGTGCAGTAATTATTTTCCCTGACAGACCAGGGAATTGTGTTATGAAGTGGGACTGGTCCCTGCTTCAGCTGCAGTTTGCAGAACCAGCACTTTCTCCCAGTGGAGGAGAGAATCATCACTCTCCCTTTCTCTCCTGCCAGCTCATGTCACTCTCTGCTGCGTGGCCTCCAGCTCTCTCCTGGCAGAACTCAGTGTCCATAAAGTCTCGGAATGGCATCCTGTAGTTAGGTCAAAACCCTGTGCATAGGTGTGTATAGTACCTTGGTGAGCATATAAATACCTGGTTAGGACCCGTCGGGTAAAACTCGTGGATGAGCTGCCATCGCCCCCCCCTCATATTTGATTTTGGCTGCACAAGACAGGCATTTCTTGTGTGGGGTTTATTTGCTGGAGCTGCTGCTGCTTTTTCCAAGATCCGCTGCCAACTTCTCTATGGCTCCTCAGACAGCGTGACATGAGTCTGAGCAGGAGGAGGGGTTTCACGTGCTGCAGGGGCATGGTGACAACAGGCAAACTGTGCAGGTCTTACTGCCTGCAGTAGCGAATGTATTCCCCCAGCACTCAGCAGTCTGAGCATCACCGTCCTCTCAACTCCGCACCATAGTGAGGGCGTTGCTCCCTCATCACCTCCTCACTCTGATGAGCCACCGCACTCCCTCATGGACCGGGTCGTCCCTGATCTTCCTCGTCCTACCCGAAGGTCCTAGCAGCAGGAATCCCACGTGGGCCCTTGTGAAAACTCACAGTGACGCGGCCAGGAAAGAATGAAAATGTCTTCAATATTCCTGTACAGGCCACCACAGTCATGTTGGCGATTTTATTGACCATTTACGAACAACCTTTCATTCCGTGTGCACAGTATTTAGAAATTTAGTTATTTACAGTGATTTTAATGTACATGTTGATAATGTTGATGACAGAAATGCAAAGGAGCCGGCTTCTGTACTTGATGACCTTTGGTTTCATTCAGCACATGAGTGGCCCCACCCACAGCAGGTGCACACTCTTTGACCTGCTAATAATTTACAAAGGGGGTTAATGTATCAAAATTTTTAATGTATTGATGTTGCTTTGTCCCAGATCATCTTCGTGTATTTTTTGACATGTGTTTTGCTAGCAAACCACAGCTGAATTTACAATTGCTAGAAGAAGACACATATCATGAAAACCAGGTTGAACTGTTCATGATGGAATGCTAAATTTTGAGAAACATCCATGCGCTACTGTTGATGAATGTATAACTCTGTCACCACCAGTGTTTTCTGAATGTTCTGGACGCCATTGCTCCTGGTGACGTTATAAAATAGTTACCAGTAAGAAAAAGGCCCCATGTACTACGGCAGACTCGGCACAGGGACCAGAAGTCCAACAAGTGCCGGAGGGCCGAACGGAAGTGGCGAAAGTCCAATTTCCAGGCGATTAGAAATCTTTAAAGATGAGTTGGGGGTTTTTTTTTGAATTTAACCGGGTTCTAACGAAGAACAAGAGAAATGGTAATTTTCTGACATTATTGGAGGTTGCAGTAACAATTTCGTGTTATGTTTTCAACAGTTTGGTAGATACCGAACCCCCTGTAAAGATGCCGCACCCTATAATTTTCCTCTATCCTAGGTGTAATGAGTTTTTTCGCGCACAGATTTTCGATGACAAGTACAAGGCAATCAAAAACACTATCACCTTCCACCGCAACGTATACACAATGCAACAGCCAGAGAGCTGTTTGAGCTAAACTCACTTTGCCCCTGAGGATACTGAAACTGTCAAAAAGATAATCATGAGTCTGAGGCTCCTCCACATGTAGCCTGGATATAATGCCCCTAAATTCTGAAGTCCGTCCTGAGCAGTTTGATAGCCCTCACTGACACAAATAGTAAAACATGTCTCTGTCGTCAGGAACATTTCCAATGGCCCAAAAACGCAGCAGTCATAGACCTTCTCCTAAAAAAAGAAGCAGATCGGAATCCTGCGGACTTCAAAATTAACGCCCATATCGAATCTGCCATTCATAGGAAACAATTCATGAAAAAGTGGCCTCCCAAACAACTTACTGAATTTTAACAATGAATAATTCTTTTGATAAAGATGTTCCAGTCCTTGGTATATTACCCCACCACATGCACTGATACCCGCTCCTAGTGTAAGGTAACAAACGACATTCGACTTCACCTGGATGCAGGAAATCACAGTTTTGGTCATGTTAGATCTTAGGTGCCGCGTTCGACCGCGACCCAGAGATCCTCATGGCAGAGACTGGAGACAGGGTTGGTGTCGAACAGGCACAGCCCTAGACTGGTTTAGGTCGTACGTGGAGGATAGGAAGTACATTGTGGAAATGGAGACTGCGTCTCAGATCAAGTGGCCCAGACCTGTGAGAACCACAGGTGTTCGATCCTGGACCTCTCCTATTAACATCTCTACATTGCTGCCTTAGTCATGTTTATACAAAGGAACAAAGTGTCCTACCACAATTACTCCGACGACACTCAGATCATGTCTCACTGACTGCAGGAGAACAAGGACCACTGATTTGCTCCTTCACTGTACCAACAGATCATTGAGTGGATGCAAAATAATTTCCCTCCACAAAATGCAGTCAAACCCGAAAATCATTGTCTTTGGTCCCCAGAAAACAAAGAAGGGCGTCATCTGTCCCTTCCTGTCTCTCTCCCTACTTCCTTCAGACAGGTCAGAAATTTGGGGGTTATACAGGCCTCAGACCTAAATTTCAATAGCCACATAAAATCAATAACATCAACAGCTTTTTACCATCTGTAAGAACATTGCCCAAAGTCAAAATATAGAGTCCCGAGGGCAGACTGGAGATTCCATGTCGCACGCATTTGTCCTCCAGCAGGCTAGACTACTGCATTGGCCTGCTTACAGGTCTGTCCAAACAGACCCTGAAGCAGGCTGCAGTACATCCAAAATGCAGCAGCTAAGAGTCCTGACAGAACCAGGAAGGTAATACAATATTAGTCCGGTCCTCAGGTCTCTGCACATGCTTCCTGTGCTCCAGAATAGATATTAAAACAGCTCTTGATTGTGTACAAGTCTCACTCCATGGCCTTGCACCAGAATACATTAGTGACATGTTAGTAGTCATATGAACCAGCCCGGACTCTGAGGAGCACGAGGACTGGCCTCCTGCTGGTGCCCAGAGTAGAACCAAACATGGGGAGGCTGCTTCAGATCTATGCAAGCTAAGATCTGGAACAATCTCCTGAAAATGTGAGGGAGGCGACTACTCTGTCAATGTTCAAATCCAGGTTAAAGACTGTACTGGATTAGCCTGTGCATACAAACTGAAGGATTTTATCTCCCTTTGTAAAGCACTGCTGTCATTTATTTATTTATTTTTTTAAAATTTCTTGTGTAGACTTTGAAAGTGGTTAATGGTTTTATTCTTTTGTGTGATTTTATTGTTTTTATTGTTTTTAATCCTTTTGTGTGATTTAAATGTTTTAATTGTGATTCTGGTGTTGTTGTTATATGTGATGGATTTGTGATGTGGATCGTGAACGCTTTTGTGGTTGCCCTGTGCAAGAAAGGCGCTCTAATACAAATAAACTTATTGAATGATTGATTCCAATTGGTCTGCAACAACAAAAAAAGATCATAAAATATCTAAGCTATACATGATAGAGATAGTATGTTTAATGTATAACTTTAGCTTAATAACAGAATAAAATAATTACCTTTAGCATATAAAGAAGGCATGAATCCTGTATAATCTAGAGAAGACATATACAGTTGTATGTTTACATCAGGACATCTAGCATGCAGAGGCCTGGATACAGTAAGTACAGTTAATAGAAGGAAAATAAGAACTGGTAAAAACACAAGAATACATTGTCGTAAAACTAACTGCATATAATTCATTTTCACCTCAATGTTGGTTTCAGAACTATAGAATGTGAAATCCATTTAGATATACACACATCAACAATAATTACTAATAATAAATGTAGCTACGCTGGAACAACTACTACAAGACCAGAACGTAAACAAACAGAAAATACTGTATACAGTAGAATACAGTGAAAACAGATTGTTGTACATCGCAGAGAAAGTGGTTTCTTTACAATATTGATCCAAACAAGAGATCTACCAGCAGCAGCAAATAACATAAGACACGGATTGTAACAATCATAAACATCGCACTACACACTCGAGATTTAAAACGACCAAGACGTGTGTGAACGATCTACGCACAATATGATAGATTTATGGAGTGAAACCCTAAAGAACGACCTCACAAAAACATTGTTGTTTATCAGAGGAGACCTTACCTAGTGCGTTATGTAATCCAAATGAATGGAGAAAGCCGGCTCACTCTGTTTAAGAGCAGCGCCCACAAAAGTTTTACCCATAGTACTTGGATGGGAGACCGCACTGGGAATACCAGGTGCTGTAAGCAATTTGCCCGCTGGAGTCCGGCCTGTGGGCGAGCTCAGACAACAGCGCTAGTTTGTCGAGTAGATGATTTGAGTTGAGTGCAGCTTGAAGTGTGTTTCCGTCTCAACACCACTCATCATTTCCGGTAGCATATCAAACCAAAATTAATGGAAGTTGTTTTAGTAGTGTTTGTATCCACTTCATAGCAAAGAATTGTGGGTTGAATATTTCATTTAAGAATGTTTTGATTTTCCAATTTAATTTTGAAAATGGAAATACAATAAAACAACCACGTAAATTGATTTTCTGATTGTTGTTTTGAAAGAGAATTCCTAATGATGAAGGGTACACGGATTGTACAGCGGATTAAAAGGATTTGATTTTCCAAGTTGAATTAGAAAAGGATAATAACAATAAACGAATGGAAAATTTGTTTTCTGATTTATTTTTAAAACGGAATAACTGAATTGAATTGAAGGTACACGGATTATCGAATAACATATTGTATTGATAGCATACAAAAATTTACAACTACACAAGTTACAAATAGCTACCATTAATTAGGAATTCGTAAAATGCACAGGAGTATCAATCATATGCAAACATGTTGCATTAACTTGCATATAAGGCATTTTACGCGTCCTGCACAATACTCACGGGCTCAATCACTCACGCTCTTTAAGTATTAGTAATCCAGTTTTTTCTTCAGCGCCCTGTTGTGGCGTAGTGGGATTGACCAAGTCCTTTTCCCTTGGAAGATCAGGGTTTCGGCCCCGCCCAAATCCACAAATTTTTATACGGGGGGATTAATCATGAATCAGATTTCTCTGTAACTGAATAAAGTATCATTTTTTTCCTGCAGTTTGGTGGTGCAGATTGTGACGTTTACTAACAGTTTACTACATCTAGCAACTATTTTAATGTGTTGGGCCAAATTACTAAGTCTGTTTTAGAAAAAAATTTAAACCGTCAACAAAATCAAAAGTGTCCGTAGACTGTACATGAACCCGAGACCTCTCGACAGCGAGAACCATAGTCCACCTCTTTATCATTGACTATAAAGGCCAACAGAAAGTTGTCCGTGAACAGAGAACAAAGAACCGATAGAAGCCAATTTTCCTAACCCCTGCCTCCACAAGTGCCCACTTGGTTTTTCGGGTCATTGCAGCATCACTGGGGAAAAAATAAATTAAAAGACTCGTGAATCACACGTGAGTCATCGTGTGATTCACTGCGTGCAAGGATACAAAACGAAAGTGGGACCTACTGTAAAGCCACAGAAAACGCAAATCCTATAATGCAGATTTTTAAAGTAGGAGGAAGTAGAGATAGTGCCTAAAATACCATACTTTTCCCAGCAGACTTACTCCCTACGCAGCTTGACTGACCAGTCAAAGATGTCTAGCCTACCTGAGCCTTACCTTCCTATCCATATGCTAAACAAAAGACACTGTGTTAAGCCTACCTTGAATGTGGAGACCGAGTCCCGAACAAGGAAAACAGCAGCAGCCGCGGCAAGGCTAGCCCAGGCTAACAGCACCAAATATTTGATGGATTACACACCACGTGTGTAAACCAAACAACAAGACAACCTAACCATAGGCAAAATTGTTGCTAAAGAGGCAAAGAGTGTTTAAGTCTGGCCTTGAATGTGGAGACCGTATCTGCTTCCTTATTCCACAGTAAAGGGGCTTGGTAGCTAAATGCATCTGCTTCTGACATACTTTTGAGACCTAGTAACCAACACACGTCTGGCGTTTATGTGAGCACAGTGCTCGGTTTAGGTTGATATAGCACTAACGTGTCTTGAAGATAAGACGAGCCAGGCCATTCATGGCTTTGGTATACTAAAAGAAGAAGGATTTCCTTGTCACTTTTAGAAGGATATTCTTGATTTTAGCGATGTTCCGCAAGTGGAAAAAGCTGTTTTAGTTGCTTGCGTATATAAGCCATGCAGTATGTGCACAATCGAGAATTCCACACCAGAATAAGGCGATGAATTTGTGATTCAAATTGACAAAAGTGATACCGACCGATAGATAGGTTAAACCAGCCAAGGGCTGTTCCTCCCTGAGAACCTATATCACTATCGACCTCCGCAGTAAAATTCTGTGTCTAATGTGTTAAATGGAGCACTGGGGTCCAGTAGGACAACACTGACACTTGTCCACTATTAGCAGCTAGTAGTAATGTCATTTTTTTACTATGACTAGTTACGTTTCAGTGCTATGATGAGCTCTGAATCCCAATTGAAGGATTCAAACATATTTATTTTTCCTGACGGAGGAAGCAAAGCTGTTTGGCTCCTAAGATTTTCCAAATTTTGTTTCATTCAGAAGGGGTTTGATTACCAGCAGGTTTTAAAAAGGCTTGTGGGACATAGCCACATTTAAAGATTTGTTTCTTATGTTTAAGATAGCTCATGTGTCAAAGGAGCTGTGTCTGGAAGAGGCCAAAGCTCTTTAAAGAAACATTAGGGGCGACGGTGTTCAGTTGGTATGAGCAATGACCTTTGAGCCTGAAGGTCGTGGGTTGGAACCCAGGTCCTCCACAGACTCCCACTGATGTCCTGCGTCGTTGTGTCCTGGCAAACACTTAACCTAGCCTTGATGCCAGTGGGTTGCGGGCTGTGGCTGTTAAAGTGGCAAACTGCCGTTGTGTCCCTATGGCAAGACACTTTCACCTCCCATTGCCTAGAATTAGTCTAGTGTGTTGTAATGGTTGGTGGTGGTCGGAGGGGCCAATTGCACATACTGGTTGCCTCGCTTCTGTCATTTCCCCAGGCAGCTGTGGGCTACAGTAAGCGTTTATCACCACGGTGAATGAAGTGAATGAATAATCAGCCCTGCTAAAAATTCAATTTGTAGAACGATACCAAAATTACCCCCGTCCAGGCCGGTTTACACATCCCCGAGCCTATCCTCAACAGAACGCCCCCTTCCAATCAACACGTACCCGACTACGCGAGCCCAAAATAAAAACGGAGGAACTCCCACTCTCATGCACCGACAGCCTTAGCATGAATCGTTCTGGAGGAATCGCTTTGTCTACACACGCTTACTCCTGCGGTCCCTGCTGTCCTCTTCTGCTGCGTGATGGCCTGCTCCTCCTCCGCGTTGCTGCCCGCTACGGTCCACTAGCAGTGGTCCGATGGTCTTTGCCGCTCATCCTCCTTTGCGGCTCTTTCTGCGGGTTCGCCGCGCTGCTCGTACTCGTCGCGGCCTGCTGCAGCATAAACGGCCCGGTCTGGCCCGGCGGTGGGAGCCGTGCGCATCCCTGCCTCCTCGTGCCTGTACGGCGTGGTCCCGTTGTTGTTTTCCCTTGGTCTTCTGGCGTTGTGGGTAACGTATGCGGACGGTTTATATTCCCCTCAGCATTTACAGCAGGGCTCGTTCGCCCCGCGCTTTGTACTTCATGCTCAGATTGCCCCGTGCATTGGTGGGCAAGCTCAGTTTAAAGCCCTCGCATTTTGTTTCTGCATGCTCTCTAAAACCAAGCTCCGTTTAAATCCTTCACTCTGACTGCAAGCTATTCCTCCACATTGACTGCAAGACCCATCAGTGTTAATCCCTCACAATTGGACGCGTGCTCAGTTTTAATCCCTTCACTTTGGCCTGCAGGCTCTCTTAAATCCCTCTCTGGACGGCGAGATCTGTTTTAAATCCTCTCTTGGACTGCAAGCCCCGTTTAAATCCCTCTACTGCGCTCCCAAATTGAATCCTCTCCTTGGACTGCTAGCTCCCAGGTTAATTCCCGCACCGGAACTGCTTATATCTGGAACTGCTATATCTGGAACTGTATACATGGCCGTACCTGGAATTTCCTGCTTCATTGGCGGACTTCAAGACATGCTTATATATGGGAACTGCTATATTAAGGAACTGCATATATGAAACAGCTATATATGGAACTGCATTATAAATGGAACAGCTTATATATGGAACGGCTTGTATACGGAAACTGCTTATATGGAACTGCTCATATTGGAAATTGCATATCAGGTACTAGCTTATATCTGGAACGCTTATATTATAAAATAAAATAAATATATTTATATTATATTTAATTTATGTTTATTTGAATTTTATATATAAGCTTTCGGCAGAAATAATAAGCAGTACCATAATGCAATTCCAATATGAACATTCCATATAAGCATTTCCGTATACAGCCGTTCCATATATAAGCAGTTCCCTATATACGCAGTTCCAAATAAACAGTTCATATATAGCAGTTCCATATATAGCGTTCCAAAATAGAGGCAGTTCCGCATGAAGCAGTTCCAGGTACTGTATAAACAGCTCCAGATATAAGGAACAGTTCCAATATAACACGTTCCGTGCGGGATTAACCAGGAGCTCTCAGTCCAATGAAGAGATTCAATTTGGAGCCGCAGTCCAGAGGGATTTAAACGGGCTTGCAGTCCAAGGGAAAGGGAAAGGGGATTTAAACCAGCGCTCGCAGTCCCAGAGAGGAGTAAAGAGACCCTGCAGGCCAAAGTGAGGGATTAAAACAGCACGCAGTCCCAATTGAGGATTAAACTGAGGTCCTAGCAGTCCAATGTTGAGGAAAGCTTGCAGTCAGAGTGAAGGATTTAAACGGAGCTTGTTAAGAGCCTGCCAGAACAATGCGAGGGCTTTAAACTGAAGCTTGCCCACCATGCACGGGGCCACATGTGCCTGCAGTACAAAGCGCCGGGGGCGAACTGAGCCTCGCAGTACAAGCGAGGGGGAATAAACCGACCGCATACTTACCCACAACGTCCAGAAGACAAGGGACAACACAACGGGACCACGCCGTACGGCACGAGGATGCAGGGATGCGCGCTCCCCCCCCCGCGGCTCCCACCCGCACGTCCAGACCGGCCGAAAGCAGCAGCAGGCCTCGACGAGACGATCAGCGGCAGTATCCCCGCCGAAAAGCGCAAAGGAGGAGAGCGGGCAAAGACCCACGGACCACCGCACTAGACCCTAGCAGTGCAGCAACGCGGAGGAGGATCAGGCCACACGCAGCAAGACATAGGACAGCATGGACCGCAGGAGTAAGCGTGAGTAGACAAAGCGATCCACCAAACGATTCATGCAAGGCTTCGGAGGCCGTAGAGTGGGAGTTCCTCCGTTTTTTTATGCGGCTGGCGGAGTCGGTACGGTGATTGGAAGGGGGCGCCTGTTGAGCGATAGCTGGGATGTGAACCGCCTGGAGGGGGTAGGTTTTGGGTTTAACACTACCAAATTAGAATTTTCGCGGCTGCCTTATTCATTCACTTCATACACAGTGGTGATAAACGCTTACTGTAGCCAAGCTGCCCTGGGGCACACTGACAGAAGCGAGGCAACCAGTGATTGCCATTGGGGCCCCACCGAACCACCACCAACCATTCACA
The DNA here is from genome assembly GCA_964034765.1 of Knipowitschia caucasica. Classification (NCBI taxonomy): domain Eukaryota; kingdom Metazoa; phylum Chordata; class Actinopteri; order Gobiiformes; family Gobiidae; genus Knipowitschia; species Knipowitschia caucasica. The sequence goes on from OZ035838.1 coordinate 20,252,806, forward strand.
CACACACTAGACACATTCTAGGTCAATGGAGGTGAAGTGTCTTGCCCTAGGACACAACGCAGTTTGCCACTTTACAGCCACAGCCGCCCCACCTGTGGCAACATGCATAGGTAAGTGGTCCTTGCCAAGGCCCAACGAGCAGCATAAATCAGTGGGAGACAGTGGAGACTGGGTTCCAACCCACACCCTTCAGGCTCAAAGGACCAATGCACCTACCAACTTAACCACCGTCGCCCCTAATGTGGTCTTTAAAGAGCTTGGCCTTCCAAGACATCAGCTTCCTTTGACAAAAGAGCCTATCTTAACATAATAAACACAACTATACAATGTGGCTATGATCTCACAAGCTTTTAAAACCGCGGTAATCAAACCCCTTTCTGAAGAAAACACAATCCAGAACATCTAGAGCAAAACATGCTATGCTTCCACCGTCAGGAAAATAATATTTTTGGAAACCTTTTCAATTGGATTCAAGCCATCCATAGCACTGAAACTGCCTATCAAATGTTAAAACTGACATGACTACTAGTCTGGCTAATAGTGGACAAGTGCAGTGTTTGGTCCTACTGGACCCCAGTGAACTCATTAAGACAATAGACCACAGAATTCTACTGCGGAGGCTAGATGTGATATAGGTCTCAGAGGAACAGCCCTTGGCCTGGTTTAAATCCATCTAACGATCGGTATCACTTTGTCAATTTAATACACAAATCATCGCCTTAAATCTGAGTGGAAATCGATTGTGACACTCCTTCACGGCTTATATAAGCCAAGCAACTAAAACAGCTTTTTTCCCACATGCGGAACATCGCTAAAATCACGAATAACCTTCCTAAAATGACACGAAATACCTTCTTTTAGTATACAAAGCCATGAATTGCCTGGCTCGTTTCCTTATCTTTCAAGACACGTTAGATGCTATATCAACCAAACCGAGCACGTGCTCCACAAAACGCCAGACGTCTGTTGGTTTCCTAAGGTCTCAAAAGTCCAGTCAACAGCAGAGCATTTTCGCTACCACCCCTTTACTGTGGAATAAGGAAGCAGATACGTCGTCCACATCAAGGCCAGACTTAAAACACTCTTTTTGCCTCTTTAGCAACAATTTTGCCTATTTAGTGTTGTTTTTCTGGTTTGGTTTACACACTTGGTGTGTAATCCACAAATAATTGGTGCTGTACCTGGTAAAGCCTAGGCCGCGGCTTGCTGTCTGTTTCTCCCTTCGTTCGGACACGTCTCCACATTCAAGGTAAGGCTTAAAACAGTCGTCTTTAGATTTTGGCATATGATGGAAGGTAAGGCTCATGGGGGGGTGGAAGCTAGACATCTTTGACTGTCGTCAAGCTGCGAGGGAGTAAGTCTGCTGGGAAAAGTAATATATTTTAGCACTATCCTCTCCTCCTTCCTACTTTAAACAATCTGCATTATTAGGATTTTGCGTTCTGTGCTTACAGAAGGTCCCACTTCGTTTTGTCGCCTTTCACGCGTGAATCACACGAGACTCACGTGTGATTCACGCGTCTTTTATTTATTTTTTCCCCCGTGATGCTGCAATGACCCAACAACCACCAGTGTGCACTAGTGAGCAGGGTTAGGAAAAATGCTTCTCATCGGTCCTTTGGGTTTTTCTCGTTACAGGACAACTTTCAGTGGCGTTTATAGATCAATGAATAAAGAGGTGGACTCTGGTGTAGAGGACTCGTGATCAAGTAACAGTCCTACGACACTTTTGATTAGTTGAACGTTTTAAATTTTTTCTAAAACATACATAGTAATTAGGCCAACACCATTTAAAATATATGCTATACTGTATTAAACTGTTGTAAACTTCACAATCTGCCACCAACCAAACGCAGGAAAAAAATGCAACTTTTATTCCATAACAAGTAAATCCTGATTCATAATACTCCCCCCGCGCTAATAAAATTTGAGGATTGCCGGGGCTCGAACCCTGAATCTTCCAGTATCGATTGAGAAAATCATTTCAGAGGCATTAGCAAAGATCCAATAGAGCCTTATTCATTCATCTTCCTCATGTGTGCCCTGATAATCAGACATCAGTACACAGAGCAGACCCGGCTTATGGAAATCCATCTCCTCCTGCAGTGGATGTCAGCCACGCGGCATTTTCTCCAGCCCCAGGTCATTTGCACAAGTCACATTACCATATCATATTCTTCAACTTCAACAAATACATTTCCTGGCTTTCTTTGTTTCTTATTTCTTCGTACGGTTTGTGTGTGTCTGTATAGGCAGGATTGCACAAAAAACTACTGGACAAGTTGAGATGAAATGTGGTGTGTGGTTGGATGTGATAGAAGATTCCATTCATTTTTCACAGCTTATCTGTGGTGTTGGTGGGGTCTGCGCTCTCCAAGGGCACGTCCTAGTTTTCTAAGTTATTACTGACTTATTGACCATTCCCATGAGTCTAATATTTTTCTAACAATTTGCAGTCCTCTTATCATTCTCCATCGTTACAAAAAACTCAAACGTTCTAATGTTCATACTACATTTAACATTCATTTCTACAGTACTGTTGGTTTTACCCGAGATGAAAACTTCTGTGTCCAAAAGTACCATGTCCTTCTGTTCACATGGGAGTCCAGACCTGCCCACTGCCCAGGTGGAAACATTGTAAATTATATGATTGTTTTGTTTTATTTACAAGAGTAGTTTTTACTCATGAATGTGTAGGTTGTCTAGTTTGCTTTGATGATATTGAAGGATCTCAAATCTCAACATCCTCAACATTGAAGAGATGAAAAGAGACACTATTCTCCCTCTTGGCCCCTCTCACTCACTCTTTTCTTAATCTGTGAGACAAACATTCTGAACATAGACGTTTAGTCATAGTCTTCTCTAGGCTTGTCATGATATCAACTGATCGTTTCTCCTGCACTTCCTGCATACTCTAATAACATAATGCTGTATAACCGCTAGTATAACATGGCAGTTACCTTTATTTAAAGATTTAAAAAACTGTTGGGGCTTGTGTGATTAGTTAAGGGGACTACCACGGTCTTCCCTTAGTGTCCTCTGCTGCTGTATTTTACAGTGTATACACAGCTTTTGACAGCTGCAGCAGCACTCAGACCTGCAACCCACAGGTTTGATATCTTTGTGATCGCACTTCAGCAGTCGTGAGATCAGGAAAAGCGTATATAATGAAGCTCCCAGACACTCAAGAAAACTAGCAATATACTTTTAATGAACTAAGCATTGCAAACTGTTTGTATTACATGTAAAAAAAAAAAAATCAAAACCCAACGTACATACACACAGGTACATTTTATAGACATTCCTTTATCAAAATCAAATTTTGTTTCATTACAATTGTAAGTAACAGGTAGTAACAAACAAGGCATTTGCTATGGCCCACGGTGCTTAATAGTTATTAAGGTTGAAAATATATACGTATAAAGGCATGCATAAAAATCTTCATAACATTTCTTCTACATGTAACACTAAGTACACACAATAGACATTTACAGTCAGTCAGTAGTGTTGTGTTGTTTCTCAAAACGTTCCAAGTTTATGAAATCCATTTGGCATAAAAACACAATAGTGTTATACTGTTGGGGATACGTAGGTGTATTTTTGACATAGTGAGAAGCACATGTTAATTTACCCTTTAGAAGTACCTAATGGTAATGAATGTGCGGCGGGGATGCTAATGTGTGATGCACCGGTCTGGCAGAGTCGATTCAATCAGGAGGTGTGATGTCAGATGGCCCATAGAGAGAGTCCACTGCCAAATGGTGCAGGGCTAAAATTAAATCATCTGAATCATGGAGGTTTTGGTCCAAGCTGTCCGTGAAAAAATTGTTCTTTTGATAGGCCTATATATTCAACACCATCTGATGTGCCATTTGTTATTATTACTCTTTTAATAATTCTCCAACACATTTACTTGAATCGGCTGCTCAGTCTTCTCTCACACGTCACACAAGTTGGCTATTTCCGCAGCAGCAGGGCGCCGTTATGTGTGACGTCATACTTCCGGAGTCAATGCTTTTTTGATCGGAGTGTGCTAAAAAATAAGGATACATTTTTAGATAATTATCAGTATTTTAAAATGAGATACAATATACATTTTTGTTAAGGTATATGTTGTAAATGTTTTTCTTAATTTTAGTACAATTACATTATAGAATATTGAAGCTAATCAAATACAAAGTCCCCTGTTACTATATTCATTACATATCGTATCATGTTCATATGGCAGGCTCTGAAAATATCCAGCCCTAAAGTTACAACATTGTTCACTCTAAACCAGAAATTTAAGTTGGTTTCAGGTCCAACCAAGAAAATGGTTCTGGCTCAAATCAGAAGAAAAGCATCCTTCCACCCCTTTTGTCTAAATGGCAAAGCAAGACAGGCTTATTTGTATAGCACAGTTTAGGGAATTTTGGTAGTCCACAAGTCAAGCCGCCAGGAAGCGAAGAGTGGCAGTTCTTGACTTGGCTGAACTGGAGTATGTAGAACTATAAGGTAGGAGGAGAACCATGATAGGGCAGTGGAGATTGTCTGCAGGCAGGGGAGTAGAATAGAGTGGTTGATGATGTCAAAGCCTCCTGTGAGGTCCAGCAGACTAAGAGAGTATGTTGGGAATGCCGGTATGGGAAACATGGGAGGCACGTTGGAAAAATTGGGCTTTTAGTTGGGTGGTGGTTGTGCTCTCAATCAGTTTATGATGGAGTTATGATGAGGGAGGGTTAGCAGTCATGCTTTGACACTGGTAATGGGAGAGAAAAAAGGCTGCAGTATACTTCCCCATACTTTATCATACTGCGTAACTACAGAGACCCCTGCGTAACTATAGGGTGAACCCCTGGGAGCTATGCAAATGACTATTCTTTGATCTCCAGGCTGCATTCTGTCCTTATGCAGTATGAGGAGGTGGAGAAAAGAGAAGTACAGTGGTTTTCTGCACTTGTGTACATTCAAATTCCAAAGTGATGTGAAGAGCAAAAACGGCATCTTCATTAAGTATTGGGGCATCCTGCTCTTGCTCACAGGGTAAACAAAAGGGACGTTTTTTTTTGACGAATATGGTTTTTAGGCATGATTGCCTCTCTGAGCTCTTTTCAGTGTCCCTCACCTCTCAAAAGCCACGGGCAGTCGGTTGTAGCCTGTAGCCTCTTGTAGAAAGAGGCTACAGGGGATTTAGTCTCTGGCTACGCAACACTTTATGGAGCAGTATCGATTGGCCATAAAAGGACAAGCTTAGATGTTGTTTTTTTCTTCACAATAGTATGTTTTTTTCTCCATAATTTACCCTTTACATTTTGTTACTGACTGGCTACACATTTCTGATGGCTCATCCCATTTCAGACTATAGGCTGTAATTACCGTACATATTCCCAAACTTACTAACTTGTAATTTGACTGACAGCAATTATTTCATGAAACGCAAATTTTGCATTCCAAAGCACCATCGTAGGCCTGTTTGAAGTGCCCTGGCTCTCCACGCTCACTCTTCTCCTGCTGATGAAACAGGAACACACTATCAGATGGAAATAACCGGTGACAAGCCTTATTTTCCCAGTGGCAAATGAGGGAGCTTCAAAAAGAAAGGGCGCCTAATAATGCTCCGACATCCGCCATGAAGACAAATGTATTCGCCCGAGCTTCACAAGAGATTTTACATGTTTACAGAAATGTTGGAGTGAAATTTGAAAGGAAAAAACAAAGGATTTATTCTGTCCAATCAGGTGGTACTGGGGGATAAATTATGCGACTTGTAAAGGGAAATTTCAAAAGATATGCCTCCCTCGAGTGTTTGATCATTAAAATCAGAAAACTAGCAAAGGGTATTATTCTCAAAGCTGAGGGTTAAATTAGCAAGCTACTGGTACTGAAAAAAAATTTATAATTATAATTTCATTCATCTGATGATACGTTCAGACTATCACACTATCAATGTTCCCAGTGCTCTATAAGTATTGACCGTACAGCAGTGCTTTGTCCCCATCCATTTTCTTCCACTTAACCCAATGCTGGGTGGCGGTGGCAGATGTTTGAGCAGAGACACAGACCTCCTTATCCCTATTTCTTGTTTTGTAACAGTTGAAAGATAATTACACTCCCCACCTCACCCTGACCCAAACCTTCTTCTACAACTCAAACTCAGGCCATTATCTTATACTAGTCATTTATAGCCAAGTCTGAATAAAAACCATTGAACTGACTTAATGTTGTATATCTTGACCTATTTGTGTTAGACAATACAATACAATACAATTTATTCTTGTATAGCCCTAGGTCACAACAGAAGTCATCTCAGAGGACTTAACAAAACCATTGAAATCACCAACACAGATCAGAGAATCAACAGTTAAAACACATAAAGAATATAAAGCACACACAGAAGAAAATGTCCATACATGTTGTAGAATGCTAAAGTGTCCTGGATCATCACCAATCCTTTCTGTTGGACACTAACTGTCCAACAAGACCCTCCTGCATCGACAAGGAAAAACTCTTAAAAAAAACCAGTGGGAAAAAGTGAGAAACCTTGGGGAGATCTAGGGAAACCCACAGAGAGGGAGACCCATACGAGAAAGGGATCCGCTCCTCCGGACGGACAGACAATTGTGCACTGTCTCTTGAATACATAACAAATACAAAATACAATGAAACAATGAAATGTAACAAAGTATGGACAAAAATATTGTGATGACAACGTCGTGATTGATAGTGAACTTATTTTGTCATGCATACTGTACATTTAGAAGCTGAAAGTTACCCTTCATTTATTGGAAGACTTGAGCATAAGATAAGATAAGATAAGATAAACTTTATTGTCCCAAGGGAAATTTGCTTTAGGATACAGTGCTACAAGAATCTGGATGAATTCAAAAAAGAAAGAAAAGGAAAGTGCAGCATCTCGTTTAATTTACCGTGTTTGTAGTTTTTTTTTTTAAACTTGGAATGGAGAACCGCGATGAAACCACACAAATAATACTTTGCAGTCCCATCCCTTGTTGAAGTGTATAGATGGTACATCCGGTCCAATACAGCCACTGCATCACTGCACGGATTCGTCTGTCAATCTCAGGCTCCATCCTTCTCTCGCTGAGTCCAAGAGACGATCACCATGGCCTCGGACTTGGAGGTGCTGATCTTCATCCCAGCCTCTTCACACCTTCCTCAACCTAACAAATATTTTTATCTTTTTTGCATTTTCTAAGATGTAGGAGCACTGATAACACAAATAATGTGTTTTAACATATTTTGTAACCCCCTAGTCTTTTTTAATTATAAGCCTTTACCAAATTGTTGAGATGCAGATTGATGGTAAAAGTGCCCAAAACAAAGTGAGATTCCCCAAAGAGACACTATCGACTGTAAGTAGATAGTGACTCAAAAAGTGATCTACCAAATGGTTGAGTCTTATTCAAATCCAATGTTTTCTCTTCCATCTGGTGTCTATGTATGTCTTGTATTATTTGTTCATATCTAGAGTAATTCCCTTTTTGTCAACATAAGCCCGACTGTCATCTGCCTCTACATGGTGTAATCGAGTTAAAGTGGGGCTTGTGAGGCGCAGTTATTGCCTTGTCTGGATTGGTGTTATCCATCTGAGCTTCAACACCAGACAGGAATAATGTGTTTTACATGTTTGGTTTGCATGACTCGGAAATGAATCCAGTTCTTATATTTCCCACTCATCTTCCCAAGGGCACAGTGGAATTATGTTATTATGGTTTTATAGGTTTAACGACTTCAAAGCTCGATTGTTGCGACAGTGAAGTGCAGAGAGACATTCAAGCAAAAACAATTTAGATTTTTAGTGCCTGGAATATTGTATACTTTAACACAAAATATGTAATATCAATTGAACACAACGTTAAACTATTAAAATGCACTACTTCAATTTCTTGAACATAAAATAGAAGTTGTGGAAACTTAAACAACAATAGAGGCATTTTTAATGAACTGTACTGAACTAATCTTATTGCGTCGCCTACATTTGGAAGCCAGATCTTGTTAGACCTCTGAAGCTAAGCAGAGCAAGACTTGGTTAGTACTGTGATGGTATACCTTGGGAACACCAGAGGCCACAATGGGGCGGCTGTGCGCTTTATCTCCAGTAGAAAATACTAGATTAGGAGATGGTCCATCTTTTGGTTTAAGTTAAAGGAGCAGTATGTAAAAATCTGGCCAAAGGTGGTATTGCACTCTCCCTGACGCAAGTTGCCAGATATGCAGACAATCTTAGCTGGGAACATAATATCTGAATTATGTTCAGATATTATGCACAGAGTTTTGCAAGAGTTTTGCAAACAAATCTATAACCAACCACTTTTTTACAAAGATAGAAATCCTCATTTTATTCCATGTTTTGTCATTAATTATTTGAGAATCATAAAAAGACCTTTTTTGGTGACTGGTGAAACAGTGGAGGGCGGGACATCAAAATAAAAACAACATAACAAGATACAACAAGATTCAGATTTTGAAATAATTTTGAAATTCAGATATTCTCTCTTCCGCCTCCGTCGAGCAAAGACGTGTCTCAGACCGCTCCTGCTTCTTACTGCTTGCTATCTCCTGCTCCCTCCCTCCCCTCCACTCCTCATTGTGTTTCCGACTCACCCCCTCCCTGACCCCGCCCCCCTCTGACAGCCACATTGGGCCGGAGGTGCTTCATCCCGAGAAAAAAATCCGTGGTTTATACAAAGCACAATGTGTCTATCCAACTGTCTGTGAAACTGTATGTTATTGCTCTCTGCTGTTTATTCTACTGTTTGTCGCATGGCGCCGTAAAGATGGCGCCGTGGCAAGAGCTCTGGTGTGTGTCGTCTTCTCTGTCTGGTGCACACCGGGGTAGTCTTGCACAGTTTTTCCTATGTGGTTTTACTGCAAATGGCAAATAAATGAATCTGAATCTGAATCTGAGGATTCGAAAAGACCAAGTTTTATTAACGTCTTTTGACAGATTAGGGCCATTTAATGATGATATGAAAATCTTACTTTCAGACTATAAAGTTCAGTTTATCGTCTCCAGAAGGATTTTTTTCCTCTACATCTGGACAATCTATTATCCCTGAATATGTTTTCGAGAGAATATCTCCGGCAGGAACATGCCATTGGCTCTTTGGTTGCTGTTGCTTCACATTATGGGATCTAACCGAATAGGTATAAAGAGGAGATTTAATGACACAAAGCTGTTGCCAGATACATAAAGACATGTTCTCAAGGAGACAATCCAAGATCACTGGATTGTGCTCAATTTGCGGAACTCATATTTGAGCATCGTTTGGTCCTCCCAGTTCTGCGCTGTGGATGAGCTCCCATGATGCGTTGTGCCAAATACGCATGTGTGGTTCTCATGCACGTGTACAGAGGGGCTCGTCGCGCTTTGACCAATCAGAGCTGCTGATCAGAGCAAAGTTATAGCGGGAGAGTTTGTTGCACAAGTGTGGATTCAAGAAAACCGGAGAATTTAAGAAGAAAAAAAGTTCAGGATGACAATGGACACTAAAGTTCCCACCAAATCCGACCTTTATGAAAGCTGTAGGTTCTATGTCCGCTGAGGTTGAGCTGTTTTAGTTTACTTTGAGTTCTATGGGGAAAATGTCTGGGTAGTCTACGTGAATTTAGTCTGCAGTATACCGCGAGAATCACTCGAGCATGTGTGTCCTTCAGCTCCTAATACCCTTTCCAGATATTATAAAACATCAATGGGTTGGGAAAAGAAAGAGGGGACTGGATTGGTCAGAGGGGTCAGCCGGGACACATACGTAGGTGGCCCCCATGGAGGGGGACAAGGGAAAATTAATCCCAACAGCTACTATAATCGAGCAGTAAAAATAAAAAAATCATAAGTCACAGCGTCTGCGTCCCCTGTTCTTACATTCTGATTTAGTTATGTTCATACAGGGTCAGAGAGCGTTTGGGCCTGTTCTTGTCTGTGCGTGTGTTTTTGTGTTGTAAGAGTGACGTTTGTGTCTTTTGGTGTACATAATTTTCAAAAATTAACATTAATTGAAGGTGTGAAATAAAGAATGTAATTTGAAGAATAATTGAGGAAATACTTTGATTCAAAGAATGCAGAAAAACAATAATGTTTAAAAATATTGTTGATGCTCGGCAGTGTCAGGACCAGAGCTGGAGGATACATCTATTGCGCATGTTTTTAGTGGTATAGGAGAAACCGGACGACCCGGAGAAAACCTACACAGACACGGGGAAAATAGATATAAAAGAGAAAAAGATAACTTTGCATAATATATCTTCAACAGAAAAGTAAAAGTCCTACTCCTGCTATGCTGCTGTAAGCTACTGTAAATAAAACATTCCAAGTTTAAAAATGTCGCACCTGAACTGTCTGAGCCATCTCACTGCTTCCCTTTGTTTCTCGACAGTTCATTTGTGCCACATTATATTCTGTTACAGGAAGCAGTATTCACTCACTTTGGTGCTAAACCATGGCACATTTTATGTTCGCCTGTTATTCTTAGTGACGTTCTGAAAGCATTTTTGCAGAATGGATTCAAATTAAGGCTTTTCTGGTGGCGCTCCATCACTTTGTCTCCATGAACATGTTTTTATTCCTGGATGAAACAGCGATGCACCGCTTTGGAGACTTCGGAGTATTTTGAGCTTTTAACCATGTTCACGCTTCAAAAACATAGCCAGGAACTTCTGGCTCAAACACATCCCATCCATAACCCATCTGTCTCTGTTTTCAAACACGCCATCAATTAGGTGGCAGCCATGGCATGACTGTATAGAGATAGACAATGCTAACCCTCTAGCTCAATAATTTCACTCACCATTTTGTTGCTCACTGTGATGCTATTGGTTTTTCTTTTGATGTGGTCTTTGTCAATCCAGACTTAAGGATTCACCAATCAGATGCCTACAGAGCTGGACAGATGTGGCAGTAGTCAGTCACCACCCTGTCAAGAGTGAAAGACATGTGAAGTGTCTTTGAGTGTCCAAAAAAGTGCTACGTAAAACTAATGAATTATTATTATCATTATTAATATTATTATTATTGAATTGCTGTAAGTTCTCAAACATTTTTTAAAATACACTATACGATACAATACAATATACAATATAATAACAAATGTAATACAAATTTCAGAGATGCAGCAAACTTCAAGAATCGGGAGCACCTGAGATGGAGGGATTGGAGTTTGTGTAATTGTTTGGAGAATTGATATTAAATAGTTGGTTCCTGTCAGAAGGGCGACAGTAGCTCAGTTGGTAGAGCATTGGCTGTTGCGCCTGAAGGTCGTGGGTTCGAGCCCACCGTAAGACCTACTTCACGACTCCCACTGATGACTGCTGTCGTTGTGTCCTTGGGCAAGACACTTAACCCAACTTTGCCCAAAGCCCCAACTGAAAGATCTCAGCTCCTGTGGACTCACCACCTGCAGGAGGATCAGTGAGGGGCTGGTGCTCTGTGTACTGGGTGCAGCTCTGACTGCCACCCCCCCGACCCAGAAATGGATTAAGGGGAAGAAAATGGATGGATGGGTTCCTGTCAGAATAAAACAGAAACAGAATAACGGCAAGGAAAAAGTATTTTAACCTCCAGTGGTCTGAAGTCTTTCTCAGCTGTTCATTTCACATGTCCAATAATGATGTTTGATGCGATAGCATTACAAATTCCTAGTTTGTGAATCATTCATTCACTCCATATACAGTGGCGATAGCAACAGGTACCACTGGTCCCTCCCAGCACCACCCGATCTCACACACTCCACACTCATGCAGGTGAAGTTTCTTGCCTAAGGACAATACAACAGTTTGGCACTTTACAGCGGTGTTTCCCATCACAGTACCAACCAGACCCTGTCCTGCTTAGCTTAATAGATATGATAGAATCATGCCTACACATGCAGGTAGCACCACAAACATCTGTATCATCTAAAAACCTCTCCAGGTCAGTGACTGATGAGGAACATTGCGTGTTCAGTAACTAGTTATGGTGATCTTATTTCAGGTCTGTAGAAAATTATACGTTTTGTGACTTCACAGGCTGCACATTTTCAGATCATACACTATATTTATACAATCCACATTCATGTAGTAACCTTCGATTGTCTGATTGTCATCAGTCCAATCATGACTCATCTTCAAAGTCTTCTGCACATACTTCCACCTCCATAACCCTCAAGGACACGTGATTGGAACAATCAATCAATCAATTTTTATTTATGAAGCGCTTTTCATACAAAAGATGCAACACAAAGTGCTTTACAGTTTGGTTAAAAACAATTCCGCCGGCCCAAGACCCCTCCCCCAGACCACCCAACAGACCCACCCCAAACCACAGACAAACACACACACGCGCTCATGAACACACATACACACACACACACACACACACCAGTAAAACAATAAAACCATGATGAGAGACTTGGCAGGGTTCAGATGCACCGCCCGTAGCCACAGGGGACGACACAGGACCCAGAGGAGACACGAAACCGAGGCCCCAGGCCCCCACCAGGCCCAAGAGTCCGACCCCCGCAGCCACACCGACTCCCAGTGCAGAGGGCTCCTCCAGAGGAAACACTGGGTACACTAAAAACAATACAATAAGTAAAACACTAAAATGTGAGACTAAAAGGAACACACAATATATGAATAATAGCAATAGCAATATAATAAATAATAAAAAATAAAAGATAAATAGAATGGAATAATAAAAACTAATCAAAAGCTAATCTAAAAAGGTGTGTCTTGAGCCTACTTTTAAAAATATGAACGTTCTCTGCGGCCCTGAGCTCCTCCGGCAGACTGTTCCAGAGACGGGGGCCGTAGTGCTGGAAAGATGCCTCGCCGTGAGTGTGTGTCCTGACTTTGGGGATGGTTAGGAGTCTGCTGCTGGAGGAGCGCAGGGGCCGGGAAGGTTCATAGGATAAAAGCAGTTCTGAAAGATAAGAAGGCCCAAGACCATTAAGACATTTAAAAACCATTAAAAGAACCTTAAAATTGATCCTGAAACACACAGAGGAGCCAATGCAGCGATTTTAAAACCGGTGTAATGTGGTCCCGCCCCCTGGTCTTAGTCAGGACACGTGCGGCCGAGTTTTGGAGTAATTGACCTGGTCACCTGGTTTGAAATCATGACAGTGTTAAATTGAGTATCAACTACTACTACTACTACTCAGTGGTAGATTTTTCTTATTAAACCGCATCATCTCTGTCTTTTCACATCCAAACCTGTTTAGTTTTTTTTCCATCGATTACATTTGCAAGCAGCAGAAAATAGGCGTTTCACGGTAAATAATGTCCACACTGGTGACACCCACGCTATAATACATTCATGGTGCCACGCCAAGATGCTATCTTGATAGATGCTTCTTTGTCTAATAGATCCATGTTCTTTGTAAACAACACCAGCCGCGCAGTTTGGTGACGCAACAAATATGCAACATTCCTTACGGGATTGGAGGGGGTTGAGGAGAGAGCCATCTGTGCGAGCCTCGACAGACAGTTCAGAGGCAAAACGGAGATTATATGTCTTTACTATTATCGGCGTATTTTATTTGTTGCTTTTCTTACTATCTGACTTATCTGTAGGTCGTCAAAATTGCCGATAGTTGCCGATTATTATCGGGTACCGATATTATCGTGCATCCCTACTTCTATACAATTGCTCTGGAAACTCCAAAAACGAGCAATAAGAACCAATCATAAAGCCGGCTACCATGATCACACCAACATACTGTTTCTGCAGTCCAGACAGTTAAATTCTATGACCTGGTTGAGTTTTATACAGCTCAGTTATTGTACAAAGCAAGTAAAAATAAATTGCCAAAAAAGATTCAATTACTTTTTCAAATAAGACAGGGAAAGCACAATTTAAGGGGTTCTAATATCTTTAAAGTTCCAGCCGTGAGAACGACACGGAAGAGTGTGTGTGTGACGGTACGTGGGGTCCGGCTCTGGAATGGTTTGGGGGACGACCTGAAGCAGTACAAAGTACTTTGGAAATTCAAATCTAAATACAAAGAAATTATATTAATGAGATACAAATCAGATGAAACGTTCTAAATACGTTATGTTCCAACTTTAAAAACAGAAGTCGAAATATAGATGTATTTTATTGTCTTACACAAGTAGTATATGTGTGTCGATTGTATGTGTTAGTACTGTATGTGTACATGTATATGGATTTCAATTTGGAGAGACGAGAAACAAGAGCTTTTGAGTATTTTATTGGGAGGAGGTTTGGCGCCCTAGGCCCCGGTGCAGCCTTCAGATCGGAGGGGCTCTGCGATGGAGCGTGCCAATCCCCCGGGACCTAGGCACTGGTGGCGGCATTTGGCAGCGGGAAGCAGATTGAAGGCGGATTGAAGGCAGGGTGAAGAGGAGGAGGAGGGGAGGCGGTGGTTGCAGGCTTCGAGAAGGCCGAGAATGGGAGTTCCTCCGCTTTTAAGCGGCTGCCTGGCCGGTGCGGTGATTGGAAGGGGGCGTTTGCCGTGCGATAGGCTGGGGATGAGAACCGGCCTGGAGGGGTTACCTTTGGCTGACGTCTACCAAATTGAACTTCCGCTGGCTGCATTTCAATTTGGAGAGACGAGAAACAAGAGCTTTTGAGTATTTTATTGGGAGGAGGTTTGGCGCCCTAGGCCTTCAGATCGGAGGGGCTCTGCGATGGAGCGCGCCAATCCCCAAAAAGGTTGTGAGTTGATGGAGTTTTGCAGCCTGGTTTGGAGGGGATAGACGTCGGGGCTACTCTATGCTGAGAACGCTAACGCTATATACTGTGACCGCTATCGCTATATACTGTGACCGCTATCGCTATATACTGTGACCGCTATCGCTATATACTGTGACCGCTATCCGTTTTCGCTATATACTGCGACCGCTATCGCTATATACTGTGACCGCTATCGCTATATGCTGATGACCATCGTGCGCTAACCATTTTTTGCTATATACTGTGACCGCTAACCATTTTTTGCTATATACTGTGACCGCTATCGCTATATACTGTGACCGCTATCGCTATATACTGTGACCGCTATCGCTTATATACTGTGACCGCTATCGCTTATATACTGTGACCGCTATCGCTATATACTGTGACCGCTATCGCTATATACTGTGACCGCTATCGCTATATGCTGTGACCGCTATCACTATATACTGTGACCGCTATCGCTATATACTGTGACCGCTATCTACTGTGACCAAACTTGCGGATACTCAGCTGCTGCCGCCACCAGAAAGTTTAGCGAGCGTTTTAAGGAGATGCCAAAAGCCGCTGGGCTGCCAGGATGGTAGAAGAGTCAGGCCTGATGTATGAGGAGAGGGCCGATGATGACCAGCGGCCCAGCTGCTGGGGGGCGGAATGGGGGAGCCCCAGGGACGCGGCGCGCGTGGCGGCGCCTATCCGGAAGGAGTGAGCTGTGTAGAGATGGGGAGACAGTTTACAAAGCAGCAGTACGGACTTGAGTTGGGCTCTGAACCAGTTGGATGACATGGGAGGTTATCGGGAGTAAGAGATCTCCTTTCCGAGAGCGGAGGCGAGTGTAATGCATCATGGATCTGTAGGGACAGGGAGAAGTGTCAGACCGAGCTATGACTATATGCAAGCGCCTTTGCGTTTGGAATGCT
Source organism: Knipowitschia caucasica (assembly GCA_964034765.1). NCBI lineage: Eukaryota > Metazoa > Chordata > Actinopteri > Gobiiformes > Gobiidae > Knipowitschia > Knipowitschia caucasica. The sequence goes on from OZ035838.1 coordinate 20,268,400, forward strand.
TGAGGTGGAGGTTGAAGTAGTCGGGATAATATGACAGGTCAGAGAAGGCAATGTCTCGGGATGCATTAAAGGTGGCGTGAGAGTTTGTGAATTCGCTTATGCGTAAGAAGCCCATTTTCATGTAGGATGCAGCGGAGGAGAGAAGGTGAAGAGACGGAGGGACTAGGCCGGGGCGAGGGATTCCGTGCAGGGGATCTGGCATGGCGATGGATTGGCAGAAGCGTCAGAACTCCTGGAATTTAAAGCGAGAGAGAGAGTCAGCAGACAGTTAGGTGACGAGGGACGTGACGAGCAGTGATGATAAAATGTTCAGGACTGAGAGCCATGTGATGCGTCTAAGGAGGATGTGATTTGGGGAGAGGATGAACGACTTCTGTTAATTATTTCAATGGCGTCGAGGTTGTCGCACGTCACGGAAATCCTTTTCCTATGCCGCGTATGGTTCCGCAGCACGCAGGCTCCGGTCGCGGGATATATCTCGTGGAGCGCGGAGGAGATGCTTCGAGGGAAAGCGTCGGGCCGGGTCCCGGCGAACCACTGGTCCTGGAAAACCCCCAAAAACCCACGGACGGGGCTGCGTCCGTGAAGAACCGCGGGGCATCTGAGACAGGATGATGTCACTGTAAAAAAAGAGAGATACACCATCCCAGCGGCTCTGCAGACGGGACCGGAACGCCAGGTCGGAGCAGCGCCCCGCGTCCGGGCAGACGCGTCATTGAGGGAGGAGACGGAGCCGGCGAGGGAAGGAGTCTGGAATTAAAAGAACGACCTTGGGGAATGATACAGACGGCATAATGAAGATGCCCGAGGAGGGAGAGCAAGGACGCCTCGAAGTGACGGGAAGGCCAGGGCAGACCGGGAGAAACGCGGATGCGTTCGAGCTTGTCCAGCGGGAGGGAGGCCTCCATGCGCGTGTGTCGAGGCGGATGCCGAGAAACTCCAGAGCGTTGGCGGGGCCTGTGGGCTTTCCGGAGTGGAGGAATCCGAGGGCAGAGAAGGCGGGCCTGAGCTTGCTGAGAGAGCCCCCGGAGCAGTCTGAGGGTGGGTCGACTATGAGGGAATCATCGGGGAGATGCAGACAGAGGGGAGCCGCGCGAAATTAAGCAGAATCCGACACGGCGCCTCCGAGAGATTGTTGAACGAGAGGGACTACTCCGGCAGTCAAAGGTGAGGCGCACTGCGAAGAAGAACTCCGACGCCACTTGACCCCTGAACAGCGCCAGTGGTCGGGGTGGATGGCAGCAGCTTGAACGCGACCGGGATGACGGCCTTGGAGAGCCAGGAGCCGGGGCCGAAAGTCTTTATCAGCCTGATCGCGTGGTCCACGGTAGCGGACTGCAGGGAGAAGGGCGCTGGAGGGAAGGGGCTGTTGATGCTTGGGCGGGCCCGGAGCGGGGACAGGAGAGGACGAGTATGAGACGCTTCTTCCTGGAGTGCTTGCGGGTGGCGATGCCCATCGGGTTAGAGCGAGACGGAGAGAAGGGGCCAATGACGTAGCCCACGGACACCTCCCGCGCCCGAGCCGCGTGCCGACTTGGGGCTCACGGAGAGCCGGGAAGAGGTTGCGGGACACGAGACGCCGAGGGACCTAAACAGAGCCTGCAGTCTAATGTGAGGGATTTAAATAGAGCTTGCAGTCCAAAGTGAGGTATTAAAACTGAGCCCGCAGTCCAAGTGAGGCGTTTAACGGAGAGCCTGCAGTCCGGTGTGAGGGAGTTAAACGATGGGAGGGATCCAACAGAGCCTGCAGTTTTTTAATTTTTTATTTATTTATTTATATTTATTTATATTGATATTTATTCATATTTACATTTATTTATATTTATTTATTTTTATATATGAGCGTTCCAGATATAAGCAGTACCATATATGCAGTTCCAATATGAGCAGTTCCATATAAGCAGTTCCGTGTACAAGCCGTTCCATATATAAGCAGTTCCATATATAGCAGTTCCATATATAGCAGTTCCATATATAAGCAGTTTCATATATAGCAGTTCCATATATAAGCAGTTCCATATATATAGCAGTTCCGCATGAAGCAGTTCCGGGTACGGTATAACAGCTCCAGATATAAGCAGTTCCAGATATAAACAGATCCGTGCGGGATTAACCTGGGAGCTCGCAGTCCAATGTGAGGGATTCAATTTGGGAGCCGCAGTCCAGAGGGATTTAAACGGGGCTTGCAGTCCAAAGAGAGGGATTTAAACAGAGCTCGTAGTCCAGAGAGGGATTTAAGAGAGCCTGCAGGCCAAAGTGAGGGATTAAAACTGAGAGCACACGGTCCAATGAAAGGGATTAAACTGAGGTCTTGCAGTCCAATGTGAGGAATAACGGAGCTTGCAGTCAGAGTGAAGGATTTAAACGGAGCTTGGTTAAGAGAGCCTGCAGAACAATGCGAGGGCTTTAAACTGAAGCTTGCCCGCCAAAGCACGGGGCCAACTGAGCCTGCGGTACAATGCGAGGGGAAAAAACCGTCCGCAGATCTCATACTTACCCACAACGCCAGAAGACAAGGGACAACACAACGGGACCACGCCGTACGGCACGAGGAGGCAGGGATGCGCACAGCTCCCACCGCACCGGTCCAGACCGGCCGTATGCAGCAGCAGGCCGACGAGACGGGCAGCGGCGGACCCGCAGAAAGAGCCCGCAAAGGAGGAGAGCGGCAAAGACCCACGGACCACAGCACGAGACCCGCAGCAGGTGCAGCGACGCGGAGGAGGAGCAGACCACACGCAGCAAGACAGAGGACAGCAGGGACCGCAGGAGTAAGCGTGAGTAGACAAAAGCGATTCCTCCAGAACGATTCATGCAAGGCTTCGAGAAGGCCGAGAGTGGGAGTTCCTCCGCTTTTAAGCGGCTGCCTGGCCGGACCGGTGATTGGAAGGGGGCGTTTGCCGTGCGATAGGCTGGGGATGAGAACCGGCCTGGAGGGGTTACCTTTGGCTGACGTCTACCAAATTGAACTTCCGCTGGCTGCATGTGTGTATGTATATATGTACGTGTACTCAGGTATATTTGTATACATGTTTGTGTGTATGTGTGCATTTGCACGTGTTTATGCACTTATCTGTTTAATAGAGTATAATGTAAAACTTTGATGTAATTTTATGTTGTACAGGACAGTGTTCAGTATTTAGTTTTATTTTGTAGTTGGGGGTGGGAGTACACAAGTATTTCACTTCTTCTCACTCCCTTTCAAGCATAGAGCATTACTGTAAAGAAAAAAGAATGTAATCTGTGTTAATATATATTGTTTACCATAACATTTAGGAATTTAAGTTTTGTTATTGTTTCATGCTCATGCTTGAAATAAACTATTCATTCATTCATTCATGTTTAACAAAATTATGAATGAGTCAGATTCACAATCAGGGAATCTTTGAGAACAGATGGCCACACCCCCTGAGCGATTGGTGCCATGTGAAAAGTACATTTTCTCTCCCCATTTGGTTCTTCCAAAAGGATTCATCCTCTTCTCAGAAGTGGGTCTCCTGTAAAAAAAAACACGTTTTGATTTAAGTCCTTTGCAGTACAGAAAAATAGCTTTACGTTTTACATCGTCCCTCAGATTTCTTGCATTAAGTGAAAGAAAAGATAATTCAGATTAAAGAGTGAACATAACAACAACAACAACAAAAGAAAGTGAAACAACAGTTAATTAACAGTTAATAAACAGTTTTTGAACAAGTGTGTGTACAGTGAAACATTTCCTCTAGTTTTTTAGACCTCATTCCTCATAAAAACCTTGAAGTTCATGCCGTTGTTAGATCCGTTGACCGTCTATGAAAGGACCTCTGAAGTATAATCACTTGCCCGCTTTCCTTGCCTCTTGTGTCTTCGACCAGAGTATTTCTCTTGATTGTCGAACTGCCGCCGTTAAGTCCTCCGTGAAGTGGACTTCCGTCTCTTTACAAACCTCCGATTCCTTTGTTATTCTCCAGATGCCATCACGGTGTTGTCTCTTCACAAACTGGATAATCACCGGGCGTGTCCTCTTCTCTTCTTTCCTCCCGATGCGATGAACTTCACTCTTTCTTTCAGTCCTTTGACTCTTATCCCGGCATCTGCTGTCACTTTCCTGTGCAGTGGTCATGTAAAACTTGATTTTCTTTTTCTAATGTTGTGACTTTTTTCTCGAGCACTGACACCTTGCTTTACACTCTTTCAGCTCCCCAGCATGAAACACCAGAGACTTTGCCAGGCTGGTAATGATGACGCTATTCTCTTTTAGGGCTTTTTCTTGTCTCTCAATACGAGTGGTTACGTTGGTTTTGGCTATCACGATGGCTTCAAATGAGGATTCATTTGGTTAAACCCTTTTTCCCGGGGCTCCTTTGAGCGGTGAGTTTAGTGGAGAATCGTCAAGTTGCCGCTTGTCATGTCTAGCGCAAGAAGTCTCCATAGCGGCATAATCATGGTGTAAAAGCCAGCCGTTAGCTTCTTCGGGCTCCTCCTCTTTCTTAGCTTATTATTCAATAATCACATTTACTAACCTGTGGGTGTATCTGTTGCTCCCCTGAAACAGGGAGAAAAAGATCACGAGAGTGATTCACATGTTTTCCTAATGCGTGACTTTAATGCAATCGAGAATAACAGCATTTACATTTTTACTCTTCGCTATTTTGTGCCGCATTTCCGTTGTTTTGAGGAGCGCTGAAGAACGGTTGGGCAAAACGTCTCTAAGTTCAAACGCACACAAACAAATCACTAGCTTATAAAACACATCTTTGAACAGGAAAACGCCTCACAAAGTACACACTGACACATTAATAACAATCCTGTGCTCTTTACATGAAACAGGGAGAAAAAGATCACGAGAGTGATCGACTTGTTTTCTTCATGCAATTTAATGCAATGAAGATGAACAGTGGAAAATCCCTCTTGTGGCGCACGCAGGCATGACCAGTCGGTCTAGAGTCCAAGACGTACTAGCAGATCTACCAAATGAAAATGATTGCTAAAATATTAATAATCATGAAACATTGTAACAAACTTTTAAAACTGTATTTTTATTGTGCATTAAGGTTATGTAAATTATTATTTATTCTGAACGTATTATTTTTAAAATAACATTGTGAATAACCTATTACATGTCGTTGTCATGGAGACGTAACTTGTATTCAAACTGCTGCTCGCCCACATCACTTGCTGTTGGTCTCTGACGCTTGTGTGGAATTATTAACTCTCTTTGTCTCATTTGCGTTTGAGGATAAAGCGGTGGAATTAACACTGAGGCACTAATACACCCTGCTAAACCAGTTTGTTGACACTTTTCTAGGTCTGAAAACTTCTTCCAACAACACCTTGTGAAGGATGGCTCCCTCCCACTCCCCGGACTCTCTGCCCCTGTTCCCTGGAGGTAATCACTGAAATGATAATAAAACATTCATCCAATACACCAACATGACGCTACGTAAACAGTTGTGTGGCTGTTTCGATGAGCCACGTGTTTGTGTGAAGAGCTAGCATTAGCATTAGCATGTGTGCTGAGCTACTGTATGAAAGAGCTTCATTACAGAAGCTGGACTTCTCTCTTTTGGTTTGGTAACCTGTAAAAACAGCTGCTGATAATGGCACAAGTTGATCAGGAAGGCTGTAAAGTTGTGTTTGTGGGCGTCAACATGCATCAGCGTCTTACAGGTTCATGAGCACAGTCACAGATAGTTGACATGTAGCTAAACATGGAGGCTGTTGTATTAAATATAGACTAAAAAGCAGATGTGAATTTGACTGACCCTGATTTGAACTCCGTCTCGTTTTCCTAAGCAAAAAGACCTGGTCTCCCCTTCTCTCTTTGTAGTCCAAAGTGCAGAATATGAGTTAATGATAGTTAATCTGGGGGGGGGGCCAAGATCTGCATTCCTAGATTCTGCTAATCCTTTCCGTTGTTTGGAGAAGGAAATGGACCCAGAATCTGGAAGGACAGCCTTGAGAGTCTCCTGCCTTATCTCAAGGAAGTAATATTTCTATAGAATTAGGGAGGGGTAGTGTGTGTGAATGATTTCTGTTTAGGTCTGGCGAGACGGAGGAGAAGACCTGATACGACCCGCCCCCTTCTTCCTGCACATCTTCTGATATGCTTTGGCTTGGCCTCAGTCAGCAGAGGGCCAGCGAGGGACATAGACAGAATAGCATAGTATAGGAGCTCGCTTGTGGAATTTCTGTATCTGATTGTAAAGACAAATTAAATATAGATGTTAAACTTGGAACCTTTTGTCTTACTTCTGCATCAACTTTGAACACGTCCGTCAAAGGGTATTTTTGACAACAAGGCACATTAGATGTTGCTGGAGATGCTGTACACAGGTTTATCTGAGTGTTCCTCATTGATAGTGGTAAGAGTGGTGCCTGTATACTGTCAGATGCTCTGTAGTGCTAGAGAAGGCACACTGAGCTCACTGGGATCAGCTAATACTACACTAAGTACGGTAGGAAACTCAATCCAATCGTTTCAATCTGCAAAAGGAGTTAACCCCGTCCCACTTGTTAACAGGGAAAGCACAATGGAGTCAGCCTCCAGGACCTTAGTTATGAAATGTAATGTTGTACTAAGGTGTGGGTACAAACCAGAGGCTAATACCCCCTAACCAGTAGAGTAGATTTCTGTTTAATACCAAAAATCTGCAAACCAGTGGGGGCGGTTTTCCGGCTAAAAAAATTTCCAAATGTAACGTGTGCTGACATGCTTGGCTGACCAAAAGCGTTTGGTTAAACGCGTAGCAAGTCCATTTTAATAAAATACTTTTATTTTTTCAACTACATCAGAGACCCTCAACTTACTTTTTCTCTTTCTGACAACCCTAAATCTGGCAGATTGCCCTGTCTTTGAAGAGGACACGTGTGTGTTTAAGTTAAAGCCCTCTAGCCTACACTTGTACCCTCATGCAGCACGTCACCTTCTTGCTTTAAACTAAATTAAATAATATATATGTATATAAACAAAATAGTACAGTACATTTCCGATATAAGTACCAAATTAAGTGGCTTTTAAAAAGGCCAGTAAAAGTGGAATTATAGAGGAAAGTAAAGGGCGGGGGAAAGGTTATGAAGTGTTCTTGAGTCCAAATGAAAAGGGGAATAAAGAAACTGTTCTTAGGTTGGTTTGAGGTTCTGGTCTTTCGGCTTCTGTTCAACACAGGCGTGTGGAAGAGAATGGAATACTATCTGAAACAATGTAGAAGACACTTTGGTGACCTTGGTCTGTAAAAATGGCGCTATAGTAAATTAACGCTTTCTTACATTACAATTTTGTATGTGGTGTGTACTCCTAATTCTGTAACTGGGGAGTGCAACACTGAAATTTCCCCACTTAGGGCCAAATAAAGGATCCTAAATACAATTAAACAATGATTTAGAAATAGGCTTTTAGACCGAAAGGGTGGGGTTTATTTTTTTGTAAGCTTGGAAAGTCAATTTTCATAACGCGTCACTTTTAAAGTTGTCATTACGTGTCCATGTCCTGTCTGCTGTGCGTACCTTGTGTTGTCCGAAGCAGAAAGTGGCACAGCATCAGCATCCCTCCCGTCTTGAACGATCCACCACAGGCCATCGATGTACCCTCCGCACACGGCTCGGCTGATAACTGGGGACGAGTGAGATGGTTTTGGGACAAGGAGAGCGAGGTGAGCTGCCCCGTCGTCACCCGCACCGGTGTCTGGAAGCATACAGGGTTCGTGTTGTTAGTGAGCGGGCACTTAAACAGTAAGCCCTTGCAACAGCTTTTAAACTGAAAGTGGACTATAAGCAGAAATCTACCTTCTGGTCCGCTTCAGTAAAGGGGATTGAACTCAATTTTAATCATATTATTTTGGATCAGTAGTTTGCGTTCAGGAAACAACCATCACCACATCCAAAGAGCCTATAGTTTCACATAGTGTGGATGGCAGCTAAAACTATAGTTAGTACTATGGTAAACTGGTAACTAATTGTAAACATAAAAAGTCAGATTCTACTTAGTTACCAGCCAATTTCTCAAACCACATGCACACGAAAAACACATTTCCACATTCTTTGTCAGTCGAAATCAACTATGGTCTAGAAAGGACCAATATAATCAGTCCCACTAGGACTGTAAGAATTTTTGGAAAGTTGGTGGTTTGAAATTGTATTTTGAAATACTTGCTCCATGGAAATCGAAGGCGTACATCGGTATGTATGCTTTAAAATCTGCTCCAAGTGGGCCGTTTTCATGGAAATAACAGGTGCTATATATCTCTGCCACGTGAAAGTCTTGACACCGCCAGCAGCTGGGGAACTGGAAGTGCACTTCAAAGCTCGTGTATGCTTATGCAGGCTGTGTCACTATCTGATGTCCCTCAGAATGCAGACCCGAATTTGGACACAGCATTAAAACTCACCTAACAAGGTCTTTGCTTCAACATTTTTGGTTCCATCACTAGTTTGCTATATGCATGTATTTTGGCCTCTTTCAAATCAGGCTTTTTCAGCCAGAAAAGTGAAAAAGAAGTTCTATTGATTGAGCCAGTCCTAAATCTGGAGCTGTGCAACGCACTGAGGAAGGTCTCCAGGATTGCGGATCCTCGCTCTGTCTCCAGCGTTGCGGCCAGCCCATCACCACCGTTTGGGCCTCATCCCCCCAAACCACTGGACTGGAGTCATGTAACTGATGCCATCGCGTGTTGTCTGTGCCACAATGCCTGGACAAGCCCATTTACCCACCCCCCGCTCCTTCTCCATCAGGTGCTTCAAGGTCTGCAAAAACAATAAACACACTTTTTTTAATAATAATAATAATGATAAAATTAAATGGTTTTAAATAGGTCTTTTCAGGGTTTACTTCACTCACATGCACATTGGTGAATAAAGCTGCTGTAAGCCACAGCTCCCTAGGACACACCATACAAAGCGAGGCAACCCAGTCTTTGCCTTTACAGCCCTTTGCACCACCACCAACCATACACATACCACACAGTCAGACGATTTTAGTCCATGTGGGTGGAGAGTGTCTTGCCTAAGGACACAACAACAGTTGGGCACTATACACTGCCCGCCTGCTGTGAAAACGCATGCGTGCCTACTTCTACATGGCCCCCCAAACTCCTCTCGTCTAACCATAGGCCAGTTTTATAAGACAAAGGCTCCTTCCCATTCGTCCCACGTGTCCTTGGGGAGGCACAACTATCAGAGGCTAGAAGTAGCGTACGGGCCCCACCGTTACCCATGGGCCTTGACGCTACTTCCAGGCTTTGTTCTCCTAAACAGTTTGTGCTCGCTAAACAGTTTGGAACTACACTTGCACTCTGCTCTGCAGCCACACCTCGATTTATGATTTCCGCACCAATTCAATGTGCTTCTTGCTAAAAATATCTTGAACCCAAACGTGATTTGGGTATCTGCCAATTAGTGGCAGGGTTGAACACAATTGAACCATTTTAAATGTACCGCATGCTTGCCGACAGCCCCGTGGTGGCTATAGGTAATTGCTTTCATTTAATTGTTCTTTTGACCCTTCATACGAGTTGCAACGGGGGGGGGGTGGGGGGGGGGGGGGGGGGGGGGGGGGGGGGGGTGCGGGGGGGGGGGGGGGGGGTGGGGGGGGGCTCCGCGGGCCCCAGCGTCCTCCCCATAGCTGTGGAGAAAGTTCGCCCCCCGACCCACAGATACCCCACGATGGTCAGGCCCTTCCCGGCTTTGAGGCTGACAGGCAAATGTCAACAAGCGAGGGGACTTCACGTGAGCGTCTTCATCCAGCCTTCAGCAGTACCAGGATTAGAGGCCTGGGAAGAAAACAAGATCGTGTTCATGAAAACCTGTTATGAGAACATACCGTAGAAACAAAGATATTCACTGGGTCATCAAAGGGCCAAGTGGCTGGGTCTGCTCCTGCTTGGATTGGAGCACTCCCTTTTTCCATCTGAGGAGGCTGGGCCGGTCCTTCGGATTGCGCAGCCTCTGCTCAGGACTTTATGGATTTCTGTGTAGCCTCTGCATACACTACGCTGCCCCGTGGGGGGTGGCTGGGGCCCCCGTGCAGCACAGAGCAGAACAGGAGTAGACTCACCAAGCTGGTGGGGAGAGGCCAGCTCCACTCTGGGCTGCCCCTGGACTCTGTGGAGGTGAGGAGCAAGAGGGTGCTTAGTCAAAGTCACCTCCAATCATGGAAAACAACCACCCACCTCACTGCACAGGGACGTAGAATGGCTGGGGAGCTCTCTCAGTGGAAGGACGAGACACCCTCAGAGCAAGAAGGAGTGCTACCGCAAGGGGCCTTTATGATCCCTCAACACTTTCCATGCAGACTGTAACAAACTGACAACTGTCCTTAGGCACCTAGGACTGGAAAAAAAGAAAATACCCTGCAAAAAAAACCTTTTGCCACTTTTTTCTAATGTCACTTTTATTGTACACTAATATATTGTGCATGTTAACATGTTGTTGTACACACTTCTTTTTCCTTTTTCGTATCCTTGAGTGATTATATCCATGGCCAGATGAGACATGTCAATTTCTTCCTGTGTGAGATCAATAAAGTGCCATCTTATCTAACTCATTGACTGCAATAGCCGTATTCGATGATCTTCACTGATTTTCAAGAACCCACAGCATATTGTGTGCTAGTGGACAATGTAAATATAGAAACCAGGATTCTGAAAGTCTTGACTGTCTACTTTCATCACAAAAATAAGTTTGTTTGTCTAGCTTGTTTTTGTTCTCCTGTAATCCCCAGTCGAATAGAGGTAAGTTTGACGGAAATCTACCAGAACAAATACACCAAATGGCAGTCAATGTAGTTTAAATACTGCAGCCACACCAGTCCCTTTGGAGGACTGATTACCCCTGACTAGACTGGCAAACGATAGGTGGGTTCAGAGAAAATACCTCCCATAAAACAAAAAATATAATCTGATCTAGCGTGCAAATAAAAGCAGTATATAGCCATTCTTTTTATAAAGATAAAATGTATCACTAATAAATCATAAAACATTTGAACTCTGAAACCAGTTGGAGCCCCGAACCAGGACCAGACCAGATGACCAAGAACTCAGATTCAAACCATTCGCGAGATTCCGATATTCGATTTTGTGCCTCTGCTTGTTAAACATCAAAATCGCTAACCTGAGTCCCTATCGAATGCTTTTTATCATTGGTATTGTTATATTATATAAAACACATCTTTTAAACAAGTAAAACAATATTTTTTGTGTATGAACCCAACAAGGAATTGACTCAAATCGTATTTTTTATTATTTTGATTTCAAGTATTATTTACCATTAAAAGTGATGTCCTGGAGTTTGCCTAGAAAGAAGCGGTTACAAAAAACGACCAAAGGCCTAGCTCCCTCCTCCGTCCTTTCTGATGGTCCTACACCTTTCATTTTCCGTAACAATCAACAAACAAATAATGTTAACAGTGAACCACATTATACATATACATTATTAGATACACATGCATAAGAGGTTTTCCAGAATTATCTGATTTTTCATGACAAAAATAATGATTTTTGATTGAATGGGGAAAAAATAGAGCGAGTCGGGGTAATATCCAAAGGTAACTGTAACATTGATTGAACATTGTTTGGACACACTGGTCAGATTATCTGATTATTGATACAGGTTCAGTATATAAATTGGTATATTGGGTAATTAATTATATATATCAAAATTGTCCACTCACCTTTGGCCCTCCGCTGGCGTTATCCCTCTCTAAGTCTTGGGTCCTCTACCAGAGGCCTGGGAGCTTGATGTTTCTGCGCAGTAACCTTTTGCTTGTTCGCTAGGCACTGCACATTTCTGGACCGAGATGTCCGAGGTTGTTCCGTGATATCCGCTGAAACCACATCATCTAGCTCGGGGGTCACTGCCACCGAGTTGCACCGATCACCACGGGCACTACTTTCACCTTTACCCTCCAGGCCTCTCCAGCTCCTCTCTGAGACCTTGGTATTTCTCAAAAGCTTTTCATGTTCTTTTTTCCGGATGTTTACCCATCCGCTGTAATTTGCCACGTCCACCACCACGGCTGTCCCTCTGCCCTTTGTCTACCACCACAATGTCAGGTTGGTTCGCCATTACCATATCCGGTCGTCTGTATCTGGAAGTGCCCACAGGATCTTCGCACGCTCATTCTCCCACCACCTTTGGAGGAGTTTCCCACATATACCATGGGTTTCCAGCCCATACTCGCACGATTTGTTCTTCTGTACACTATGCAGCCCCATGTTATGGCGTTCCAGTAGGCCATTACCCTGCCCAGGCATCTTCGCACCCTGCAGTTGTATGTGATTGGATCGTCTCAGGTGCCTCTTTGCACAACCGACACCATTGGGGTCTTGTCTGGTGTGTATATCGGGCCTCATCGCTACAGTGCTCAGGGCCCTGCTCCTGTGCATGCCATGATGAGGTGCCTCTGTGCTGTCTGTCAAGCCAGGCCCTTTCTAGCCATGTGGGTAGGACTTCCTGGAATCAGCCACTTCTGTTTGCTCCGTTGGTACACTTGCCGTGTATGGGCTTGTTCTCCCATGATGGGGCCTCGTCCTCCTCACCTTCCCTCATCTCGCCACTCTGCGCCTTAGGACATTCACTGAGTACTTCAACCGTTTTTTGGCCATGCTCCATGATGTAGTCTATGAGTTTGGATGTATTCGTCCTGGACAGTGGCTCTCACACTCACTAGTCCTCGCCTCCTAGCTTTTACGGCTTACGTAAAGTCTCAAGTGCTATAATATAGGATATAATAGTATAATAATATAAAATAATAGAGTATAATTATATATATAGTATAAATAATATATATATATCGACCACCTTGAGACTGTACGTAATGGCCGTAAAGAAGAGGCCGAGGACTAGTGAGTGTGAGAGCCACTGTCCAGGACGAAACATCGAAACTCCATAACTACATCATGGAGATGGCCAAAACGGATACGTACTCAGTGAATGTCCTCAGCAGTGGCTAGAATGAGGAGGTGCTGGAGAGAGCCCATCTGGGTAAACAAGCCTACACGGCATGTACCTCCGAGCATACAGAATGTGGCTGATCTCAAGAAGTCCTAGCCGGGGGGGGGGGGGGGGGGGGGGGGGGGGGGGGGGGGGGGGGGGGGGGGGGGGGGGGGGGGGTGGGGGCCCAATTGCTAGAAAGGGCTGGCCAACAGGACAGCAACAGAGGCACTCATCAGTTGCTGCACAGGAGCAGGCCTCTGAGCACCCAGAGCGATAGAGGCCCCAGATATAGCCACACCAACAAGACCCAAGGTGTCGGTGTGCAAAGAGGCACCTGAGAACGATCAACACATAACTGGCAGGTGCAAGATGCTGGCAGGAAGCCTACATGGAACGCCATAACCAAGTGGCTGGCATAGTGTACAGAAACATCTGTGCAAGTATGGGCTGGAAACCCAAGGTCTAAGTGGGAAACTGCCTCAAAGGTGTGGAGAATGACGTGCGGAAGATCCTGTGGAGGACTTCGCAGGAAACAGAACCGGACCGAGTGGGAAGGCCGAACAACCGACATTGTGGTGGTAGACAAAGTGGCATAGGACAGCCGTGGTGGTTTGGACGTGGCATTCCAAGCGAATGGTAACATCCGGAAAAAAGAATATGTCATTGAAAAGCTTGAAAATACCCAAGGTCTCAGAATAGGACTGGAGAGGGCCTTGGAGGGTAAAGGTGAAAACTGTTACGTGCCCGTGGTGAACGGTGCACTCGGGGCAGTGACCCCGAAGCTAGATGAAGTGGTTAAAGCGGAGTCCCCGGAACAACCTCGGACATCTCGGTCCAGAATGTGCAGTGCTAGGAACAGCAAAGATACTGCGCAGAACCCTCAAGCTCCCAGCCTCTGGTAGAGACCCAAGCTTAGAGAGGGATAACCGCCCGCGGAGGCCATAGGTGAGGGACAATTTTTATATAATAAAATTAATTACCCATTACCCATTTAAATACTGAACCTGTATCCATAATCAGATCATCTGGCAGAGTGTCAAAAATTTTCAATCAATGTTAAGTTACTTTCGGATTTACCAACGATCGCTTTTTTTTTCCCCATTAAAAGCAGTTATTTGGTCATAAAACAGATATTCTAAAACCTCTATGCATTGTATCAATAATGTATATGTAGTAATGTTTCTCTGATTACATTAATTGTGTTGATTGTTTACGGAAAAGAAAGGTGTAGACCAATCAGAAAGGAAGGAGGAGGGAGCTTGGGTCGTTTTTGTACCGCTCTCTTTTCGGGCAATACTCCGACAATCACTTTAATGGTAAATAATACTTAAAATAAAAAAATAAAAATCATTTTGAGACAATTCCTTGTTGGGTCAATACACAAAAAATATTGTTTACTTGTTAAAAGATGTGTATTATAATATACAATACCATGATAAAAAGCATTCGATAGGACTCAGGATAGGATTTTGAAGTTTAACAATCAGAGGCACAAAATCGAAATCGGGACACTCTCGCGAATGGTTGAATCTAGTCTGCTCTGTCTGGTCCTGGTCTGGTCCAACTGTGTTTCAGAGTTGTCAATGTTTATGATTGATAGTTGATACATTTAATCTTTAAAAAGTTATGTATATCATGCCCTTAAATTTGCACGCTAGATCCAGATTATATTATTGTTTTTTATGGGGAGGTATTTTCTCCTGAACCCACTATCGTTTGCCAGACTAGATCAGGGTAATCAGGTGCCTCAAAGGACTGGTGTGGCCTGCAAGTAGTAACTCATTGACTGCCATTGGTGTTATTGACGGGTGAATTTCCCGTCAAACTTACCTCTATTCGACTGGGGATTACAGGAGAACAAAACTGCTAGAACCAACTTATTTTGGCTGATGAAAGTAGACAGTCCAGACTTTCAGAATCTGGTTTATATTTCACATTGTATAGCACACAATATCTGTGGGTCTTGAAAATCAGTGAAATCATCGAAAACGGCTGGCAGTCAATGAGTTACGATAAATGGACATTAGTAGAGTCTCACAGCAGAGAGAAATGACATGTCACATCTGGCATGGATATAATCACTCAAGAAGAAAAAGAAAGAAGTGGTGTAAACTGTTTAATGCACAATTATATGTATGTACAATAAAAGTAGCAATTAAGAAAAGTGGCAAAAGGTTTTTTTTGCAGGGTTTTTCTATTTTTTCAGTCCTAGTGCAAGGACAGTTGTCAGTTTTGTAGCAGTCTGAAAGTGTGGGGATAAAGCGCTGCGGTAGCGACTCCTTCTTGCCTGAGAGGTGTCTCAGTCGCCTTCCACTGAGAGAGCTCTCCCAGCCCCTCTACAGTCCTGTGCAGTGGGTGGGAGGTGTTTTTCCAGATGAGGTGACTTTGACAAAGCACCCTCTTGTCCCTCACCTCCACAGAGTACCCATGGGGGCAGCCATTGGGAGGCTGGCGCCTCCCCACCAGCTTGTTCGAGTCTACTCCTGTCCTGCTCTGTGCTGCACGGGCCCAGCACAGCGGCAGCGAGTGTATGGCAAGGCTACCACAGAATTCATAAAAAGTCGCTGAGCAGAGGGCTGCCACTCCGAAGGACCGCAAGCCTCCTCAGATGGAAAAGGCTGCTCCAACCAAGGCAGGAGCAGACCAGCCAGCATGGCCCTTTGATGACCCAGTTGAATATCTTGTTCTAGGGATTTTCTCATAAAGGTTTCATGATACACGATCTTTGTTTCTACCAGGCCTCAGATCCTGGTACTGCTGAAGCTGAGTGAAGACGCTCACGTGAAGTCCCTCGCTTTGTTGACATTTCCAGTCATCTCAAGCCGGGAAGGGCTGACCAGATCGTGGTGGACTGGTGGTCGGGTGAACTTTCTCCACAGCTATGGGGAGCGCTGCCGCGGAGCAGGTGGCACTCCGTATAAATGGTCCCAAAAGAATTAAATAAAGCAAATTAACCTGATGCCACCACGGCTGTCGAACAAATGCGGTACCATTTAAAATGGGCAATTGTGTTCAACCCTGGCCACTAATTGGTCAGAACCCAAAATCACGTGGGTTCAAGATAATGTTAAGCAAGAGCACATTGAATTGGTTGCGGAAATCATAAAGCGAGTGTGTGCTGGCAGAGCAGCCGTGCAAGTGGTAGTCCAAACCTGTTTAAGGAGCACAAACTGTTTAGGTAGAAACAAGCCTGGAAATTACGGCAAGGCATGGTAACGTTGGGGCCCGTCGCTACTTCTAGCCTCTGCGTTGTTCCTCCCAAGGACAGGGTACGATGGAGAGCCTTTGTCTTATTAATCTGGCTATGTTAGACGAGAGAGTTTGGGCCATTTAGAAGTATGCAGCATGCGGCTCACAGCAATGTGCGGGCAGGCTGGTATAGTGCCGCAGCCTGTTGTTGTTCCCCTTAGGCAAGACACTTCACCCACATGCATAAAATCATCTGCTGTGTGTGATTTGAATGGTTGGTGGTGGTCAAAGGGGGTCAACGTCACAAGATCTGGTTCCTCGCTTCTGTCAGTGTGTCCTAGGGCAGCGTGGCTACAGCATTTATCAGCACTGTGGCATGGATGAAAGTAAAACCTTAAAAAGACCTATTTAAAACCAATTAATTATTATCCATTATTATTATTATTAAAAAAGTGTGTTTTATTTGTTTTTTGCCAGACCTTGAGCACCTGATGGAGAAGGATCGGGTAAAGGCTTCGTCCATTGCATATGTTCACAGAAAACCACGCGATGGCATCAGTTACATGATCCAGTCCAGTTGGTTGGGGGGTATGGAAGGCCCAACACGGTGTGATGGGCTGGCCGTACGCCTGGAGGACAGAGCGATGTAGATCCGATCCTGGAATACCTTTCAACAGTGATTCTACAAGCTCCATATTTAGACTGTCTCAATCAATTGAACTTCTTTCACTGTTCTGGCTGAAAAAGCTGATTTGACAAGAGGTCCAAAAATACTTGCATATAGAAACTAGTGGATGAACCAAACTGTTGAGAAGCAAAGACCTTGTGTAGGTGAGTTTTAATGCTGTGTCCAAAGGTCAGGCTGCATTCTGAGGCACACTCAGAAGTGACCAGCCTGCATAAGCATACAAGCTCCTGCGTGCACTTCCCGAGTTCATCAGCTGCAGGTCGGTGTCAGACTTCACGTGGCATGGAAATATAGCCATCCTGTATTTCCATGAAAACGGCCCACTTGAGCAGATTTTAAGCATACATCGCTATGTACGCCTTGATTTCCATGGAGCAAGTATTTCCAAAATAACTTCAACCACAACTTCACAAAAAAATCTTACAGTCTTAGTGACGATTCTAGTTGGTCCTTTTCTAGACCATAGTTTGATTCTCTACTACAAAATGTTGAATGTGTTTTTTTTGTTGCATGTGGTTTTGAAAATTGGCTCGTAAACTAAGTAGAATCTGACTTTTTATGTTTACAATAGTTACCAGTTACCATAGTTACTAACTATAGTTTTTATGCCAACCCACTAAGCAAGCCGACGTTGAATCAACGTAATTTGAACGTCGTTGTCCGACGTAGAATATAGGTCACTGGTGGGTGCAGAATGAAAGTTTTCTCGACGTCGTTTCCCGACGTCACCTCAACCTCCAAATGTTACGTTGATGGCACGTCAATTCAAGGTTTGAATGTGGTACGGAACCGGTCGGGTCTGACGTCCTATCAACGTCTCATATGACCAAAATATTGACGTTTATATGACGTTCGTTTTCAGTCGTTCCCACTAAGCAAGCAGATGTCAAAACAACGTAATTCCAACGTCATCTGGACGTTCATTCAAGGTTGTAATGTGGTACAGAACCAGTCGGGTCCGACGTCCTCTCGACGTCTTATATGACCAAAATATTGACGTTTATATCACGTCCATTTACAGTCCTATTGACCTCTGTAGAATGACTTAATAGTCGAGACATACTTTTTGCAATAGGCAAGGCAAGTTTATTTGTATAGCACAGTCAAAACAAAAGGAAACTCAAAGCACTGAACAAAAGATAGAAACAATCAAACAAGGCATTACAATTATAAATATTGACAGTAAATTAAAAAGATACAAATAAAATCTCTCAAAAAATCTCTCAGTTGAAGCAGAAACAGAAGTGTTTTAAACCTGGATTTTAACATTGTCAAAGAAGAAGCCTGTCTCACATTTCCAGGAAGACCGTTCCAGATTTTAGCCTTGTGAATCTGAAATGCAGCTATATCATGTTTAGTTCTGACTCTGGGCAATAAACGATAAACACAGCATTCAAAAATCATTAGAACAACTGTAGTAGAAGGATATCAGTCATTATTGCAAATGGAGCTGCATTAAAAATCATGTTTCTCTACATCAAAGTACAAGTTAATCCACACAGGGCACAGTGTTATGAAGACTACTGTACTGAACAGTTCATGCCAAAGTAAAAAAACATGATTGTAGCGCCTATGTTTGGATCAGTATTAAAACAGGCACAAGCTACACTCTAGGTTCCCCAGATGTAAAAACACAATCTGAAAGGCAGAAGAATGCATTTATTGAATGTTGATGTTCCAACATGTGTCCTCTCTTGGTCTTCAGTCTCTCATCACAAGGTCCAAGCACAGCACCTGAAAATGTGTGGAACATGTTTAGTTTCAACATAATGTGGCAAAGTGATATAACAACACATAACTTTCTATTAATGCCTCAAACCACTCGATCCATCACCATGTGATACAAACCTTGGCACTGCACTAGCTCGAGACACTGGAAGACACTCCGTCTGAGAAACTTGGGATAAGGCTTTGGTCATTGGAGTAATTCCATGTAAAAAACAATTGCAAATGTGCATTTGTTTCAAATGAGCCCTGAAAGCTACTTACCCTGTATTACTCTACACATGTCGCATTTCCGAGGGGGCATTTTCCCCTTGTTGCTCTTTTCCCTCATCATGAGTGAGTTGCTGAACAATCTGAGAAAAAGATAGATGTTTTCAAAGAGAATACACCAAATAATGGTTTATTCTAAAAACAACATAATAATACAGAAGAACAATCAATGTGTGAGAGTGTGATTCTTACCTTTGAACACCTTCAACACAGTCTGACACCTGTAAGACTCAAACACACATGACACATTAGGAATACACATAGAACATTAGTTATTGCAACAATCATGAAATTATACTCTATGGATTTCACAAAAAATTGACTGCATTAGCAAAGGTAAATGTATTTTAATTATCATATGGCTGGTTTTAAAGTTTATAAGAAAAAGTAAGAAATTGAATAGAGTTGCAAGCGCTAGTTAGCTTGCTACCAGCAGATGAATGGATATTTAATATTTGCAGCTAACAATAACAAAAATAACGACTGTAGTGGCTCATTTGAACAGCCACAGTGAGAAGAAGTGAAAGTCTCTGACATTGAAGACCTGGGAAGACATTAAATCCATTTATTAAACAAAGCAATACATGAACATTAAACTCTCTTTCTGCAGCAGGTAACATCTGTGTGCTCCTATGGTCCCACATGGTCCCACATGGTCCCACACCTGAACTCAACTCCAACTGATGACATCACAGGTGTCTAAATGATGGGAGTGTCCCAAATATTAAAGCTGATCTCCCTGTTTTTAAACTTAGTTTACTAAGTACTGTTGTCTTTTTGCAGTTTATAAACCATTGTGAAATATACAGTAACTTTACATTTTAGAATTGAATTATTATTTTAAAACTCAAGAATCTTAACCTTTTTTAACACATAGTTTGTTGGACAGTCTAACCTAAGAATTCTAATGTGTTAAAAATAGTTTGAAATATGAAAAACAATATCATATTTTAAACTTTAACTTAAAAACAAAAAAAGGTGTCTCCCTTTCAGCTGAGCAGTGCCAGCCGTTATTATTATTGAGAATGAGGAGTCACGTGATAATTTGGGCGGGGTCTAATACGGTCGGCCATGTTGATAGGATCCTCTATCGGTTGCCAGGGGCAACGCCACTAACGCTCAATATATAGCTACAGTCTATGCTAACGCTCCAGAGGTCTTTAACTTGAGCGGCCGTTTATTATTTTGGCAGTAGATACATCTACGATTACAACACTAGCAAGACAGTTAATGGAGAAAGTGAAGGCGAAAGGAAATGGACCGTACAGGGAAAAGCAAAACAACGTTATTTGGAGAAGCTCTCAGACATACAACAGGTAGACCCATACGAGCTTCCTGCAGCGGAGTGGCAAAAATACCTTGACTTTTTGCCTCCGTGCACGTACATGGATATAGTGAATTACCTTGTTTTCGGTGTTAGTTATTATACAATGCAGGAGTTTAGAAGTCACAAGTCACTGGAGAGTTACGAGGCTTTCTGCTGTGGTTGGGTGCAGGACTTGGCCATCTACAAGCCTCCAGGCGGTGAAAACACTGTTGTACTACAGAATAAAAAGCATGATTTAAAATTAAAAACAAAAAATCATAAGAAAAAGATAACAGATAAGTAATTCCAGCTTAAAAGAAGCCGTGCAGATTTGTACATTAGAATAAAAAATATTCAAAAGCAGCTGAGAACAGGTGGGTCTTTAACCTGGATGTAAACAAACTGAGTGTTTCAGCTGATCTGAGGCTTTCTGGGAGTTTGTTCCAGACATGTGGAGCATAGAAGCTGAATGCAGCTTCTCCGTGTCTGGTTCTGACTCTGGACTCGGATCCAGATGACATGAGGGGTTCTGGTTGGTTCATAAGTTATGAACAAGGCACTCAAACAACACTTTTGCACATGTTCGTTAAGGCACAGCAAACAGTGACAATCTTATCTAAAGGCATTAGGTTTTCACCCTCACATTTGAGAAGCATATGCACAGGTACAGTTGAATGTAAGAATTTGAATTTGTTGCGCACAACACCAATCACCCTCTCAACGTGAATTCTGAGATGGAAGGTCTAATCTGAGGCGCATTACAGTCAATAGGACAAGCTGGAAGGGTGAGAGCTTCCTCATCCTTCCTTGAGGCAGCTGCTGGGCCGGCGATGGGGGCTGCTGGGCTTGGGCTGGCGATGGAGGCTGCTGGGCTTGGGCTGGCGATGGAGGTGCTGGGCTTGGGCTGGCGATGGAGGCTGCTGGGCTTGGGCTGGCGATGGAGGCTGCTGGGCTTGGGCTGGTGATGGAGGCTGCTGGGCTTGGGCCGGCGATGGAGGCTGCTGGGCTTGGGCTGGGAGTGATGACTGCTCCAGATGCTGGGTACTGCGCTTTACTTGCCGCTGATATCGCGCTCCATCTGTTTCTTTAACATTATTGTGGCCTAACCGCAAGGATGGTGTCCAGTCAGGGTGATTCTCCAACATCTCATATGATGGTTTACCTAGAACAGAATAATCTATGTAGTCAATGCTTTAAACTGGCAACAAGGTAGCATAATGTCATGAACAGAATCTCAACTATTTTTAGCAATCTCATATAATGGTTTACTTACGTCAGATTAATAAGATTATTAAACAATCTGGAATCTAAAGAAATATTAAACAAGAAGGTAACGCTATTCATGGTTTCATAAAAGGGCTCAGGGGGTAGTGGCAACACAAGACAAAAAAAAAGTTTGGGCACCACTGGTTTAGAGAACATAAGAGACAGAGACAAACGCACTTTGAGTGCCCATATTCCACCAACAAGGTAGGATAATGAGCAGAAACTTAAATATTCTTAGTTAACATTAATGGTTGGCCATTAAGCATTTTCATAGAGGCAACAGTTTGTTAGATAGTTAGCTAGGCAGCTAACTTAAGATGCACTTCAGTGTTTGCAACATTAACAGCTAGGTAACCTACACTTCTTAACTTTAAAAAAACAACATAAAGACATTTTAGGAAGTACCCGAGTGAAAATGCAGAGAACACACTCTCATCGACTGGGGGGTGAGATCGAAAGTAAGGTCCTTTCTTCTTATTACAGCCAACCAAGCCATCCGGTGTCTCTTCGTCAGGTCAGACACTTGCGCTCCCTGATGTTGTATCCATTTTGTTAGCCTAAAAAATTGTAAACCGTTGTTCCTACGTTTTCCTTTCTTATTGTGTGAGGTACTGGAGCAGTTTTTCACACAGCAATGAGCTCCAGGCATGGTAAAACAGAAATAGCGACGACCTCCTTTGCTACCGAGTTAACAACAACAAGTGTTTGCCGCTGGGATCCTACCAACATGGCGGAGACGGGGAGGGGCTCTGTGCTATGACGTCAGCTCCTCACTCTCAATAGATTCATGCACTGGCAATTCAAAATACAGATAATATAAAAAAATATACTTAACAAAATCCACGTATACGTGAGAAAACAACTTACTTTCTGTCTCCAACTCTTTTCAATGTGGAAATGATACATCTATATCTAAAAACTGTGCAGACTGTGTACTTACTAGAGAGGGTGATTCCAAGTAGCTAAATAAAGCAGGGCAGCGACAGAGGTACAGATTCAACGTCATATCAACGTCTGGGAAGACATTGCTTTACGTCCAGATGCACACCTTACGTCGTTTAGACGTGGAAAACAGGTCCTCGACCGAGCGACTCACGTGTCAGGCTGTAAAGCCGTTATACTCGCGCGGCGCATAAGTGTGCGTCGGTTGTTTAGGGTGTTATGTATTATTTTGTCACAGTAGTCTGGATAAATGCCTGGCCGTGGTGTAGCGGTTGCGTAATGAGACTTCAGTCCCAACGACGCAGGTTCAAATCCCCTTCGGAAAACTTTTGACTTTTTACTTTTTAGCGAACAATTTTTCTGTTTGGTTAAAAACGAATAAACACTCAACATAAGATTATGTAGTGGCTAATAATAAAACTTGTGAACCCATGCATTTGCATACAATCTCAAGTGCTCACCCCTTATTTGCAAACTTGAGATTGTTAGCACAACAAATGCATACATTCACAAGTTTTATTATTAGCCACTACGTAATCCTATGTTGAGTGTTTATTAGTCTTTAACCAAACAGAAAGAAATTGTTCGTTAAAAATCAAAACAAATATGTAAAGATAATAATACACACACGTGGGCTCGAACTCACGTAACCAAGGCTGCACACATTTGCTTAACCACTACACTACCGTCAGGTACACTGAGTTCGCTTCACAGCCTATATATTCTATTGCTAGATCAAGACGTACTGCGTCGGTCAGCCGATGACCTGTTTTCGACGTCTAAGGGAGGTCGGGATTGAACGTCATATCCACGTATATGGGAGGTCATTGTTTTAAGTCCAGATGCGCACCTTGCACAGACGTCGTTTGGACGTAAATAAAAGGTCACGACCGACCGACGCGATATTGACGTGATCTGGAGGTTGAGTGGACGTCGGATGTTTAGTGGGAAGTGTGACTTGTGTGGAGTTTTATAACTTTTGTCACATGACCCACATGTTAACCATGGGCTATAGCTCCTAGTGTTCCCACGAAGCATGCCTCGACAAAATACGACTGTCCCCAACCTTTATCCTGATGTTTTTTACTTTGGCATCAAGTTATTTCTTATGTATAAAATGGATTTTGTTTTGTGTTACTATGACTGTGGTTGGATACATTATTTTTAGAACATTCAGCCTCTGAAACTATTAGCTTTTGAGGCTGTCTCTCCTTATGCAGAGAGTTAATAGTGGTTTACTGCTCAACTGTCAGGTCCGCAGTCTCCCCCACGACGGTGACCTCCACTGACCCAGACTCAGACCATTTTAAGTCTCAGCGCTCTTTACAGGTGTTCTGGATGAATTATCTGATGACAGTGACACTTTGAGCCGTCAGTTCCTTCCCTTTTCACAGTCTTCTAATCTTCTGAGATCTAGAGTTTTTTACAAGCTGTACACCGTGATGATCAAAAATCAAAAACAAACAAAGGCGTGACATTTTATAAGTCCATTGTTACATTAGTGTAACCTTTTTCGTTGAATTAAAATTGTATGTTTTTGCAATATAACATTTTTTTGTTTGTGCGAGTGTGTGTTAACATGTTCAATGGATTTGTCATATAGTCTAGTGGTAGGAGAGGGTCTATTACATTCTGCTTATCTAAAAAACAGCTAACATGGTGGGTATGTAATCAAGTCACGCAGGTCGTAAAGATCATGACTCCCATTCAAATCGATTAATTCTTGTACCCTAAACCATTGAATTTTCTGACACAGATCAGAGAATCAAACAGTTAAAACCCAAGAAATGCAATGGTAGAAAACACATTAGCTTTGGTCCATAAGGGGCAGATGACCTATGTCCATAAATACTGCCCATGATGCCACAGTCTGAGAATTTGTTACAGCGTTTGAAAACAGAACTTATGACAGATGGGGTGGGGGGTTGTTTGTGGCAGTGTTTTTTCCATAATGTGTCCTTTGAAATGGCCTGAATGCTTCTGAATCCTGTTCCATTATCACAGTAAGTAGATATTGTGCTAACCAAAGCCAAATATGGGAGAAAATACGTTTTTTTTTTTTTTAAAATGCATAAAACACTTTGATATGCTTAAAGGACACATATTATAAACTTCCACAATATTGTGCCTAATCTAAAACAGACATGGAGTTATTTTTAGACCCATCCACACTAATACTGGTATGAGGAACCTCTGGCGCAAACATGTTTCCCTTCTGTCTAAAACTTCTGGTCTCAGTCCTGTGATAGTATGATGTCATTGTTTATACAACAGCTTTCCTCTTTTTAAAAGAAAAGTATTGTCTATCTATTTGTTTTAGAAATTTCTCAAATCAAATCATGTTCCTGTGTTTGCAACTGGTAATCTACACATTTGAAGAAAAAAATAAAACATAAAAAAAAACACACACAACAAAAACGAGCCCTCCTTCTGGTGGTAACATAGGGGCTTACAGGTCACCAATGGCCAAAAACTATGCATAAAGATGTCTTCTTTAAACAACGTCTATACAGAAGTAATTTATTTGGTTCTTATCTCAACTAAAACTCTCCCCAGCTTTCTATCTTTCTCTCCACGGCTTCATTCATAGAAGGGGCCATTCTGTACAAAAGTGCATTTACTCCCTGCTCTAACGTCGCCTCATCACTTGAAAATCAATGCTCAGCTGTGACAAACGAAACAGGCTCTTTTCAAATGCAATTATAGTGGGCCGATATACCCACTGTCCCGCTGACCCTTACACACACACACACACACACACACACACACATACACGTTTTTGTTACCTGGTGGGTCCCTTTGACAGGGCCGTTCAGAATGGGACCCATAGACATAATCTTTTTTTACCAAGACTTTAAGTAATACAAAACAGTCAATAGAAACCAAACAACTATTTTAAAGGAATTTTATTTTAGATTTTGTTTTCGAATTGCAGTGATTCTATTTTTGACATAGAATTTAATGCCACTCCATGTCCGATGTCTAAGGTCATCTGGTGAGGCATTAATGCAGGCCAGGCAGTGAGACTTCCCAGGGACCTTTCCAGTCTGTATGAAAGGTGTCATGGTCTTCTCCACAGCCTTCACCTCAGATGCAGACCATGGCTTTCTTACACGTTCTAGGGAGAGAAATAAAAATATATTAGCAATATACACTCCCAGGGTGAGGACCAAGCAGCCTGGCTGTAATCCCCCACCTGGTACACTTACCAGAAGGGGCACTGCCACTACCATGGGGTGCATCTGGATGAATGGTTGAAGGTTCTCCGCTTGAAGTTTCTTTTAGCCCGTCCGTTTGTGAGAGGATCTCTACTGCTCTCCCTGTCGCACAGAAAATAAAAATACAAGTGGCCTTTAGGGGAAAAAAATCATACATATTTTAATAATATCAAGAATTACCTTCAGGCTCAATTTGTATCTGGTCGAGGCTCTTTCCTTCGAATTCCGTCACTCTTCCCTGCTCCATGGCCATCAACACTTTGCTGATTTTGGCCAGCTCCAGTGTCCCCTCTGGTAGTCTGTAATATTGCCTGTGGATGCGAATGTCATGGCCGAGGAAGTTGGCAAGTATGTCCATCTCATTCTCTTTCATATTGTGAACTGTAGACATAGTAGCTATGTGCTTTCTAAGTTTGGTTGAGGATAGCATCTCTGGATGCACCGCACCACATTCTTTGGCTACCTGGCGTAGGGAGTCTGATCCCCTGATGTGGGTGTCTGCGCCCGGGCGGGAAAAGAAGTATGGGTTATGGTCAGAGATGGAACAGGCCCTTCTGTTCTCCACCAGCACCTCCATCGAAGCAATCATTTCAGGAGTCAAAAGAACCGGCACTTTCCGACTTCTTTTCCCTTTAATTTCAATGCGTTGAAAATGCTGACACAGCTTTTTCTCAAGTTGGGACAGTCCCAGAGCAATGTCAGAATGGATCCCAGTCTTACTTCTTAAGGTAAAGGCTGTCAGTGGCATCTTTGAAACCTCACCTTCCCTTCTTCGATTGAAAATGATGACCTCACAAAGAGTCAAAACTGCCAGTTTAGACCAATGCTTAGACGTTGGCTCACTTATTAGGGTTTGCACATATTCAGGTCGACATACCTCAATATGTGCATGCATGGCTCTAACGTCCTCAGTCAGAGGGAGCAGGTCCGGAGTGTTCCACTTGGCTTGCCGGAGGGTCTGTAGGGCAGCAGAAGAAACACAGACGTCCCACCTCTTCTCAAAAAGCAGCCGGCTTCGTTGGAGGTTTTTAATAAATAGTTCATCAACACAATGCTCCATTTTTGAGTCACATTCAAGAATATCTGCTAGCTTTCTGAGGCTATGGCCGAGTTTGAGGGCCAAGGATGGAGTCTTGTATTGATTTGTTTCCTCATCATATCCAGCCACAGACCTGACTGCATCAATCACATGGTTAAAGTTGGAAGGAATAAAGAAATCCTTAATTGTTTTCAGTTTCCCTGCGGTTTTTGCTTCGTTAATTAACCTACCGACTTCTCTCATTTTCTGCCTAATGTAATCATGCTTTGTCTTATCATGCCCGTGTTTTTCAGTACAGGTGCTCTCCGAGTCTCAGAATCCCCTTTTCTGCTTTGACAACACCCGTGACCTCATCCTGATGCATTGCCGAAATTAAAGACCACAGCTTTTTGCTGATGCCCTCCGGTACAGGCTGGGCTAGGGAGCAGAGGGACTGGACCCTACTTCTACCTGGTTTAGCCTGGGCATCTTTCTGTGAAAGCCGGCACCTGGCCACATGCCTCCACAGCGACTTTCGCTTAAGCAATGCCCCACAGTCTATACAGTGCAAAAACTCACTGGATTTAACTGGGGAATTTGGCTGTTTAGCTGGGACTAAAGTTCCAATGCCGGCCTTTAAAACCTCAAAATTGTGCTCACGGTTTCCACTATTCCTGATCAAATCAAACTGAAGTTTACGTGCTTTAGATTTCACAGGTAGAGCCAATGCTCTGGCTACGTCACTTTCATTTCCATGTTTTCTAGTCAAATGACGGGACATTTTGTGGCAGGACATTGAACAGTAGAGGCAGAAGTGTCTCTTGCTGTATACTCGCCCCCCATTTTTCTTCTTTTGCAGCTGCATGATAACAATCTTATTTGCCTTTGGTTCGTCACTTTCCGAGTCTTGAAGAAAAGTGTTTTTGATTTTTCTTTTTCCATACTTTTTTACAGGTTTCTTCTTGACAGTTAAATCGTCAGAATCTGAGTCGACTTCATCAATTAGGGACTCTTGACTAAGCTGCACAAACAACAAATAATTTGTAATCATTCTATATAACAATTTGAAGTCATGACTTGTAGTCAGCACTTACCAGTGGTTTGTAAGCGTGCGCTTCAGTGTGCTCCTCCATGATTTCTTGCAGCCTAATGAACCACACACTTGCACCTTTTTCTAGCCTGACACCTGATTTCCTCTGTTGTGCTGCTCCATGATTGGCTCCAGCCTGCTGGACTGAAATTGCCCCAGTGTGCCCCTCCTTGATATCCCGCAACCCACCACCAGGGTTCCGACACATAACACACTTTTTTCAGGAAAGTAAACCTCCAGGGGTCCTTTCCATATTTTTACAGAGACTGCATAAGGACCGTTAGAAAAGCATTACCCATTGATTATTAAGCTTGGACCAGTGGGGTCCGGTGTTCGGGCCCCACCACGTAAAACCAGTCCCCATGACGTGAGTGGAATCTCAGGTTATGGAACCCACCAGGAGTTGAAAACAAGTGCGCACACACACACACACACACACACACACACACACACACACACACACACACACACACACACACACACACACACACACACACACACACACACACACACACACACACACACACACACACACACACACACACACACACACACACACACACACACACACATACACACATATCGATCATAGCTTGTCACAGCTCCGGGAGGGTCAGAGCCAGCCAAAAGAGATATTGGATTATGACTTTAATTTGATTTTAGTAAAGAATTTAGAGAGCGGGCATACAGTGATGAGTAATCAATATATGCTCAAGTCATTGTTGATCTTTTAAAAGTTTGTTTTAAAAGCCATTTACGCTAATATCAGGAACTTCTGACACACACATACAGATCCAGATAGACTCACACCATCTGTTTGAATGTGCCTTCCTCAAACTCTCAATGCCACGGGGCGTCCTTAGACTGTGATGTCATGGACTGCTGTTTTTTTGTGTGTCAAGTCCATTGCGCTCTACTGTGTATTAACTATACAACTAGATTCTGATAGTTTTTTATTCAATAAACATGAATATCTATTTTCTAGGGCTGTCAAAATTATCGCGTTAACGCACGTTAATAATTTTTTTTCATTAATCGCGCTAAAATAAGTAACGCATTTGACGCATGCCCATGCGTCCCATAATAACGCTCAGAATGCCGCGGACACATGCGTGTGTGTAAGATGGGGACAGAGCAGGTAGGCCCTCTGGGAATTCAAGTTTTGAAAGAATACACGCGTGACCGCGGGGCACTTGTTGTTTCCTGTATGAACTCTGCATGTTGAGCTGCGGCCGCGACAGCAGGTCCCACTTCCAGCGGCTGTGATCACGGCGAACGGCGCTGCGTAATGGGATCATATCCAAGACCACGCACAGAACTATTACAGAACTATTCTCTAGTGTGCGTACGTGTCTTTGCGTAACCGATGCACACAATATGTACAGCGCCTCCGTGTCTTCTCCCGAAGCGCACTCGCTAAATTAAAGCTGAGGTACCTAATTTTCCTTTCGACAACCATTTCATGTTAGTTGTGTCAAAAAAGTAATGTTGTGAGCAAATCAAACGATTTGATAAAAAGATGTAATGACATTCTGCATTTCAGACTATTTTGAAATGTCCCTCATCTGTAACAAACAATGGTTTTGGTCTGAGTCTAAAAAGAAAGACAGAATGTTT
The DNA here is from genome assembly GCA_964034765.1 of Knipowitschia caucasica. NCBI lineage: Eukaryota > Metazoa > Chordata > Actinopteri > Gobiiformes > Gobiidae > Knipowitschia > Knipowitschia caucasica. Next base: position 20,297,635 of record OZ035838.1, read on the forward strand.
TTTTTGGTGTTCGTTTTTTCTTGTGTAGAAAGAGAAAAGAACAACAAAGATCTGCTTCTTCTATGAATTAATTGTTTGCATTTAATTTCATTTATAGACCTTTGTTTGTATATACATACAGTATACAGTATTTCATATATATGAAATAAGGAAAAGAACAGCTTGCAGTAACATTGCTGCAGGGAAAGATCCCTTTTAGGGCGAGCAGAAGACAAACAGGACAGAGAACAGTTCGACTCTAATCCTAAAAATGCTGAGATCGAGACCCTGTTTATACAGAGGCGTTGCGGACACGCTGCAAAGTAATTATCAAAAAACGACCAGGTTCTTGCAGCGCTCAGATGGCTACGGGAAAAATAGGGGCAGTGGGACTTTATTATAACACGACACGCATTAGGCCCAGCAGTAGAACCACTTCCTCAACAACATCCTCCTCAGGCCGCCGCAGTGACAGGAAAGAACCAACATCATTCTGCATTTTCACTGCTGCTTTAACAGCAGCAGTGAAAATGGAAACTGAAACTACAGCTTTGGGTGGTTTCGTTTGGACAAAGGAGTAGAATCCTCCTCCGTGTAGCGCTCGAAGCACATGTAGCTAGTTAGTGTACCCGCCGCTATTGTTGTTTACGTTTGATCTCGGCTTCTGTGGGTGTCCAGAGCAGACGAAGAATTCACACCTTTTTCTTACGGCTGCTATGACCTCCACTTCCTGGACATACATTTGGATGAGCGCTGTCGCCGAGAACAAACGTAAACAACAATGGCGGCGGGTTCTATTTTCACTGCTGCTGTTAAATCAAGAAGGATGTTGGTTCTTTCACGTCGTTGCGGCGGCCTGAGGAGGATGTTGAGGAAGTTGTTCTATTACTGGGCCTCATGTGTTGTGTTACAAAGTTCCACAGCGTCTCTGTCTCTAAACCGTGGCCTTGGTCTTTAGCAAGTAGCTTAGGTCCTGGATCTACAGCTTCAGTCCTCATTCTACAGTCTGAGTCCTGGATCTATAGCCCGTCTGAATTTAACCAATGTAATAAAAGCAATAAAAATCATATAAGAATAGTTACTCTCTTACTTTTCATGAAACCATAGAAAACTGTCTGTACTAATCTGTCACTCTCCACTTTTCCTCCACTCTAAACAACGTATTTAAAAGTAAGTACTGAGTTAAAGTAATCCTTTGACTCGGAGGACTTTACAAGACCATTTAAACAAAAAAGAAATATTGCATTATCAGTATTACTACAAACAAACAATATTGCATACTAATAAATCAATATTTATCCAAAAAAATCTATTCTTTTTTTAATCGTCATTACCATGTCAAGCCACGGAAAGAGTCCGACCCGAAACTAATCTCTCCACTCCAAGGCTTGTAAACTGCAGCATTCATTTTGAGAATCATATTTTCAGACCAGACTGGGAAAAACAAAGCAAAAGTCCATGTTATCTAATCTTACTTGTATTTTATTATTTGCCATGTGTACAAGTCTCTCCATGGCCTCGCACCAAAGCACATCCAAGACATGTTAGAGCCATGTGAATAAACTTACACAATACAATACAATTTATTCTTGTATAGCCCTAGGTCACAACAGAAGTCATCTCAGAGGACTTAACAAAACCATTGAAATCACCAACACAGGTCAGAGAATCAACAGTTAAAACACATGAAGAATATAAAGCACACACAGAAGAAAATGTCCATACATGTTGTAGAATGCTAAAGTGTCCTGATCATCACCAATCCTTTCTGTTGGACACTAACTGTCCAACAAGACCCTCCTGCATCGACAAGGAAAAACTCTTAAAAAACCCAGTGGGAAAAAGTGAGAAACCTTGGGGAGCGCTAGGGAAACCCACAGGGAGGGAGACCCATACGAGAAAGGGATCCGCTCCTCCGGACGGACAAGCTAATGATCTAGGACCTAAGCTAGCTACAGAACGTGGACCAGTGGCCGCTGAACGTGGACAGGTCCGGTGCAGGACCGAAGCACTCCCAGGCGGGTCGGGCGGGGCAGTCCGCAGGTGTAGATGGAAGAGGCCAGGCTCAGAGATCCCGTCATCGTACCATGAAACAGACAATGGGACAACGGGTGAATGGCAATGAACAAACTACAGTCAGAATCCTAAAAATGCTAAACAGATAAAGTAGGAAGGAGGAGAGGATAGTGCTCAAGTTACCATACTTCTCCCAGCAAACTGGCTCCCTATGCAGCTTGACTAACACTCTGAGGAGTTTAGCCTTCTCCGAGTCTTACCTTCCTAGCCATATGCTAAACTAAAGAGGACTGTTTTAAACCTAGCCTTGAATAAAGAATAACATACAGCATAATATACAACATAATATACAACATAACACAATACATTATTGAATAATATATAACATAATATATAACATAATACAGCATATATATATAATATATACACTACATATTATATATTACCTAGTTATATGCTAAATTAAAGTAAAGTGCTTTAAGCCTGGCCTTGAATGTGGAGACCGTATCTGCTTCCTTAACATAAATGGGAAGCTGATTCCACAGTAAAGGAGCTTGGTAGCTAAATGCTCTGCCACCAACAGTGACCTTTGAGACCTTAGGGACCACCAGACGTCTGGCGTTTTGTGAGCGCAACGCTCGACCTGGTTGATACGACACTAACGTGTCTTGGAGATAAGAGGGAGCCAAGCCATTTATGGCTTTATATGTTAAGAGTAGGATTTTAAACTTTATTCTGTACTCCACAGGGAGCCAGTGGAGTGATTTTAAAACTTGGACTCTGAAGAGTCCAGGGACTGGCCTCCTGCTGGGACTCTGAGGAGTACAGGGACTAGCCAAAACGCAGAAATGTATAAAGATAATGATTTAATGAATGAAATAAATGAAACTCCAGGGTAAAAACAAACCCCAAAAAAACAAACAAAAAATATAAACAAAAATCAGGAACCAGGAAAACAGACGAACAAAGACAATGGACCAGCGACACAGGAGGATGAGCACAGGTACATATAGACAGAGACACAGGTACATAATAGACAGAGACATAGGTGAAACACTTTAGGGCGGGGCAAACAATCAAACCGGGAAGTCAAATAAAAGATGATAACCACAGAACTAATGTCAAAAATAAAATCCACACCTTGACAGTCCATGTTGATTGGAGCTTTTTATTTAACCCCAGTACCTGAAAAACTAACCCTTTAACGCCAAGATGAGCATTAGACAATCCCACTTTATACATCATGAAGTATTCAGTCACAGGGCGTTCATCACTAAGTGGTTTGTGTCCTGCTCGTCTTTGACTATGGTCATCTTTGCACAGACTTAATCCAGCTTTAATGTCTGACACTGCACACATGGATGTATGATTGAGAACAGATGAGATTTACCTTCAAGTTAATCCTTTTCACAACTTCATCCACTGTCAATGAACAACATTGTTGTGCTATTTCATGTTTGTAATATTAAGATACCAAAATCTAGGAAAGGTTGAAATGAACTATGATGTCAACTGTTTATTTATTATGTGAAAAACTTATATATCCCTCTATGTGCAGATTTCACTTTCTGAAATGATGTCAAGCACTAACGCACCATGTACATGTTCTTTGATTCTTCTGCTGTGAAAAGATAAATTCAGCGGGGGGGGGGGTCTTTCAGTAGGGGCTTCAGGCAAAGTGGGGTTAAGCGTCTTGCCCAAAAACACAACGACAGCTGACATCAGTCGGAGGAGAAGGTCTCGTGGTGGGCTCGAACACACAACCCTCAGGCTCAAAGGCCAATGCTCTACCAACTGAGCCATAAAAATAGAAGAAGCCAGAACTAAATTCTGGCCCATGACTTTAGTAGAATAAGGAGCGAGTATAAAATGTTGTATATTTTAGTGCAAGTAATAGTTGTGTGTTTACATTTGTACATGTTAGGAGTTTGAGGGCATGGGACCAATACACCACTGTACATGGCCCATCTGTGGACTAACTGTAAAAGAGGCAGTATGCACAAGCTGCTGATGGCTTATAATGACGCTTTTCAAGTGCTTATGGGAAAGCCACGATGGACCAGTGCATCTGAGCTGTTTGTCACCTCACGAGTGAACACTTTACAGGCTGTGTTGAGGAGCCTAATGTACAGTTTCATTTGTCGACTGAACAAATCAGAAAATGTATTAATTTTAGCGCTGACAAACATCAGGTTCAGTACCACTCGAGTGCAGTCCAAGATATGGAGACACTGGTACGGCCGTCTTTTAAACTCATAAGTGTTTGTTTGTTATTTTCTTTTGTCTTGTCTGTCTGTATGTTTTAATAATAAGAATTGACCGGTCCCCGCCATGACCTCACTGAAGCGCTGGTATGATTTTTTTTGGTTTCTAAAGACGTTGCTATGGTCCTTTCTCGATTTGGGGGGATAAGAAAAAAAAAGAAAAAAAACACTATAGATTTTGAAACCTTTAGTAGTTCTCTTCTAATATAAAAGGTATTGTATTTTCTAAACCAGTACTAATTCACACATGAAATGACAAACATATTCTCAAGATCATGTTTAAAGGTCAGAATGAACAACATGGATGCTGAGGGAACAAGTGCCCCGTCCCCAGTGCCAAGTGTGGGGAGGGCAGCATCATGTTGTGGACCTGCCATCCCCAAGATTGTAAAGGACTTTGTGTGACCTTGGTTTGTGAAAATTCTCTATAAATAAAGATGACTCACTTACTGCTTTTCTTCAGCGAGGACAGGGATGAGCGTCAGAGTTGATATATATAGGTATATGGAGCAAAACAAGACTTGTGTGAAAATCTGCGGAAAGAAAACGCCTGTTCACAAACTCTCTAATCTCAGAGTTGTTTCGTAAGAATGAATGGGAAATAAACATTCAGTCTCTAGATGTGCAAAACTTGTAGAGTGTTGTTTTAACTCTAATCAACTTTAAAAGGTGATTAGAGCCCTGCACGGGCCTATTATCTGGGCCCGAGACCCGCGTGAATAACAATTCGACGGAAACGCTGCTTGGTTTCTGGCGTAATATTCAGTCTACACTGAAACTGTCCTCACTGCATTTAGTCAATTAGTTGCTAACCTTATGCTTTCTCTTTTTTGTAGAAAATGAGGTGAATGGAGAGACGATTGATGGCGGTTTGACAGAAAACATGATCATCAGTGCAAAACCACTTGAGCAAACAAAAGGGAAGGCTTCCATCTTTGCTCACTACCAGGAGGCCAAAGATGAGTTCCTCACCGAAAATGCACAAGGTATGAATTGGTGGCGGGCAGTGACTTAAAGTTAGGCGTAGTGTGAGGTATGAAGTAAGGGCGTTCATGATTAACAGTTTAATTGGTATATTTGGCTTAATTAGTTAAAATAAATGCTAACAAGTTGTTAAACAGTATTAAAGAAGTTTTAGTGCCTACAGTGATCTAACAGGATTACGGTCAATGATTTCAATAAAATATACTGACTGGATCACTTTAGCCAATTTGGGGATTTCAGGGATTAAAACCGTTATTTTTAGCATCATAGTTCGCCTTGAAATGCCGTAAAGATGGCGCCGTGGCAAGAGCTCTGGTGTGTGTCGTCTGGTGCACACCGGGGTAGTCTTGCACAGTTTTTCCAATGTGGTTTTACTGCAAATGGCAAATAAATGAATCTGAATTTGAATCTGAAAAAAACAAAATAAGTTAACATTCTCAACAATATCGTTTTGCACTGAAACAGAAAGAAAATTGTTCTCAACACGAAAATGAAATTGAACAAATTGTTTTTAATTTCATTCATTTCATTACTCTTGGAGAGGTATGTAGCATATATTTTAACTATATTTACTTACATTTACATATAAAAAAGAAAAAAATCTGATTTCTGTCACCTGGACTTAAGTTTCAAGTGTGAAGATGAGTGGTGAAGCAGAATGTATAAATGAATGAATGGTGTAAATTTACACCATATTAGTCACAAAATCATATATTATTTAAGTTAAATTTTGTCATTTTAATTTACAGGAAGACCCAAAACATCCGTATTCTTCTAATCAGCTGCTAGGAGACTGGAAAAAGGCGTTCACCACCAGTGTCCCAACCGTGGTTAAAGTGGACAGCGTTGAGGTGTGCCGTTGTTCCGGCGTTGAAGATGGAGTCATCGCTGCATTCTGCGCATACTTCATTTTCAACATTCAGTATACACACTGCCTCAAGAACACTTTGAATTTCCTCCAAAGATACATTGCAAAAATACCACTGGAGGAAGACCAACCTTTGCCAATAACTGTGAGCCGCAAAATTACTTTATTGATACTTTATTGATGCCACAGCCATACTATTGTCCAAAATGTTCTGCAGAGTATTCACAATAACTAAATTAATCCAGCACATTGGACTAATCCATGCCCATGAGCCCAACTTCCAAATTTCTTGAGGGATTCATAAGTGTTGTTTGTCTTTCAAAATATTTGAATCTTTTATACAGCACGTATATCGCAAACATATTAAGGGTAATCCTATAAATGTGTTTCTCAAGTGACTGAAATGTGTTAAGTATGCAGTGCATGTCTTCATTATTGGTTTGTTGCATTCTGAAAGGATTCCACTGTTCCTAAAAATCAAATACATTTTTAACATTGATACAGAGTGGGTTCTATTGTGGAATTATTTTATTTCCTTTTAAGTTTTGAACACCATTTATTTGCCTACTCGGTCAGGATGGATGAGAATTGGACTTTGATTAGACCAGGAGAAGAAGTAGGTCATCAGGTATATGTTTATTCTGCTGACAACACGTTTCTGTCCCTTCGACATTGTGTTTGAAACATTGAATACGTTGAATTTGTTTGCACAATATTTTTTTAAATAAATGTAAGATGAATTGAATTCAATTTGTTTTTATAGCCTTATTAATATACAGTACAAAAATGTTTAATCCATAAAAGGAACAAAATTGTACCTTTTTCTAAAAGGTACAATTTTGTTCAAAGAAGGTACATAATTGGTTTAGGTAAGGTACAGAATTGCCACTAACAAGGTACACAATTGTCCAGGTAAGGTACAATATACAAGGGTACATAAATGTACCCCATATTAGGGGTACATATTTGTCCTTGTGAGGTGTCTGCCCCAGTGACAAGCGATTGTACTCCTATGAGGACAAATCTGTACCTTTATTTCTGAGAGTGTAGGTTGGTCAAGTGTCTCATGTCAATGTCTCAATTGGATCTCTTTCTCTTTGAGACCTTCTCAGCACTGAGTTGGACACTTCTGTATTGGTAATATTTCCAGTTGTATACTGTCCCTTTCAGTGTCCTGTGTTGGAATGGTGTCCATGGTAAACTCCTCAGCATTTGCTCTGAGATCACGAGTGTCCATTGTCAACTCAGTATACTCGGGCTGATCTGGTTGGCGTCCCACAGAGGTTGCAACTGACTACTCAGACAAGTCCCGTCGGTTGTGACACCTCAATCTATAGGTCCAGTATTGCTCCTCTTCATCTGTGCTTCCTCATGCTCAGATGTGTAACTCACATTTCTTTGGTTTGGCTTGTGCTATTTAGTGTAAGTTGGTTCTGTTCTCATCTCCGGAGGGAGTGGCAATGCATTGCAGGGCATCAACATGTTGCGATGGAGAATGCGACCACGTCCTGTGCCACACTCTGGTTTAATCTCATAGACAGGGCTATTTTGTCCTTTTTGAGACACCACAACATGGACCTGTTCCTCCCAGTATGAGCCTTCCCTGGCCCTCCCCTCTCTGACATGTTCCTGACAAGAACCCTGCCACCAGGTGATAGTACAGCACAATATTTTTCCTCTTGTCACAGTCTTTATGATGTTTTTTGATGCAATGCCATATGCTTCTTTCATTTGTTGCCATTTTCTTGCATATTCCTCTTGCGTTTTACATCCTGTGGAGGATTGTAGCACTTAGAATAAGTGTGTAAACTTTTCTTTAATATCATAGAAATAATTGTCCTTTATTAAACACATACAAATAGTTAATGTAACGGTATTGTGTTGAAATACATCAGTTAACAGGGAGCGTATGAGATCCCAGGTAACGCGTGCAGCCCCTGGTACATAACTGAAGTTTTAAAAAAAAGCTGTTGTACTGAAGGACTTGTCATTTTGATCAGCTGCTGTCTGCTTGTGCTGTTCTTTCCGTTGTGTTCTCCGGAGACATTAAAGAGCTCATTTTTCCACACCAAGTTGTCAGAGTGGTGTAACACATGGACAGGTACTTTGGACGTGAAGAGTGGCACGTTGCTTGGAGGATGTGATGTGTCTCTTCATTAGAGTGTCCTAAGCTTGTTGCCGGTCCTCTTCAGTCCTCAGCAGAAGGAGCAGTTTGGAGAAGAATGGAGGGTTGTCTCGCTTCTCTTCCGACTGCAGCTTACCGATGATTACGTCGTCCCAGTAGCTCGAGGACTTCTCACCAGGGTCTTGAAGAGTGGTGACATGTAAGGGGTGTATGTTTACATCTGCCAACCACAACTCAATGTGGGATCGCCATGTTTCATTTTCAGTTTAATTTGCGGATTTGGGTTCTTTTCCAGAGAATGGGCGGAGTCTGATGCTGGGAATAGATTGTGATGTGAATTCTCTAGCTCTCACAATGTGCTCCACCACTACCTCTGTACTTGTAGTGGATTCGTGTCTTCCGGATTGAGTAGTCAAAGCTGGTCCTCTGGTACAGAACCACTTGTAGCTCCTGCTTCTGTATGTAGCAGTACCCCAGGCTGTCCAGGCGAAGGATGTACAGGGTTTTCCCGTGTCTGCGGCTGGTCTCTGTGTCCACCAGGGGGCTCCACCCTCTCCAAGGGTTCACTTATCTGGAACATTTCATTTCATAATGTCAATAATTGTGAATAATTGCCATATCTTATATAATTATCTATATATAATCTTATATAATTATCAAAATAATTATGACTAAAACATTTGAAATCGTGGAAACCCTAGACTCCACGCAAGATCTCACCATGTGGGGTCAAAATGATCACAAGAATGGTGAGCAAAAATCCCAGAACCACACGGGGGGACCTACAGAATGACCTGTGTAGAGCTGAGGCCAAAGTAACAAAGGTTACCATCACTAACACAATACGCCGCCAGGGACTCAAATCCTGCAGTGTCAGACGTGTCCCCTGCTTAAAGCTGGACTACCTCACTTTATTTTCTGTATTTATTAGGGAAATTTAACCCATATCCATGCATGCAGTGCGTTGGGATTCTTATACATCTTATATAAGAATAATAAGATTTCTGCCATAGAGCAGTGTGGACTCACCACCTGCAGGAGGATCAGTGAGGGGCTGGAGCTATGTGTACTGGGTGGCATCTCTGGCCACCCCCGACCTAGAAATGGATTAAGGGGCAGACAATGGATGGATGGAGGTTTGTACTGAAGTGTAATTTCTAATTTTTGTGCAACGCGAAAGAGAATTTGTTTTGGGACCAGATTGTGACCAATCACAGCGGACCACTAGCCCCACTTTTTGGAGATAAGCTACAGGTCTCTTGTTAGCGCGCACAGACAGCTGAGATAAACAAGCGTCATGGCAGAGGTGAACCTGAAACATCCCGTGTCTTCGTTACCGATTACTGCTTACTCGGCGAAACAGCCAATAGAAAGTCTCGTCCTTCCCCGTTCTTTTCTGTATAACATTGCTCTGCTCTGAATTGAAATCTATTTTACTAGTAATGTGCTAAATATCTTTTATATTGAAGACACTAATAACTCACCTAAAAAACAAAAACGTGTTTCAACCACTATCTCTTTCTTCGTCCTCTACTGCTCCTTTAGACACCATGTAGCTGAAGTGTTGTACTGTATGTGCCCTCTTGTGCAACAACAACAAAAAATCAATTGAAAAATAAACAACAAATCAATCCCCAGGGGCTGGGGTGTACTTATAAACTGGGGGTTGACCATAGATAGGAGGTGGGACATAGATGGAGCATCCCACGATTTTAATCATTCCAGTTAATAATGAAAATGTAACGATGCAAATATTAAGGTCTTTATACAACTAAATACTTGCTGCATTTGATAAAACAAGTGAAACAAACTCAAAGGGCGTGACTCACCCACTGCCTCCAAGAAGCGTTTCTCGAAGCTGGCTCATGTACACCCTCCATGTTGTAGGCCCCTGGAAATGTTTGGCTAAAGTGGCCCTCTTACTATAGAAAAACAACATAGAAATCTGTGTCAATATTATCCTTGAAATACACTGAAAGTAATGACAATAACTGTTTTGAACTGAATGAAGGAGGCTTTTCTTCAGGTCAAAAACTTGATATACGTCAATGGTACAAGTGTGTGTAGCACTGAATACAAAACTATTGTACAGGTAATGTGCTATCTATTATATAGAAGAGAAAATAACTCACCAAAATACAAAAACGTGTTTCCTTGACAGTTGCTCTGAGCACAGAAATCTACACAAAAATTATCTCAAAAATCATAAAAACAATTCTATTACTGAAATCATAAAGTTTTGTAAAGTGGCTGGATTTTTTTTTTTTCTTTCAATGAGTTTTTGTTTTTTGTATTATTTGGGGATTGGGATTAATTTCTTCCCGGGGTTGTTTTTGAGTTGTTAAGGGTTAACAAAACTATGCCCTTCTTGTCTACAACCTGGAATTTCGGGTTTGGCACTGGTTGCCTGACAGGAGGTGTAGAAGGCTAAGCATTTGTGGAGGTCGATGGTTGGGCTACAGTTGGTGTCACCGGGATACCAGGTGGGTTCTGGTGGACCATGTTATCCACACGGGCCGGGGTGTGGACACATACAGGGGGTGTACCATACACTGGGGGTCGGCCATAGACTGGAGGATGACCATAGGATGGAGGTTGGCCGTAGCACTGAGGTTGACAATGGACTGGAGGATGACCATAGCACTGAGGATGACCATAGACCGGAGGTTGACCATAGGTTGGAAATTGCCCATGGATCGGGGGTTGGCCATACATAGGAGGTGGGACATAGCCGTTATAAACGGGGCCTGTAGCATGAAAGTGTTTTTTCCTGCTAACGTTGTCTTTAGGGGACCAATCAGGGTATTTGGCCTGGTGCTCTCTCTTGAGCACTCGGGCTTTCTCATAGTACGGAGCTTGTTCTGCCTCAGATAGCTCGCCCCATCTCTCGCCGAGGATGGTGTTGACTTCTGCTGAGTTGGTAATGCCAAGCTCCTGCATGATGGCTCCTCTCTGCTCTGCTCTGTAAATCATGAAGGCGTTCAGAGGTTTCTTGATATACGGCCTCCCAGCGTCATCTGCATCCCGCTTCCTCTTCCTATTGTAAAAAATGTATGTGAAAGGAAAGTAACTTGATAATATTGATTTGGAAACAAACTGACTCAAGATGAGAACTATTAAATTGCTACTTACCTTGAAGGGACATTTCCAGCCGTTGCTTGGGATGTATAGAAAACCGGTTGCTTTGCCTGGAACATTGCTGGTCCATGGATCATCGCTGGACAATGACGTGTTGGTCCAGTGGAGGGGACAGGCACGAGTTTTGGTCCAGGGATCATCATGTATAAAGGGAGAGACGGTTGAGAGGAAGTTGCCCTGTCCTGTGGAGAGGCATGGGCCATTCGGGAGTAAGGAGGCCTTTGAGCAGGGTAGAAGGTCTTTCGTGGGGCAGGTCCAAGTGGACGGTGTGAGACCTCTCTTGTCGTGGCTGGAGAACGTTCCAGTGTCGACTGCTCCGAGTTGTCAGTTTGAGACTCGGGGGTTGAGGCAGGTGCAGGTGACCCATGCAGCTCACTGAGCAGGTCTGGTGAGGCAGGACCATCGCTGTGCAACAACTGGGCCTCAACAAGGGCTACCATAGCATCCAGAGCCTCTTCTGAGGGATTCATGTTGGATGTCTATAAAACAAACACATTTTACTACAAGTACTTGCGACCAGTTAGCATTTGGTAGCCTTTCAACAAAGTGCATTTGCTAGATTTAAAGTTATATTCATCAGTTTTAGCACTTAGTGAAAGTGAGTAAACGTAACAAACCTTATACATTACTTACTTTTAATACATCTGTCAAATTGTTTTAAAAAACTTAAAACATTTTGGGGGAAATTTTTCAGAATTATATAGGTTTGAATGAGAGTAGTCAAAATGACGGCTCTGGGAGTTCTATTAATTTCATAGTTGTGGGAGTTCTCGTGTTATACAACTAAACATATGCTGCATTTGATAAACAAACTCACATGGAATAACTGGGCCTCAACAAGGGCTGCCATAGCATCCAGATCCAGATCCTTTTCTGATGGATTCATGCCTGATGCCTGTAAAACAAACAACAAATTTTGATAAAAATGACATTCCACACCTTTCTGCATTTTAAAGCTATATTACAGTTTTTTCTGTTGGCTTGGCTCCCAAAGCCCCTGCTGAAAGATCAAGGCTATACTCTCACACACAGAGCAGCCACCCTTCTGTGGACTGACCACCTGCAGGAGGATCGGCCAGCCCAGAAATGGATTAAGGGGAAGAAAATGGATATAAGAAAATACATACACATACATGTAAAAGTAAAATTGTAAAACTCAATTGGTGTTAAAAGCCAAGGCATAAAATGTGGTTTTAGACTAGATTTAAAAACTGTCAATGAACTGAGGTAGACTATTACACAGTTTTAGGGCAGCAACAGAAAAGTCTTGGTCTCCTCAAGTTTTGAGACGAGACCTGGGCCCATTCTACAAAAGCTGGTTATCTGACCGGAGCATACAGGGATAACAGCTCCGACAGAAATGCAGTGGCCAAACCATTAAAAAATTTAAAAACAAGCGTCATAAGTTTAGAATTGACCCTGAATGTAACAGGGAGCCAGTGAAGTAAAGCAAGCACAGGGGTGATGTACTCTCTCTTACGTGTCCCTGTGAGCAAGCGAGCAGCAGCATTCTGCACCTGCTGGGGGCACTTTAATGAGCTGAAGTCCAGGCCACAGTGCAGCATGTTACAATAATCTAACCTAGATGAAACAAAAAGGTGGCTATCTCGCTCAAAGTCAGTGGGTGGGATGTAGGCCTTCACTTTGACCCGGAGGTCTTGAGCAAAGTGGTGGTGCAGCCACTGCTGTGACCTGAAGTGCTGTTTCTTATTCTCACTATGACTATTGTTAGCTTTTTAGAATGATCATTGTATTTGTTTTGTCTGTGTGGATGGGTGTGTTTTTTCTGCTACTGGACACCTGAATATTTCCTATGGGGATGAATAAAGTATCTATCTATCTGATAGAAACTGGCTTTGATTTCTGAACGTATTAGCTTGTCCATCCTGAAGGTGCTATCGAAAATAACACTTAAGTTTCTAGCTGAGGACTCAGAACAGCAACAGGAAGTAACAGAATAGGATATTGGCTCTCATTATAACAGTCAAGGAAGAGAAGTAGAGAATAGAGTATGGCATAGTAAAAATCAGCATACACATCTAAGGTTTAAAAATTGAAATTGTTCCAATTTACTATATGCAATATACACTGTGCACACAATTTGCATTAAGCAGTGCAGAGCTGTCGTGCAGTAAAGTGACAGCAGTAAAGTGGCTTTATAAAGGGCAATAAAGTGGCTTATAAAGAACGGCACAAAATTAATACATTTTGGGCAAGCCATATTATTACTTCCCGGAGACAATCTAGCAGTGTTGTCATTGACACTGAGGTGCGTTTTGAAGGCAGGTAGATCTGCAGGTCATCAGCATAAGCATGAAAGGAGAGATTGTGAATATTGTCAAGTAGCAGCATAAACAAAGAAATGAGTCAAAGAAACAACCAATCCAAAATGAATATTACTGATGCTAATTATATTAATGGTATATATCATTGGTAAATGTGAGATTAAAGTTGAAATAAGACACAGCTATCTACAATCAGACCTAATCCGGCGCATGTAGAAAACATGCAGATTCTTTGTAAATCAATGATGAAAATTGCTACTCACCAGTCGTTCTCAGAGAGAAATGTTCAAACGAAGTATTTGGAAACTTCAAAATAACTTTTGAACCAAAAGCTGTGGAGTGATCAAAATACGTGCTAAATCCGTCGCTGTCCAGAGACTAAATGAACATTTAGTTTGAAAAGAGGCATATGTAGCTATGTTCAATGTTCCAGAAGGTGACATCAGAATCGGCGTCACTATAACCGTGGTGACTGTCCTCACCATGACGACAGCTATCTTCTGAAGTGGCCAATAACATTAAATACAATGAATACACCTGGATAACCTAAATTAGTATGTTTAATGAATGAAATGATCAAAGAAAGAGGTGACTGACAGGAGCACGCTGTGATACAGGTACAGTCTGTACCTGTGTGTGTTACTCAAGCCCCGGCGATCCAAGATGGCGTCCTATTCAAATAACTGAATTGTGCTCGGTGGCACATATGCCACCTTCCATCCATCTATCCATTTTCTACCCCTTAATCCATTTCTGGGTCGGGGTGTGGCATTTTAAAGCAAGAAACAGCGCTTGCGGTAATCCCGGAAGTAACAATTACCACACATATCACATTTTAGAAAGCGTTTTCACAGGATCTGATTATGGAGATGTGTTGAGTACAAACATGGTTCACTCACCGTTGTGTTGAATTGTGAGAATGTTGAATGTGAGAATTTTCTGCTTGGTTTTCAAGTAGTTTTGTTAGAGTTCTTGTAGAGCTCAGCCGCAGTATACAGGATCTAGTATCATAATTGATGCGGAATTTGACCGAACTGAGATTTCAAAGTAGTTTCCTGTTTATGTACTCAGAATACTTTTTATTTTAATTCTTTCATGCAGAACTATGTTTCACTGTATCCCAAAGAAAATGTAACAATAAAGTTTATTTCTACTCAACATTTATCAACATTTGTGGACATTTGTCATCTGTGTTCTTCCCGCTCCCTCTGGACTCATGGCTTCTACTACAGTATACGTGTTTGTTATTATTGCATTTCCTGAGTTCGAACAGTTTGATTCTCTGATCTGTTTTTGGTTAATCGACAATGTTGTAAAGTCCTCTGAGACGATTGCGTTTGGGATTTAGGTCTGTGCTAGCCCGGCCTTCGCCATCCGCACACTCCGCTCAATCATAATTTCACTGCATGTAACGTCTGGGCCTGGTCCCTGGGTTAGCGATTACAATCGGTTGAATTTCGACCGACCTACCAGCGAGCGCGGAAGGCAGGTGTTGTAGTTAGTTGTGGGTGACGTCAAGAGTTTGCGTCGAACGGGAAGGTCGTAGTTTGGCAGTGGTGAAGAATGCGATAGTAAAGTATCAATCAATCAATCAATCAAAGTTCATTTGTAGAGCGCCTTTCATACACATGGCAACACAAAGCGCTTCACAGTCCACATCACAAATCATCACATAAAACAAACACCAGAATCACAATTAAAACATTAAAATCACACAAAAGATTAAAACACAATTAAAACATTAAAATCACACAAAAGAATAAAACCATTAAAACTTTCAAAATTACACAAGAAATTTAAAAAAATAAATAAATGACAGCAGTGCATTAAAAATGGAGATAAAATCCTTCAGTTGTATGCACAGGCAAACAGAACAGTCTTTAACCTGGATTTGAACATTGACAGAGTAGACGCCTCCCTCACATTTTCAGGGAGATTGTTCCAGATCTTAGCTGCATGGATCTGAAACGCAGCCTCCCCATGTTTGGTTCTCACTCTGGGCACCAGCAGGAGGCCAGTCCCTGTGCTCCTCAGAGTCCGGGCTGGTTCATATGACACCAACATGTCACTAATGTATTCTGGTGCAAGGCCATGGAGAGACTTGTACACAAGCAGAGCCGTTTTAAAATCTATTCTTTGAGCCACAGGAAGCCAGTGCAGAGACCTGAGGACCGGACTAATATGGTCATACTTCCTGGTTCCTGTCAGGACTCTAGCTGCTGCATTTTGGATGTACTGCAGCTGCTTACAGGTCTGTTTGGACAGACCTGTAAGCAGGCCATTGCAGTAGTCTAGCCTGCTGGAGACAAATGCATGGACAAGAATCTCCAAGTCTGCCCTGGACACTATATTTCTAACTTTGGCAATGTTCTTCAGATGGTAAAAAGCTGTTGATGTTATTGATTTTATGTGGCTATTGAAATTTAGGTCTGAGTAAAGTAATCCGGTCTGGTTCTATCAAGAAATTGTATCCGAAGCAAGAGGAATGTTTAGAAAATGTAATCGCTGGAAAAATTGTGCCGCTACTCCCCACGGGCTCTGTTAGCGGCAAAGGAGATGGCTAGGCTAAATGCTAAATGCTAACGACAGACTCGGGCGCGTTATATACGTCACGGTAAACTCAGATCCAATGGTTTCAATCTGCAAAAGGAGTTAACCCCTCCCACCTGTAAACGGAGCTCAATGGAGCACCTCCAGACCTTAGTATGAAATGTCATTTGTACTATGGTGTGGTACGACCAGGCTAGGTCTGTGCAAAAAGAAATTGAATTGAATTGAATGGAAGTAATTGAGAAGAAAATCGTAACTAATATAACTAATGGCAAGGCAAGTTTATTTGTATTGCACAGTTTATACACAAGGCAACTCAAAGTACATTAAAAAGAGTGATACAGAAGAAGATACAATCCCTCGGTTGTATACACCGCTAACATGTATTGATAATATTTTGAAATTATTTTCTAATTAATCACTTTCTTCCAACAAATCAAACTCATAATGCACTTTACCTTAATGACCTTTTTGGATTTCAGAGCCGGATATTGAAGTCTATAAAACCTGCGACACAAGCTCAACATTCAACACACTTTTCATTTCAGTTTTTGGGATTCTCCGAGCAGCGATGGCGTTCCATTTGTTTATCAAGAGCTGATAGGAGAAAGGCGTAATTCATCCCGGACTCATTGCAACCAGTGAACATGAAAATTGGATTCAGGTAGATAAGTCAATCTGGGGCCCGCATCCTCCGCCTGCTGACCCCCACCCCAGCCTCACCCCCCTCCCCCCTATCGGTGCGTATACAGCCATATTTACTGCAGGGGGAAGAGAATGGCTCCGGAGATAAACAGGCGCCCCCTTATCGAGGCCGCTTTCCATCCGCACCGCAGTGTTGGCGCAGGAGAATGTATAGGTAAATAATAGCGGGGATGAGTGCGCGAAAAGCATATCAATTCCGGGACGTGTGGTTTGGATTAGCCTGAGCGTAAGGGGCGAGGAGATGGAACTAGAGATGGAACGTATTTGAATTGTGTTGAGGACATCTTCTCAATGATTCATGGAAGCAGTGTTGTATGTTGTGTGGTTTAATTAAAGTAAAAAGTTAATGATAAAACAAGAATCACAATGAGAAAAACATTTGCAGATCAGATTCACCCAAGCTTTATGACATGGGGAAAGTCCCTCATTGGTCAGTTAGTAATGATACATTTTATTTCTTCGGCGCCTTTCTCAACACTAAAATTTGCCTTACATTTTTACATAAGTGGAAAGTACATTTTAATTTTATTTTAAAATAAGTTAGTACAAGTTAAAACACAGTTAAAATACAACGTTAAAAATACAAAGTCAAAATCAGCATTAACACAGGACGGTGAAGTTATGGTGATAGTGAGTAGGCTTGTGTCTAAACAGATGAGTTTTGAGGTGGATTTGAAGTGTGTGAGAGAGTCAGTAATAGTAGAGTTTATTCATATAGCTCATTTTACAGAACAAGGTCAATGTTCAGAGTTCAGATATTGTTCCAATCATTCCACACAAGGTGATGATGGAAGCGAGTCGCCGAACACACTGGACCATCAGCTCCCAATCAACACCATCTATTCACTCTCTCATTTACATTCATACCTATTGTGCATGTTTTTAGTGGTAGGGGAAACCGTAGCACCTGTAGGAAACCTACGCAGACACGGGGAGAACATGCAAACTCCACTCAGAAAGGCCCTGTTCCGACCGGGATTCAAACCCATGACCTTCTTGCTGAGAGGCGAGAGTGCTATCCACTCAGCCACTGTGCCGCCCTGTCCTGCTCAGGAGGTTCAGGGGGAGAGCGTTCCAGACCTATGAAGCAGAGCGGCTGAAAACTTTGCTCCCCATGGTGAGGAGGCGGGCAGGAGGGACCAGGAGCTGGAGAGTACAAGAGGAGCGTTGGGAGCGGGCAGGTGTGGAGATCTGGAGGAGGTCAGTCAAGTATGGAGGAGCGAGGTTGTTGATGGTTTTGTATGTGAGGAGCAGATTTTTGTATTGGATGCGGTGGAGTGCGGTGAGAACAGCCAGTGGAGCTGTTTCAGGACAGGGGTAATGTGATTGATTTAGGGGGTGTGTGTGATGATGCGGGCGCAAGAAGAAACACATCTACACAACGGAGCAAACACATCTACACAACGGAGCACACCGTGTTATGTGGAGCTGCCACTCAGACCTGCGTTCCACTTCCAGGATTTCCAGCCTGCTTCAGGATTCCAGCTGGGAGCCTATAAGACCACACCTTGACTCACCCCCATCCCTCTCTCTCTCTGTGTCTTGGCAGCAGCAGCCCTGCTCACCACACACCTGCCTTCTGCTTTTGGTTTTCTTTGTGTCCAACAGGCAACTAACTTTTAATTGCCTGTTGTCCTTCATGTTGCACCTGTAGAGCCAGGGTGTTACATGTAACTCAAAGAAGGAGAGAGAAACAAGGTAGTTTTGGGGTCAGTTGGTCGTGAGTTAGTTTTGGCAATTAGCTCTAAAGGAAATAACATCTTTGCTTTTAAATCTGATTGCAACGGTTGCAGCTGGTAATTTTCAAATTTTGACAAAACAAAATGAACTGCAGCTCCCTCTGGTGGTTGCATAGGGATAGGGCAGGGTAGCATTGAACAAACCCTGAATCTAAGGAGCACAGGGGCTGGCCTCCTGCTGGACAAAGTGAGAGCGAAACATGACTTAGTACACATTCCTTTTCCCTGTGTGTTTATCAAATTAAATTCAGTTTACCCCACAATATGGGCCTCCCATATGTTTCTGGCACTTTTTTTATGTTGCTTGCAGATGCAGGAGGGTCTAAGGACAGTGATAATACAGGACATATGTTCACATGTATTCACAGATATGTACATTGGTCATCTCGCTCCCTATGGACCAATGGTTGTCTGTGTTTGTTATTATTATATTTGTGTTCTGTTTGATCTTGTTACTGGGGAATCAACTTTGTAAAGTCTTCTGAGACGACTGCTGTTGTGATTTAAGGCTACACACAAATAAATTGAGCTCAATTTAAATCAAAAATTTAAATTAAATCATTTTGTGTTCCTTTAAAACAGATGCTTAACTCGCTCTTAAAACACACGCTTTAAAAATGTCCCCCCTGCTGATGTCATGATAAGATAATCTTTCATGCAATATTTCTGCTGGGTCTAATTGCCAAACATCAATGAATACATTTTTTTAAATTGCATGAGTCTAATTTTCTCATCATGCAGCTACAAAATATCCATGCAAACATGTCAATAGATTTAATTCTAATGCAATCTTAGTCTTGAGTCTGTCTCGGCCATTATTCAGACAACCTTCTATACTTCAGACACTAAATATGCATAACTAATAAACAGGAAGCCTGACTTTAGCCATCTTTGGGATACGCAGCCACTCGCATCATCTGATGCGAGTGGCTGCGTTTACCTCGGTTGCCGGTATCCAACCATTCAGTGTGCGGAGAGGTGGGTGGGTGTCGGTGACGTCAAGAGTTTGCGCCGAATTAGCTGGTTGTAGTTTGGCAATTGCGGCGAATGCGATAGTAAAGTATTCCATTCTGGTCCGGCTCCAAATATCAAGAAATTGAAGCCGGAGTAAGAGGAATGTTTAGCAAATGTCATAGCTGGCAAAAATGTTGTGGCTCTACTCCCCTCGGGCTCTGTTACTGGCAAAGGAGATGGCTAAAGCTAGGCAAAAACCTAAATGCGCATTATATAAAATTCAAGCATTTCAATCTGCAAAAGGAGTTAACCCCTCCCACCTGTTACAGAGCTCCATGGAGCAGATTAGCACCTTCTTACTCATGTAATGAGAATGATGGTATGGTAACACTAGGCTAATATACAGGTGAAAATGATCATATTGTTCAAAAGTTCATCTGTTTCTGTAATTCAACTTAAATTGTGAAACCAATATATGCTATAAACTCTTTTTATGTCCCATATTCCTTTGTTTGTATATTGTTGATAATTATGGCTTAAGATAAGATATTCCTTTATTCGTCCCACAGTGGGGAATTTCCAGTGTCATCGTTGCGCACATTACAGCAGAGAAAGAAGGAAATAAGAGCAGTCAGATTGCAGACATCAAACAGTCCATTATTTAAAATATGAAAATAATAAGATGGTAAAATAGAGTAAAATATTATAAACTCTGGAGCTATAATTGCACTTGGTTCAGAAGAATTTACAGATGTTTATATTGTACTTTAGCAGCGAATATGAGCAGAATAAACAATAGTAACAATATCAGCAGGTAAAGTGAATATTGAATGACAGAACCTCAGATGGATGGATATGTAATAATGCAGTAATAATATTAACCGGTAAAGTGACATGTGACTAAGTGATTAAGAGTCCAATCCCAAATATTCTACAGTATTTAGGTTTTATACAGCTGTGAGACACTGTAACATTGTAACATATGACGATATATCGCACTTTGTTTGTCATTAGTTGTATATTGTCAGTTGAATAACAGAAGTAAATGGGCTGGAGTTGCACCATAACCATATTTCTTCATGAGAATAAATACACAATGTAAGATGCACTACAGTTTCAGTTTATATTCAGTTTTCAGATATACAAAAAGGTACAGCGTCAAATCTGAACATCCTGAAAAGCATTAAATCATTGAACTGTGTGTGGTCAGTGTGTTCCCAGTGTGTGCCCAGTGTGTTCCCAGTGTGTGCCCAGTGTGTTCCCAGTGTGGTACCAGTGTGTGACCAGTGTGTTCCCAGTGTATGACCAGTGTGTGCCCAGTGTGGTACCAGTGTGTGACCAGTGTGTTCCCAGTGTGTGCCCAGTGTGTTCCCAGTGTGGTACCAGTGTGTTCCCAGTGTGTGACCAGTGTGTTCCCAGTGTGTGACCAGTGTGTGACCAGTGTGTTCCCGGTGTGTGACCAGTGTGTTCCCAGTGTATGCCCAGTGTGTTCCCAGTGTGGTGCCAGTGTGTGACCAGTGTGTTCCCAATGTGGTACCAGTGTGTGCCCAGTGTGTACCCAGTGTGTGCCCAGTGTGTGCCCAGTGAGTGACTAGTGCGGTACCAGTGTGTGACCAGTGTGTGGTCAGTGTGTGCCCAGTGTGTTCCCAGTGTGTGACCAGTGTGTGGTACCAGTGTGTGACAATTGTATGCCCAGTGTGGTAACAGTGTGTGCCCAGTGAGTGACTAGTGTAGTACCAGTGTGGTACCAGTGTGTGACCAGTGTGTGCCCAGTGTGTGACCAGTGTGTGCCCCGTGTGTGCCCAGTGAGTGACTAGTGTGGTACCAGTGTGTGACCAGTGTGTGCCTAGTGTGTGCCCAGTGAGTGACTAGTGTGGTACCAGTGTGTGCCCAGTGTGGTGTCAGGGTGTGAACAGTGTGTGCCCAGTGTGAGCCCAGTGTGTGACCAGTGTGTGCCTAGTGTGAGCCCAGTGTGTGACCAGTGTATGACCAGTGAGTGACTACTATGGTACCAGTGTTTGACCACTGTGTTCCCGGTGTGAGCCGGTGTGTTCCCAGTGTGCCGCAGTGTGGTTCTTACAGCACCAGCAGCACTAGCGTGACTTCTTCCTCTGGTGGTGAAATGTATCTAGGCCAAATAACAGAGCAGAGCCCACACATGTGTCCTGTCCTAACATGGTATTATCCTGCAGCCTGGCTTTCAAACAGCTCATTCTGCAGCAATTGCGGGGCTCCATCCTCTCCCAGTATTGACATTTCATTGTGAGAAATCTATTGTATTGGATTTGAATTTAATTTATGTTAAGCTTCTGTTATTCTTCACGGTTTAGTGCACTTACAGGATTGGTTCTGAGGTTCATTAACCCGGGACTGCGACGGGCTGTTGTTCTGACCAAGACGGCCGACAGTAACCATCTTGTATTAAAGCAACAAGTAGAACACTGTCTCATTCATTACCTCGAGCCAGGACGTTACACTGGTGTCAGAAGTAAAAAGCCAGAGTTCGTCTCCGAAGCCCGGTGATCGCTCCTAGCTTGTGTCGGGGTCTGCTCGTCCGCCCGTTTGATATGTCGATGCCATCGGGGAAGTCCGGTGCTCGCCCGAAAATCAAGAAGGAGGTGATGGACAGTGACTTTGAGACCCAGTCCCGGAGGCACGATATGGAACAAAGTCGACGTTCTGAGCACTCTGCTCATATAAGACGGGTAGCCGCGGAGATGGCAGCGGAGGCGGGTTTCAGCGGCGGGAGCGCCAGAGAACAAGCCCCGCCCGCCATGATTGACAGGTCACCAAATTCAGACGAAAATGGCGGCAGGGAACGACTGCAAGTTAAGACTCCGAAATATTCAGGGAAAGCAGACTGGGAGGCCTTCTATGCCCAATTTGAACTGTTGGCTGGGGCAGCTGGCTGGTCTGTAAAAGTAAAAGCACTCCAGCTGGCTCTGTGCCTTACTGATGATGCCCTGTCATGCTTATTGCTGTTAAGCCCAGCTGAGAGAGATGATTATGGGGCTTTGGTTGGGGCCCTCCGGAGGCGTTTTGGACAATGTAGCCAACCCGATGTCCTGCGCTCAGAGCTGGCTAGCCGACAGAGGTTGACAGGCGAGCCACTCAGGGGGTTGGCTAACGATATTGAGACCCTGACAAGACGAGCTTACGCCCATATGCCCCCTGAAGTACAGAGTGAGCTGGCCAGGGACCAGTTCATTCGTGCCCTGGCTCCCAGAGAACTTCGCGCACAGACACAGCTGGCACATCCTAGATCCCTGCAGGAGGCACTGGAGCTCGCCCTAGAGAGAGAGGCCGTAGGTTCAGCGTCTGAGAGTGGCCCCATTGTGAGGACAGCAGTGCGGGAGGACCCAGGTCAGGAGAGGCCTGCCTGGGTTGCTGAGCTGACAGAACTGATCCGAGCTGTGACGTTACAACCACAACGCGGCGGTGCCCGCCCGCGCCGTGGCCCTCCAGTGTGCTGGACGTGTGGCCAGGCAGGCCATATCAGTGTGCGGTGCCCCCAGAACTCGGGCGGTCAGGGAAACGCTCCGGGGTCTGTGTAAAAGGGACCACACAGGCCCCCGCCCCTGTGTCCCACCCTATCGTTTCACATGTGTACGGGGCCCAACGACGCAGTCGGGGGAGCGGGGCTCCACTCCCCCCAGAAGCAGATGACAGCGACATCGAATCTTCGAGGGTGGTGGGCTGGACGCACTTT
The DNA here is from genome assembly GCA_964034765.1 of Knipowitschia caucasica. Classification (NCBI taxonomy): domain Eukaryota; kingdom Metazoa; phylum Chordata; class Actinopteri; order Gobiiformes; family Gobiidae; genus Knipowitschia; species Knipowitschia caucasica. Next base: position 20,320,951 of record OZ035838.1, read on the forward strand.
GGGAATTTTTGTCATGTTCCTGTTACTTTGAACAGGGCCCCATGCACAGCCCTGGTTGACACGGGTTCCACCGCAACACTAATGAGACCCGACATGGTGCCACCTGGGACATTACTAGAACCTACTGTTGTAAAGTTGCGGACTGTGACTGGTGAACTCGCTCCTATGCTTGGTCGGGGATTAGTGACTATACAAGTGGGGGAAATGTCTGTGGATTTTAGGGTGTGGGTCGCTGCAGTGAAGGACCCCTGTATTTTGGGTCTTGACTTTTTGAGGGCCGCTCACTGTGTGCTCGATCTTGGCAGTAACACTGTGACATTTCCGGGAAGCCCCTCAGTTGAAATGGTGCCCCCTGAACATGTCCAAAGTCAAGCAGCGTCTAAAGCAGCAGAGGTGCACCAGAAATACGTGCCACTACCCCAGTTTTCTGCTCCAGTACCCACCAACCCGCAACATGCAATGGCAGCTCTACCTCCTGCACTGGAACAGTTACCTGCAGTGAGAGAAATGGACAGGGTCGTGGCCGTAAAAGAGATTTGGGAACGTAACTGCACCACTTTGGAAACCAGTCAGCGGGAAGCTTTATGGCAAGTGCTACTGCAGTACAAAGACATCTTTGCCCTTTCTGAAGAGGAGGTGGGTCTAACACACTTGGTGCAGCACGAAATAGATACTGGAGATGCGCACCCGATCAAAACGCGCCCCCGCCGACTCCCTCTGGCGCATCAAGCGGCTGCTGATAGCGCAATTGACGAAATGCTCGCGGCTGGTATTATCGAGCCGTCAGATAGTCCCTGGGCTTCGGGGGTTGTGATGGTTAACAAGAAAAATAATCAAAAAATGCGGTTTTGTGTGGACTATCGACCGCTGAATAGCATAACAAAGAAAGACTCATACCCGCTACCACGTATTGATGAGTCCTTGGACATGGTATCTGGCTCTTCCTGGTTCTCATCATTAGACCTGCGCAGTGGATACTGGCAGGTCCCCCTGAGCCCCGATGCAAGACCCAAGACCGCTTTTTGCACCGGCAGGGGATTGTGGCAGTTTAGGGTCCTCCCCTTCGGGCTATGCAATGCCCCGGCCACTTTTGAAAGGTTGATGGAAAAAGTGCTAGCTGCTGTCCCCCGTCAGGAATGTCTCGTTTACTTGGACGACATTCTGGTCCATGGCGGCTCTTTTGAGAGGGCTTTGGATTCTCTCCGGCAGGTGCTGCAAGGTATCGCGGAGGCCGGGCTGAAACTCCACCCCAACAAATGCTGCTTCATGAGAAGGGAATTGGAGTTTTTAGGGCACAAGGTTGGTGGAGAAGGCATCAGCACTCTGGAGGAAAAGGTACAGGTTGTCAGGGACTGGCCAATCCCCACTAACCTCAGAGAACTGAAGAGTTTCATTGGACTAGCATCATATTACAGGCGATTCGTGCGCGGTTTCTCTTGCATCGCCGCACCCCTGTTTGCCCTACAGCGGAAAAATTGTGACTTTGTGTGGACCCCAGAGTGCGACCGGGCCTTTTGCACTTTGAAAAAGGCACTGACGGAGTCTCCCATCTTAACCCCCCCAGATACCAATCTGCCATTTGTCATGGACACAGACGCCAGCGATGCGGGGATGGGTGCAGTGTTGAGCCAGGTGGGATCACACGGGGAGAAAGTAGTGGCATACTTTAGCAAAACTTTCAACAAGGCTGAGCGGCGTTATTGCGTGACGCGGAGAGAGTTGCTTGCTATTGTGAGAGCGATAGGGCATTTCCGGTACTATCTCTGTGGCCTCCCCTTTACTGTGAGAACAGATCACTCAGCACTCCAATGGTTAATGTCCTTTAAAGAACCAGAGGGGCAGATTGCCCGCTGGTTGGAAGAACTTGCGCCATATAATTTCAAAGTGGAGTACAGGGCTGGGAGTCGCCATGCCAACGCGGATGCCATGTCCAGACGTCCATGTGCTCTGGATGGCTGCCGCTATTGTGAAAAACGAGAGGCCAAGGAACAGGAGCTCTGTGTTGAGGAGCAGGCGGGTCCCTTGTGCAGCGGGGAAGGGCCAATCTGTGAAGTGGCGGAGCTCCATGATCCACTGGAGTGGAGGGCTCAGCAGGAACTGGATCCCGATCTGCAACCTGTGCTGCAGTGGGTTCAATCGGGACAGAGACCACAGTGGAGTGAGGTAGCTGGGTTTTCGCTGGCCACCAAAGGACTGTTTGAAAAGTTTACAACCCTCCGTATAAAAGACAGAGTACTTCAAAGAGCGTGGAAAGAGCCAGCTACAGGGGAGGAAAGGTGGCAAACTGTAGTCCCCAGAGCACTCAGAGACCCAGTTCTGAAGGCTTGTCACGGAACTCCTGGGGCGGGACACTTTGGAGTCTCAAAAACTCTCAGACGGCTCAGGCAAGGGTTTTACTGGGGCCAGCTCAGGAGGGATGTAGAGGACTTTTGTCGTCGTTGCGACCTGTGCGCTGCTTATAAGGGCCCTCCAGGTCAATCCCGTGCCGAGCTTCAGCAGTTGGCCGTGGGGGCCCCTATGGAAAGAGTGGCTGTGGACATAATGGGTCCGTTTCCCCGGTCAGACCAGGGGAATCGTTATGTACTCGCTGCCATGGACTATTTCACTAAATGGCCAGAGGCATTTGCCATCCCGGATCAGGAAGCGGTGACGGTGGCAGACACCCTGGTGGAGGGAATGTTTTCCAGGTTTGGGGCACCCGAAGTTATCCACAGCGACCAGGGGAGAAACTTTGAGTCTGCCGTTTTCTCTGCAATGTGTCAGCGTATGGGAGCGCAAAAGACACGTACTACCCCACTACACCCTCAGAGTGATGGGCTAGTCGAGCGTTTCAACAGAACACTCGCAAAACAACTGGCGATCATCACTGCAGAACACCAGCGGGATTGGGATATGCACCTCCCCCTTATCCTGCTTGCCTACAGGTCTTCGGTTCAGGAGTCCACAGCATGCACACCTGCTCTTCTCATGTTGGGGCGAGAGCTGCGGACACCCAGAGAAATGTGCTTTGGCAGACCCCCACACACTCCTGCTGTCCCACCAGGACCGGAATACGCTCGGAGGCTACAGGACCGGATGGAGACAGCTCATGCGTTTGCCCGTGACCAGCTGCAAAAGTCTGGGATCCGGCAGAAAAGAAACTACGACATGAGGGCCAAAGGAAGAGACTTTAACCCTGAGGACCTCGTGTGGGTGTTCAGCCCTAAGAGAAAAAAAGGGAGGTGCCCTAAGCTGGACTGTCACTGGGTGGGGCCCTGTAGGGTACTTGAGAAGCTTGGGGAGGTGGTGTATAGGGTGCAGCTCCCACCTAGGGGTAGACGGGTGGCCCTTCACAGAGATAGGTTAGCACCATACATGGGTGACGCACATCCCCAGTCACGCCCTGTATCCACTCAGAGAGACAAAACAGTCGGACCCCAGACATTGACTGTTTCCCCATCAACTGACACACAGATGCCCCCTGCTCCGAAGCATGTTGTTCCCAGGTTAGCAGTCACCCCAAAGAGACCCCGTAGGGAGATAAGGGCCCCCAGTCACCTTAGAGACTTTCTATGTGATCCCTCGGGGCGAGGGACTTAGTGGGGAGGGGGCAGTGTAGCGACCCTGCATTTATGTTATGTTAATGCTGTTATTTCATGTTATTCTTCACGGTTTAGTGCACTTACAGGATTGGTTCTGAGGATGGAGGGGCGGGCCTACTGGGGGGGTTAGAGAAGATTGTTTTGATAACGCGGTCTTTTTACCCGGGACTGCGAACGGGCTGTTGTTCTGCTAAGTTGTGGACTTGTATTGGCGTGGTTACGGCCGACAGTAACCATCTTGTATTAAAGCAACAAGTAGAACACTGTCTCATTCATTACCTCGAGCCAGGACGTTACAGTATGTATTTGGATATTCTTGTTTGGCAAGTTTTTTCAGATCAAAATGTGTAGTTTTGCTTGGATCGAACATAACTGGACCAAAGTTAAAAATGGCTGAGTGACTCACTGATTATTTTAATTTAATAATAATAATAATAATACATTGGATTTATGTAGCGCTTTTTTAAACACTCAAAGACACTTCACCTGTCATTTTTCTTTCACTCCATACATAGTAGTAATAAACTACTACTGTAGCCACAGCTGCCCTGGGGCACACTGACAGAAGCGAGGCCAGTATGTGCCATCGGTCCCTCCAGCCACCACCAACCATTCACACACACACCAGACTTATTCTAGGCAATGTGAGTGAAGTGTCTTGCCTAAGGACACAACGTCAGTTTGACACTTTACAGCCGCAGCCGCCCCACTGTAGAACTTGGTGTTCCCAGAGGTTTCCCATCACAATACTAACTAATTAGTACTAATTAACTAATTGTCTTATTCATTGAGTAAGTGGCATATTGGGTTGTTTTGCCAGCTATACTGTATTGTATGTGTTCTTTGGCTGCAACTAATTTACTTTAATTAGTTACAACTTACTTTAGTTTATGTAAGTTTAAATTACATGAACTTGTACATTGTCACACCACGACTTCTTATGTAGATGAATTGAAAGCATAGCAGCGTTTGAACCAGAGCAGTGCCCATGCGGAGTCTGCGTTACATAAATAAGTTTGAGCTGGGGCTGAGCGAGAGGCTGAGCAGTCTTCCCCCAGGGCTGTGGAGAGGAGCGACAGGCGCTGGTAATGCAAAAATAATCTGCTAATCTTCACTGTAATTAATCAGCTGGAAGAAGGTCTTTACTGCTCGCCTCGAAGCCCCCGTCCCCCCGGTTACCCCCCCTCGAGTGCGGGATCAGGGCATTAGAGCGGCAACAAGACACTGCACCTGCTTTACCTGTCATGTCTATATTATTTCACTTTTTATTCAACATTGTGGCTTCATGCTAATTCATTAAAAATATCTGAAAGACCTACAAACTGGTGCGATCAACCTCTTAATTAATTTGACCGAGCTTGAGTCGTTTTGTTAAGATGTCTAGAATCTTCCGGTCTCTAGATGTGTTTACATATTAACATATTTTGTGACATATATGTTTTTGCTTTCACTTCACAGTTGTCTGTTACTATGTTTGGGTCTTAAAATTATTATTAAAATTAATAATATAAATGTGATGTCTGCAACTTAAATTGTATTTCCTTTTGAAAATATTGTGCAAATCGGACTTTGTATGTGCAAACAGAGGGCATTTACTTTGCACAATAGCGCCCCCTACAAATTCAAATTGTCAGTGTTATACCAAACATTGAAATAATACAATTTATACCAAAAAAAATATTGTGGCAGAATTTGGTGAGTTTTTGTGTTTGTTTACTGGGTCAAATATGAGATGAAAAAGTCAGAAAACAAAATACCTTCACCCTCTCAAATGGACTCAGCGCTTTTTTGAACAATCAAAGACGCTCTTTTGGACTTAGTCCAAAAGAGGCCTACACAAGACGTTGTGAGAGCTTCTGAGAAAGCCCATTTTTAGGCTTAATGTTTTGCGACTGCTAACAGGAGTAGCTCTCTGCCATTTGTGTAGTATAAATTAGCTCACCAATGGAAAAAGGTTGGCAAGCCCTGTTCTCCTTGTATCATAGTAACAACACCAGCGTATCCCACATGTGCTGCAGACCTGTGTGCTAGTTAGCATTGTCCAAACATCAAAGTCGCACAAAAGCTTGTCCTGGCGCACCGTAATACACCCATTTATTTTGTAAGAGTTGAAATGATGCTCCGGGACGCTGCGAGGAAGGCTCTCTGATTAGACTGATGCATGGAGCTTATGAGGCCTTGTTAGCACATCAAAGACCAGACAGCCGGGCCCCCACCACGGCCCAGGCCTTAATGAGAGTCTGCAGTGCAATTATGTGAGTGGCTCCTGCAGGCCACCTAATGTAAAGAAGGAATATTGGTATGTCTGGTTTTCATTCTCATATTGTACACACATGATTGTTCACACACAGGGTCACACATGGACACCTGCCTTGACATGAAATTTAAAAAATGAATGAAAATTGCTCAAATTTGGCTGCATGTATCCAAATTTGATCACATTTAGACTGTCTTAAAGTAGCAATATGGAATATTTGCATGTCAAGTTTGCATTTGCATGTGATCATTAAATAGCCCCAATATTTCAAAAGGCATCATTAAATCATGCTCTTTTCAAATACAAATATATTACCTTGGTTGCTAGACGTAGCAGACCCTGTTGCACCCTGAGGGCCTCAATCTTATATTTGTGAGTAAATTTGACACGTTACTTTTACTCACTAGTTCAGTAACGCTAGTTAGTCTATTGTTTAGACTAAAATAAATGCATTATTTTCTGTAGAATAAAACAATACCAGAATAAAAAAGTTAAACTAGCATTGGAGCTAACAACACTGCCAAAAAAACTTTTATAGAGAGGGACAAGAAACATCTTCTTATGAACACATTTATGGAATTAATATTTCTTACACATTCATTTACAACCAAAATGATAAAATATAGTTATATACCTGATTTTGAGCCACGTTGTTAATGTTGTTGCCCTCTGCCATGTTTAGTTTTGCGACTATGAAGATGATCAACTCTGCGCAGGCTCGATTGTTAATGTCTGTGAGCAGTGACGTAATATTGACAGTTTGCTCTTTGCTGAAATTCGTATTCTCAAAGAAGAAAATGCAAGCACACAAAAAAGTACAAAAACACATATACAGTTTTATTTATTTTTTATTCTTAAGTACGAAACTCCATGTCTTTTTAGTTTGTATTATTTTAATCATGAATTAATAAAATATTTGTATGCACAAATACCAATAAATATGCACGCATTTTTTTTAGACATGCACATCTTTATTGACAGTAACATGACCCCGTAATACGGACTTGTTTTATTGCATTTCCTCCACAGGAAAGAAATGTGATTCCCCAAGCATCAGTGTGCAGCCGGATGGAGGCAGGTGACCATGGTGCAGCCTCAACCAGCCACTCAGGGTCTGCAGGTGACCATGGTGCAGCATCAACTAGCCACTCAGGGTCTGCAGGTGACCATGGTGCAGCCTCAACCAGCCACTCAGGGTCTGCAGGTGACCATGGTGCAGCCTCAACCAGCCACTCAGGGTCTGCAGGTGACCATGGTGCAGCATCAACTAGCCACTCAGGGTCTGCAGGTGACCATGGTGCAGCATCAACTAGCCACTCAGGGTCTGCAGGTGACCATGGTGCAGCATCAACTAGCCACTCAGGGTCTGCAGGTGACCATGGTGCAGCATCAACTAGCCACTCAGGGTCTGCAGGTGACCATGGTGCACAATCAACTAGCCACTCAGGGTCTGCAGGTGACCATGGTGCAGCCTCAGCCAGCCACTCAGGGTCTGCAGGTGACCATGGTGCAGCATCAACTAGCCACTCAGGGTCTGCAGGTGACCATGGTGCAGCATCAACTAGCCACTCAGGGTCTGCAGGTGACCATGGTGCAGCATCAACTAGCCACTCAGGGTCTGCAGGTGACCATGGTGCAGCCTCCACCAGCCAACCAACACTGGTATTGGAACGATAACATAGGCTTGTAAAGAATTTGAAAATGTTTTATGTGTACATGCTCGTTTTGACTAATAAAAGACACAGTCTGGAAGTGACACGAATGCTGCAGTGACTATTTTGTCTGAGACTCTCCCTTTATCTCACAGATTTGTTGTCCATATCTTTATGTGTCGGATGGAGGAAGAAGTTCTCTCTCTCTCATTTTAAGACATTGAACCCAGCCCTGCAATCACTGCAGGGGAGTATTCCAGCAGTTCCTCCCAAGTGAGATCTCAATAACCAGATACAATTTTTGAAAAAGGAACATTCAAGATGCCGTTATCTGGAAGTTACAGGCAAGTGTGGTGTGAGATAGTAATGGATTACCTATCATTAATTCCATTACAAGTCGTTGTAACTTGGATTTATGTTTAACCCCAAAGTTCATTCCAATAACATGTCCATGCAAATATTTTAACACACATTACTGCATCATTTCCACTGATAGAAGTGGTTGATATTGAAGTGAAGGACAATTCATTAAGAGATTTTCCTCAATCTGTGACATTATGCAAACCTTTGTCCATCTTCCTGTCGGTTTTTCAGTCCTGCAGAATTGAATCCTACACCATCTCAGGCAGAGGGAGGCAACAGGAGGCAAGCGTGACGGCTCCATGAGCAGGAAGATGAGCTCCGGGCTACTACAGCGTGGTGGTGATCTCTCCATGATCACAGTAGAGGAGGTGGAGTCATCAGTCTCCTTGCCTTCTTGAGCGAAGGAGCGGCTCCCTGCCACTTTTATCCTGGATTGCTGTCTAGCACGTGCGGCTGGGGACCACCTTGTCTGATACCGTGGTCAGCCATGTAGGAGCCCCCAGGGCACTGTCCCGTCTCCGTTCCTGTTCACTCTGTACACCTCTGATTTCCAGTACAACACCGGGTCCTGCCACCTGCAGAAGGAGCTGGAGTACAGGACACTGATTTCAGACTTTATTGAAGCTAACCATCTGCTCCTGAATGTGGACAAGACCAAAGAGCTGGTTATTGACTTCATGAGGAAGAGGACGCCAGTGGAGCCCATCACCATCCAGGGCAAAGAGGTGGTGATAGTGGACTGCTACAAATACCTGGGAGTTCACGTGAACAGCAGACTGGACTGGAAGGAGAACTCCAATGCTGTGTACAAGACGGGCATGAGCAGATTCTATTTTCTGAGGAAGCTCAGGTCTTTGCACGTGTGCAGTAAAGAGAGCTTCTACCGGTCTGTGGTGGCCATCGCCCTTTTCTACGATGTGGTCTGCAGGAGGAGCAGCACCACCAAAAGGGACCTCTACCGGATTGACAAACTGATCCGTAAAGCTGAACAGGTTATTGGCTGTCAGCTGGAGACATTTACAACAGTGAGAGACAGAAGGTCACTGGAAAAACTGCTCTCCATCATTGACAATCCCACACATCCACTCCACTGGATTATAGAGGGGCAAAGATGTCAAGTTTATCTACTTTGTTTTTATAAATTTACAGATATGTGTATTATCCTGTTATCCACTATTTTAAAGTGTAAATGTGTACATATTCACAGATATGTTTATTATTATGAGTACCTGTAGCCATATTATTCTATTCTCACAATAGTATCTTATCTTATTATTATTATTATTTTCAGGTTGTTTACTTTGTCATTTTCATTGTTATTTTTTGTGGAATACTGTGTAAGCTACTGTGACAATGCAATTTCCCTTGTGGATCAATAAACTCTGTCTAAGTCTTTTTTGGAGTTGAAACATTTTAAACTCTCTAAGGAGAGTTTAGGAGGCCCCAAAACAGATTGCATGATAAACAACATTTAACAAACTTGTATACAGTAGTAAAGGTGTACAACAGGTGTACAAACAGACATGACTGATGAATAGTGTCTTGTCCACTCTTGGCAGAATGGTCATGAAGTATTGGGTGGAAGTTGGTTTGAGTCTGTATCTTTACAAAAACACAATACAATACAATTTACTCTTGTATAGCCTTAAATCACAACAGAAGTAATCTCAGAGGACTTAATCTTGATACATTAAAATACAGATGTCCTAATTGTGCTATTGTCAGCAAATGTCACCAAATTTAGTATCACCAGACCACAGTAACGTTAACAGTACAGTACATACAAGAAATTATAACATTAGCGCCAGACAGGGTGCCATCGCTAATGTTAGCTCTAACCTAAACCAATGCCCATTTTTCAAAGCTAATGAAATTTTAAAGGGGCGACAGTAGCTCAGTTGGTAGAGCATTGGCCTTAAGGCCAGAAGGTCGTGGGTTCAATTCCCACCTCTGCACCTTCTCCACCGACTCCCACTGATGACTGCTGTCGTTGTGTCCTTGGGCAAGACACTTAACCCCACTTTGCCCAAAGCCCCCACTGAAAGATCAAGGCTATGCTCACACTCAGAGAGCAGCCGTCCTCCTGTGGACTCACCACCTGCAGAGGGTCAGTGAGGGGCTGGTGCTATGAGACTTGGGTGGCATCTCTGACTGCCACCCCCCTGACCCAGAAATGGATTAAAGGGTAGAAAATGGATGGATGGATGGATGAAATTTTATTTTCCCCTTTTTTATTTGCACCTTTACACTGTTTATGACGTTAAAACCAGTGGGGGTGGGTCCCGGCTCAAAAGTGGCCAAAATGACGTGCGCTGACCAAGCCTCGGTAATCCAAGATGGCGCCCTATACAAATGAATGGCCGCGCTCTGACCAATCAGAGCTGCTCATCAGAGCAGTGGAAAAGCGGAGCCAGAGCGGGAAGGCAAGGACAAATTGCATTTTGTCTCATGAGTCTCTCCAGATTGAAATACTCTCGTCACATATTTACGCCAACAACACATTTTCTCCAAGTTGACATGAAGTTAACACAAAAAAAGCACAGACGCTTGTTTACTGTCTATGGACCACACGCTGTACTTGGAGAGAGGCTGATTCGCTGGTTCAGTTTCTCCCTGCTGTCAATCACCTCTTGGAGGCGGGCTTTTGACGTCACGGATTGTGCCACGTCACAATTTGAATCAGCTTATTTTTGTGCCTCTCGAGAATGAAAGAGAAAGATCGCCGCGCTCTAACTAAAGCTTTATTGAATCAATGAAAAAACTACTCTGGGCATGTATATGAAGGCCAACAAGCACTGTAATCATGTTTAAACCAAAGAAAAGTCAAAAAGCGTATTATGGGACCTTTAAATGATGCAGTCATGAGTCAATGAAATACAGAAGATAACAATACAATTCATTTTGTAATTGTAGATGTTATTGTGTAAATATAAAAACTCAACAAAACACCAACCTTCCCAATCATTAGGTAATATCCTGAGCAAACATTCTCATTACCATCATGTTACGTTCTTTCCCCCACGCTTTTCATGATCTTCATTGCTTTCGATACATTTAAAGATGCTTTGGAGATGCATTATCTGCTTAGTTTTTGTCACCATTATAATCGATTGTACACAAATCATGAAAACTGCCAAAAGGTTGAGCTTTCCATGCACACACTTTACTCAAGTGAAAAGGTAATGGGACCTGTTCAGAAATACATTATAAATTGGATTAATAAAAAGATGTTCTGAATAATGGTTTTATATTAGAGCACCCTTGTCCATGAGTCCAGTTTTACAATTTTAATCCATCAAAACATGTTATTCAGTGTGCATGTAGTAAAACCTTTTTCACATATTACATTGAAAATGTACTTAAATGTGTTATTTGCTTGTTAAAGATAATTAAAAAAATGATGTTTTATTAAAAATATCTGTCCCTGAGGTTCACCGTAACTTCCATCACACAGCACAAACTGTACATTTGTTAGTTTGTCTCTACTGCTTCAAAGACCCCCCGAAACGCCATCTGAAAACTGACAATATCAACGCTGACCCCTGGGAGTAGCTGGCTGGTGATGTCAACAATGACGCACATCAACAAAGCAGTAGCCGCAGAGCTGAGCGGGCTCAACCCAATTAAAAACTTCAATCACCATCCTTCTCGCCTTACCTCTCCCAGATGTGGCAGAGCCTGTTGCTGCCGCATTGGCCTCCATTCTCACATGGGTCATTGCCGATAGTCTTGCTCGATACTGAGTACGGTAACCACCATTATCATTATCAACACCATGTAATGAATAAAACCTAAGGCTATAATCTGGTGTGTTTACTACACTGCTGTTGATACACACTGTCCCATTCACATCCACATGAACCTCTAACATGGTATAATAATGTAAACAACGTGGCTCCAAAACATAGTGTAGCGTTCATTACGTTGATTTTATGACATAGTCTACAAGGTTTGGTTCGCAGTGAACCATGAATACAGATGACACTTGGGATCAGCTTATTTGGCATGTTATCTGACTCCATTCAAATACATGAAATATAAAAAAAAGTTAAAGATCAGAAGCACAATCAACTCATGTTTGTTCTTCAACTTTGTTTTAGCCTAAGCCTGAGTGTTTTGACGAAGATTCTTTTCATTCATGGCCATTATGACGAGTGCTATAAAACTCAACTATAGCTGCGATTGTAGTACCACTTCTTCTCATAATGCAGACATTTAGATTTGCTCTCTTTATTTAGGGTTCCTGGAGCATTGCAGAGACTACTTCACTAAACAGGAAGAATAACTGTTTAAAAAGTGCATTTGCTCAAATGGTTCATGTAGAGAACATGAACAGCTGTCAAAGCAAAACACGTCCGATAACCTCTAATCAGACACAAGGGGTCGAGCTTGGGTCATGTGAAGAAACTAGCACTTAAAATCAACTGGAAATGTACAATTACAACTAATGACTACATTCTCTCCAATCTTGGACATATTGTTCAAACACTTATTATTCAAAACTAACAGGAACAAACAAATACTTTCCATTATTCGGCATTGCATCTTATAGATGCAGAATTTGAGATAATAATATCTTAAGTGGACAACATAGTCACACATGTGGTGTGTGGACTTGTACATTTGCCCCCATGCCCCAACTGTCTAAGTGCTCTTTTTCAAACTTTGTACAGTGTGATGTATGCTCTGTGAAAGTGTGATTTGATGCTGCAATATTTTATTGATGACAACAAAACAACAAAGCGGGCAGCTACATGACTACTTTTCATTACAGACTTGCTGCTGCTGCGGTTCTCCTCCTTGTTTCTGGATTGGTTGGCGCCCGGGCGTCAAGCTCGAAATGCTCAGCTTTTCTCAAATTTGGCGTCAAGGAATTTTGACGCATTGACGCGAGCGTTACGCGTGCGAAATGATGCGCATAACGCTTGCGTCAACGCTTCAAAGTGACGCTTTTAACGCCCGCCAAGTGATGCCTGGCCTCTCAGCTCCACCTGACAGGCCCGTCGGAAGGGCTGTGCGACCTGTGCCGTCGCACAGGGCCTCGCACCACACAGGGGCCTCGCAATCTTATTTCCTTTTTTTAATTTTTTTTTATAAATACACTAGTTCAAGGGTCCCCAAAGGGCGGACTGCACTCCAAGTTTGGACCCCTAAACCCCTTTCTCTGGACCTCTGTGATTTCGTTAGATCAAAAGAAAATTTTTACAAGTAAAGTCAAATTTTCACAAAAAAAGCGATTTGTAAACAGGCAGGCGCGCGGGCAGCTATGTACGCAGCGGGTCCTCCGAAAAAAACTCGCGGAGGAGGAGCAGCGAGACAGGTGTGAGCAGAGGAGGAGGAGAAGGAGGATCAGCGGTGTGACAGGTGTGTGAGCGCTGCTATTGCCAATGTTTAGTCCAAATATCCACATCAAAAACATATTTTTAAAAGCATTAGCAAACACACTGTATGTCTAGCTTTAGCCCCCACTGCGAGTGGAGTGGATTTTGGGCTTAAAACGCCTTGTTATGGTCAGAGTGTGTGGAGGAGGAGGTGAAGAGGATTTTGTCAGAGTGTGTGGAGGCATGGCAAAAACGTTATTTGATGAGGATTTTTTTTTGTGCCATTTTGGCGCATTTCTAATTGGCGTAAATCTAACTATTAGAAGAAAAAGACTCCTTTTGGTTCAATCTTTTGAGTTCCTCTGCCATTTTGCCACAGGAAGAAAGAGACATGTCAGCTAAAAAGACCGCGACTAATATTGCAATGCCAAGCGCCACAGTGTGTGTGTGTGTGTGCGTGTGAGCGCGCCCAACGCTGCATTGGAGCGAAGACACTCGGCTGTGCGCGTGCTGATCTCCTCACGCACCGCACGAGGCGGTGCTAAATTCATGTCATTATAACAGGAAAAACTTTCCTCAGATCTGGGAAAAAAGTGTCAAGGCAGGGCCTCGCGTTTCGTGTTCGCACAGGGCCTTGCACCCCCCTTGCGACGGGCCTGCCACCTGACACGCGCCACTATTCATTCTCACACCCACAAAGTCAAAGTTGAGTGCTGTGTGAACACAGCTTTAGGGCTCCATTTGACTAAAAGTAATATTAGGCAAATGTAACAGTAATACGCCGCAAGGCCCCAATGCATTACATCATTAACAGCTGCTGCCTCAGCTGTTTATGATGTAATGCAAACCTGCGCATGTGCGTCTCACGGCAGCCGAAGCAAACCAAGATGGCGGACAAAAAGTCTGTGAATTGTATGAAAAGTTTAAATACGTCCAAACAAAGACATGGATGTCACTTTTAATACAATTTGAGGCGAGATGTTGATGGTTCCATGTTGTGATATGTGGGTTTTAAAAGTAAAAGTTTTGTGTAAAGTTTGTTTTAAGTTGTCACCTGCTCCTGTGCAATAGCAGTCCCTTTCATGTCGAGTTGACGTAGGTCGATGATGCGTCCTGTTGCTAGCTCGACATCGGATAGCTTAAAACAGGTCTGTTGTAATAAACAAAATCAAAGTTTTCCTGGTCTGCGTTTGCCACTTCTCTTTGTCCAAGGGAGCATCGGGCTGAAACATGTGGCAAAAGATTCAAGACTTCTTGTAACTCGCTTTGCTCTTCATCTGTTGATACTCACCGGGTATTTTCGCTAGTTTCTCGTCCGCTGTGGAATGGCTGTCCATTTTGAATGAGCCAGTTCCCGCTGTGACGTCAAACTTCCAGGTTTGAAGTCGAGACAACGCAAATGTATTAAAAACCATATTTTTCAATGAAATAAAGGGTCATTTTGCCAGAACTATTTCAGAGTGCGGTGCAAAGAGCTGACTTGTGTGGTGGTTGAGAGCACGATGGCAAGAGCTCTGGTGTGTGCTGTCTTCTCTGTCTGGAGCACACTGGGGTTGCACAGTTTTTCCATGACTTTGGAAGGCAAACTGAATGAAATTGTGACTCATGGTTGAACTCTCTGACCCCACATGGAAAGGCCCTGTGTACAGAGGGTACCATTAATTTGTCTCAATTGGCTCTATAGTCATTTTGCCTGTGTTTGATGAATTTTCCCATTTGGCAAATGTGTGTGACTCCTGTGACTGTGGCTCCTCTCCTAATCTTCCACATTACACTGGCCAAGGCCGAAGCCAATAACAGGCCTCTTCTTCAAAACAATCTCATAGACTTACAGTGCCCGGCACTGGAACCCCCCCAAGCCTTGGTGATCCAAGATGGTGTCCTTTTCTTGGGTTTCATTAACCGGGCCTGTAGGGGGCGAATGAGCAGAGATGGGACAACTCAGTTTTGCTCCCATTGAAAACCATGTACATTTTGTCTGCTTTGGAGTCAAAAGGCTCTCATCCTGTGCGGTGCACGGTTGTTGTAACAGTCTTAATCAAGAGGGGGACACTCAATTCTAAGGAAGTACTAAAAAATATTTCTCAAAAGAGTCTTGACATGACAGCCACTGATTCTAGCTTCAAAGATGAGTGAGCACAAAGAACACAAACTTGTAATCATGTTCCGTGACCTTGCTGCTTGTTGCATCTCTCATAAGTGCTTTCCAGGCAACAGTGACGTGTGAGCTAGGGAGAGCCAAAGTCTCGCTGAACCTCCTCTTGTTAGTTTTCATAATGCTCCTCCTACCAGCTCCTCAATAGAACAGGTCAGGAATTAAGAGAAAAACGAGGAAGGAGGTATTTTTTTCCGATTTAGATGCAATCTTAGTCTTGGAGTTACTGTATCATTCTATAAAGAACAGATGCTACTGGTCCCTGGTTCGATTCTTCCTGCAGGCCTATCTGTGTTTGAGTTTGCATGTTCTTCCCGTGTATCCCATGTACCTGCATAATGGGTAAGAGTATAATTGAGTGAGTGAACAGATGACTTTGGATGACCTTGGAATGCACCATATCAACAAATAACTATTTACTTGATGAGGAGAGAACCTTTTTTTTCAAATCAAGGTTTGATTTCAAAACAGTTTTTAACAAACCGACATGCTTCTATTCCTGAGGTCACAAAAATGTAGTTATAATCTCAAAACATAAACGTCTATCTTTCTCTCAGCTGTGGTTAGTTTAATTTCGTCTATCACTCGATCTACCAGGGGGATATTGACGACGACGCATCGATATTAGTATTTCATGTTTCTCGTGCAACAAATTACATTTCGCCCGTGCATTTCTCCACTTCTGAGAGAAGTTTGGAGTGACTTTTAAATTAGTTACAGGTAAACAGACACACGCAAACACAGACACGCACACACACTCACAAACACACACGCACACAGACACCCACACACTTCGCTCCCAAATTAAAACCGGTGCAGGATGAAGTCGCTTAATGGGAAAGTGCTACTTTTAATTAGTTCTACGCAATTCCTGTAATGTCAAGTCCCCGCGTGTGAGCGAAAGACAAATCCAGACTATCCAAGCAGCAAACGAAGAGCGCTCACTCTCTGAAGCTTTCCTGGTAATCATAAAAATAACATGTTTTTTTAATGTATTTGTTTACATTTGTAGTTTTTTGCTACTGTATGTGCATAACCACCATCAGTAAGAATATCTGGAGGAGAATAGTTAGACCAATGGTTTTAATTGTGATTCAAAAACATTTATAGACATTTATGGACATTGTTTATCTGCCCGTTATGGACCAATGGCTCTACGTGTTTTTTATCATTGCATTTCTTTGAACTGTTTGATTCTCTGATCTGTGTTGTAGATAACTATTGTTGTTATTTAGGGCTATACAAAAATACATTGAATTTAATTGAATTGATTCTATTCCATCCAATCTGGAAGCTGTCAGAAGTGAGCATGGGCGTGTCTAACTGGTGATTGTATTTGAAAAGAGATATTTACCAAAAGTTGGGGTACCTAACTTCACTTTACTTGATGAATATAGCGTGTTGTGGTCTATTATGGACATAGTTTCATTTACAGCTGTTCTAAAGCAGGGAATAATAAAGTACAGATGGCTTGTAATAGTTACTTTTAATTAATAACTTTAGCTTCAATCTAAAAAAAAAGACTGTGAATGTACTTGCTTGCTATTTACGCTATAGGCACATTTCTGCATGTATCTGGTTTGAAATAACATTGAATCCAAAACCAGTATTTGCCCCAAAACACACACACACACACACACACACACACACACACACACACACACACACACACACACACACACACACACACACACACACACACACACACACACACACACACACACACACACACACACACACACACACACACACACACACACACACACACACACACACCTTGGCCTGTCTTTGGCTCTACACATACAACCTCAGAGTCTGTACTGGGCTAACACCGGATTACCTTATAGTGAAAGGGGAATTTAAGACTCTAACATCTTCTCGCCACACGCCACGCAGCCAGAATCGGCCTCTATCTAAACCTGAACACTGGCAGATAAAACAGCCCAGTCCTCCTCTCATTCCCAGCCACCAAACAAGCTCTTTGAAGCTGTTGCGAGCTGCGAGGGAGCTCTAAGCTGGGAGCGAGCGGGAATATGAGATAAACATACAGGGGCCGCATTCAGGCACAGACAATGGAGCCTTGATCAGGACAATGATTGCGATCCTGTCATTGGCTGGCCCGCTCGCCCCACTTCCTATCATTTTAATTAATTGTGTGATATTTGTAGAGTCGGAGCTCTATAGGGGCCTAATGAGAAGGAGCATCAAAAGACACGCGGCTGAGGCAACCCACCAGCGCGCCAGCTGCTCGGAGGTGCGCGGCTACAACCCCCCATTATCCAGCGACCTCCGTGCACGGGCCAGACTGGTGCGGGCGAAAGCGGTCAGCGGGATGTTGTTTTATGTCAGACGTGAGGGCAGCGAATGATCGGAGGCTGGTTTCACTTGTAAGACTAATTATTGTGGATTTGTGCTGTATATTTTTTATTTTTACATTTTGACTGAAATTATAATGTGTAATTCTGTGTAGGGATGTTGTGTTCTTTAGTGACAGTCCATGGTCCAGGTACACGGAGATGGATTGAATTTCTAATGTAGAAAACACTTTTGACCAAACCTGCATGTGAAAGCCTGATCCCATCAAAGCTCTGATGCTAAGCAGGGCAGGATATGGTCAGTACTGTGATGGGAGACCTCTGGGAAGACCAGTGGCCACAGTGGGGTGGCTGTTTAGTGCCAAACTGTTGTTGTGTCTTTAGGCAAGACACTTAACCCACCTTGCCTATGAGTCTGGCGTGTGTCTGCCAAAAGCACTTACCGGTTGCATTGATTTTGCCAGCCATGGCTACAATAGTAGTTCATCATGTTTAACATGTTTGCACACTTTGTCTTTTTGCACCTGAGTGATACTATCTATGCCAAATGTGACATGAAAATGTCTCCATTGTAAGATCAATAAAGTTTATCTTATCTTATCATGTATGGGGTGAATGAATAATGACATCTACAGCGTCTTTGAGTGTCCAAAAAATTGCCTTATTTATATTATTAAAATATAAAAATCTACGCTACAAGATCAACCCATTTCCAAGATGGCGTCCGTTTGCCAGCTCCTCCTTCTCACACAAAATAAAACTTTTAATTCACATTCTTGGCACCCAAAAGTAGGTGCATTTCCCTGTTACGTCCTGATAGCCATCTCCTTGACTTTAATCAGCCATCCATCAAAGTGACACAGGGGGAAGAATAGCGGTGTGGCTAATTACGCGCGCGGTCCTGTCTGCGCCGCACTGCTCGATCATGGAGTAAATAAAGCCAGTCAAGAATGTAATTGTTTGTTTTGTGAGCGCGATGGGCGAAAAAAAGAGCTCTTTTTTTGTCCGCGAGCTGTGAGCTGTGCCCTTTAGTGCGGGCGCCTGGGTCACGTGCGCACTGCAAATGAGGCGGGCGCCGCGCCAATGTCCCGCTTCAGTACGGCTCGGTTTGAGATGGTTTACCTCCTGATTTGTTCTCCTATATGTTCACGCATGCAGCCGGAATGGGGGATTATCCACCTGCAATATGGAATAGTGTAGTTACAGAATGTATGGAGGGGAATAGAGGGTAGACCTTTAGTGATTTCAGAAGGACAAAGCACACTGCAAAAAGTGATGAAATATGAGGAAATATTCGAATAGATTTGATCTTAATTTGAGTACATTCTGACTGAATTTTTTTCATTCCATGGGAGACACTTGTTGTATCTTTTAGAACAAGATCATTTTGCTTGTTCTACAAAATCTTGTTTTAAGGCAGTCAAAATGTACAAAATTTTAGATACATTTAGCAATGTTTTACTTATTTTTCATCCCTTTCTGCAGTTCATTGCGTATGTTGTTCTATAGGTGTGTCGGTGTAGCCTGACTCGCCAGACCCATGTAGTTTGCTGGTTCAGCCAAACGCCTCCGGTGGAGCATGGCGGAACTACAAGGGTCTGGCAGAGCCAGGCTAGTGTCGGCGTAGAATAAAGAGAAAGAGAATATATGGAAATAATGAAACATATATAAAATCATACGTTTTGAAGAAGAAATTAAACTTTTGACCCTTCAAAAATAATAATGAAATAGCTTTCATGTGTTAAAATCTGAAATAGTAATTTAAGTAGAACATTCATGCAAGTCTGAGGGATTTCGGTCTTCATCAGAGATGAATTTATGGGCAATATTTTTTTTTTAAAAGGCCGAAAACTGTTCTGAGCATAATGGTTCATTGATGTCACACAGACCTAATGGAAATTAAACTGGGAAACGCGGCTGTGTGTGAGTCTCAGAGGTGGCATGAAGGTTCAGACAGAATAGGCAAAGCTACATATGGGTTATTTGTTGGTATTTGTTATAAGTTGATACTTTATGAGAAAACCCTGTTAAAACATGGAGAAAAACGTCAATAAAAATATGTCTTAGTATTTGTAAAACTATTTATTATTTCTTTGAGGCATTCCATTTTCTTATTAAGTCTATTGCTATTTTATTGTTGTATTTATTGTTAGTTATTCTACATGGTCCTTACTTCAAAAGCTTGCTCAAGTTTGCTTATGTGTGTGTGGTTTCCAGATAAAAAGCCTTGATTTTCCATTGATGGTCGACAGCTGAAGCGCCCAATCACTGGACGGTCCTATGTCTTTTTCTCCAAATGTCGGGGATGTCAATGTTTTACAACTGCTGAGCTCCAACACAAACTTATGTCTGTTGACTGACCAGGACTTTAAAGCCATAAAGGTGAAGTATGGATTCTTTAATTATTTCTTTTATTTTCTTTATATACATTTTTCACGGGCGATGTAGTCATACATGTTCCTGGTTGAGCTTTTCCCTACAGTGCAACACGTTGTACAGAATGAATGAAATAGACAGCCCTGCAACACATTTCTCCAACAGTGAACAAAAATGAAGACATTCCCACCAATGAAAAGACACGCAGACAGCACACAATCAGAGTCACAAAAACACACACGCACACAATAAAATAGATTATTTACAGATTCAGAAATGGGTCTTTGTTTCGTTTTAAGCCACACCTCAATAGATTCAAACCTATTCCAGCTCATCTCTTTAAAGACATCCCTAAACCCGGCTTGCTCCATCAGTATCTATGAACTGCCGTGTGGCCTTGGTCCTCATTCTACCGCCTTATATGAATGGGAGCAGTCAAAATGACGGCTCTGGTAGTTCCAGTAGTTTCACAATTGTGGGAGTGCTAAATGTTATAAGGACTTTTAAAAAGATTATTAAAATCACTTCAACAAACTGTGTTTTTGTTTTGAACATATCACTTTTGTCAATAAGAAACTAAACTAAAGAAACTGTAGAAACTAAATCCAGTTTCATGGTATTAATTATTGTCAATAATTATAATGCATGACTTTTAAATAACGTTTTTTGGACTCTCAAAATCGCTTCACATGTCATTATACTTTCAGTCCATACACGTGCAGCCACAGCTGCCCAGACACAGCAGATTTATTCTATGCAATGTGGGTGAAGTGTCTTGCCTAAGAACACAATGACGAGTTTGTCTGTGGCACCAGGTCTTCTCAGAGGTCTCCCTTGTAATAACCACCTTGCCCTGCTTAGCTCCAGAGGTATGACAGGATCTGCTTTCGCACACTTGTATGGCCATGAGCTGCAGTAGAAAGTAAACCCAAGCATTTTTTTTATCATTGCATTTCTTGTATTGAACAGTTTGATTCTCTGAGCCAGTTTTGTAAAGTCCTCTGGCAAGTCCTCTGGGATAACTACTGTTGTGATTTAGGTCCATACAAAAATAAATTGAACTGAATTGAATTAAAGTCACATGGTTCTGCCACAAATGCCACATACAGTCGGCGAGATGTAATTACATACACATGGCGCTAATGGCTTTTCAATAGGGCGTGCGGCAAACGCAACGGATCGGATGCGAAGGCGGCTAAAGTTCAGAGCGTGTGTGAATGATGGCGTCGTATCAGTAGCGAGGCGCAGTGCCATACACCTCCTGGTAAATCACAACGTGTGTGTGTGGCGGGCGACCGATTCAATTAGAGCACTGAAGTGTGAGATAAACAAAGCCAAATCGGAGACGTGTGCGGCTCTATGAAACGACCGAGCACGAAAATGTCAACTTCTATGCAACTTCAGATTGTGACCGTTGAGGCGAACGCACAACTGAACTATCTGCGCTTAAAATGAATGATTAATTACAATCTCATCTCAGTTTTAAGCAGGTTTCTTATTAAGAATTACAATAGATGGTTACATATAAAACCCATGATGGACAAGTTTGGATTAATGTATTGTTTGTTTTGTGGTTTGGTTTTAGTTTGACTTCCTGTCCTGTTTCACCTGTCTTGATTGTCTGCCCCGCCCTGATGTGTTTCACCTGTGTCTCTCTGTCAGTATCATGGATCTATAATAATAACTGGATAGGGTATTACTAGCTTATAGCTGTCCCACCCTTGGGCACAGGGGGCGCCCGTGATACTGCAGACTAAATTCACGTGGGCTACCCAGAAAAAAGTCCCATAGAACTCAATGTAAATTAAGCCTACAGCTTTCATAAAGATCGGATTTTGTGGGGATTTTAGTGTCCCTTGTCATCCTGAACTTTTTTTCTTCTTAAATCCTTCGGTTTTCTTTAAGTCCACACTTTACTGCCACAAACTCTGCTCCCTGCCTTCCCGCTCTGGCTCCACTCTGCTGCTGCTCTGATCAGCAGCTCTGATTGGTCAGAGCACGGCCGAGCCCCTCTGTGCCCGTGCATGAAAGCCACACACGTGCATTTAGCGCAACGCATCATGTGAGCTCGTTCTCTGCGCAGAACCGGGAGGACCAGACGAAGCCCAAATAAAGGCGAGTTCCGCTAATCTTTCGGTCCCTGTGAAGTCCCATGTGCTACTGAGCACAAGCCATTCATTTGAATTGTCCAAAAGGCTCTCAGTGACAAGAACTTTACCGGAAGAATTTTAATTGTGCTACACAACAGCATAGGATTCAATAAATCACCAGGTACAAAGTCAAATATATAGCGTGTAAGTAAATAAATCTCTGTTGTTAACAGTTATTCTCATTGTTTCTAAACTTTGCACAAAATATTCTCAAACAGTGTCCGATGGTCTGGTCTTAGATTTGACATGGCCTGATGACAAAAGCAAATTAATGTAATATTAATTTAAAAAACATCATAAACTAAATGTCTTATGTTTTATGTTATTTATTTTATGATGGGCTCCGCCTCAGTCCTACTTTTCCCCCACTGGATTATTAGAGTCTTTCCTTGCAGATGCAGGAGGGTCAAAGACAGTGGTGATGATTCAGGACACTCGACATTCAACAACATTTATTGACAGTAATGAACATTTTAAATTGGTCATCTGCCCCTTATGGACCACTGGTTCTATGTGTGTTGTTATTCTTTTCTCTCTTTTTGTTTTTGTTTAAATCATTGCATTTCCTGTGTTTGAACTTTTTGATTCGTGATTGATTTGTGTTGGCGCATTGACAGCTTTGTGAAGTCCTCCAAGATAACTACTGTTGAGATTTTTGGACTTATTTATGATCATAAATTGGATAAAAATCCCTATTTTACAATATCGTACCGTGATATTACTCTCAAAAATATATTGCATTGTGAGACTTGGATATGGCTCCATCCCTCACCTGTGAAACTTCCCACAGTAACCGCAACCTTCCCTCAGCACTTATCGTCTCCTCGCCTCGCCGTACGTTCTAAATTGTTTACCTATAACGCGTCTCAATCATCTGCACATGCACCAAACACTTTTAATTATACCTCGCCGTGCTGCAGTGCTCTGAAAGGATAGCCCCTGCATTTCTCTCCTGGTATCTTCCCCTTTCTCAACCAGGCAAGAAATTGAAATCGTCTGAGAGAATGAAGCGGCCGTAATTACCCAGAGTGCAGTTGGAAGCGATGGGAGCTGACTTTATGGACAGTTAAGAATACCTGCGCTCCTGTCGCTGTCCGCTGGTCATAGCCACGATGGAAGAAGCCTAATAGCAAATACTTAAAGAGAGCGCGTCGGCGGGGGCCAGGTTTATGGACCGTACGCTGGCTGTTCTAACAAGGCTTTTGAAGGAAGGATGTGGCGCTCGGTCCTGCTTCGGTTGAATGTACTGGAGGTTTTTTATCACTGTGGGTTGTTACATGAAAGAAGATTGTGTTTATTATCCTTTGTTTCTCATGCTGTTGCTCATTTCTCTCTTCAAAATCAGATGTATTGATTATTTTGCGTTCAGTTTCCTATGTGTAGTGAATGTGATATTAAACCGATGGTGTACAATAGAATAAGCTCAAATAAGCTTCTTCTGCCAATTCCTCTTTTGGTTGCAATTCGTAAGGTTTTAATATATGTTTGAACTGTAACTTTTATTGATGTGATGACCAAATTCAATCAGTCAATCAATGAACAATCGATGAAAGAAGTCATATACTACTATAAGAACATTGAACATTGTAAAGCGCTTTGGGTGACGTTGGTCTGCAAAATGCGCTGTATAAATAAACATTACTTACTAAAACTATAAGAAGTTAATTGATAAATCACAACTGTAAATGACTGTGGTTTATTCATACATTCTAAAGAAACATGTTGAGAAGCATGTTGTGATCTCCCTAAATAAAGAATCTCTGTCGCGGTGGGTGGAATGTTGAGTTGAGAAACCTGAGTTTTTCTGTGTGGGAATGAGCTCAGTGATCATTAAGTACTATGGGAAAAAAATATTGAAAGCTAGAATATGTCACGAGGAGAGATGAAGGAAGAATCCAAAATGCAAGAATGAAAATGAGGATGAAATAAAAGTACAGGGGGAAACAACTCAAAAAAGACAATGGACCGGCAACAAGAGCGCAGTGTGACAGAGAGACACAGGTGGAGCTCATGAGGGCGGGGTAGAAGTCAGGTCAAGTCAAGTCAATCTAAAACACTGGACAAGAGTCAATCTAAAAGAAAACCACAGGGAACTGATGTCAAAATAAAACTTAAGTAGCAAAAAAACAATCCACATCATGATAAAAGTCTATTGAAAGGCTTTGATTCGTATTTTGACTTTGAAAAATGGCTACATGGTATTTTCTAGCACAATAACAAGAACAGACAAACCAGCAGGTCCCTAAACTGCACTATGTTAGATGTTTACAATAATACGTTTTTTTCCCCACTTCCACCACTAGATGGGGGCGTTTTGCTATTATTGCACATGTATCTATTGCACATGTATATCCATATGTTCCACTTTAGAAATGATCTCACATTCTATACCAAATCTTTTCAACATATCATCACTATGAACATAAACAGTGAATATATATATAACACAATACCAAAGTCAGTTAGAATTCATGTTTTTTTGTAGAAAATAAAGGCCAAAAAGTTCTACAAATCTTGGCCTGAGCAACTACCTGCCATGTACTTATTAAATATACATATGACATTTTTGCAGTTTCCCACAATTTTGAACAAAAATAATTAAAAAGCCTTCAAAAATAGTTTGAATTTATATTTATCTTGTTTTACTATTATTCAAGATGTGCCAATGTCTTTTTTCAGAGACAAGCAAGTTCTCCCTTGAAAGAAAAAAAAGGTTTTGCTTGTCGCAGTGTCATTTTTTTTCTTTCTAAATGTACATACATTTTTAGATTTTAAAACGACTTTACACCCTAATATTTGAACACTTTTTGCAGTGAAGATTTTTTTGGTTGGACTGTTCAGTTGGTTTGTTCAGAGGCCAAAGGGCAGGGAGACCATCCACGAGATCAGCGACAGAACAAACACGTCTAATGCATAATATCTGTAGTGTAAACGCACAAGTCACCGGGGCGACGCGGGCCCCGGCTCCACACTGGCCCCCAGCGCACGCCTCATTATGTCAGAGATGGTGCGTGTCCCGGTGTGAAAGGGGCTCCTCTGTCACAGCCAAACATTAGTCCAAACGCTAGCACCGGGACTGTCGCTGACCCCGAGCTCCCTCTCACTCTCTGCTCTGGTTTTGAACACAGCTCTCTCCAGATCACAGAATCACATTGAAGTTGGGCAGAAGGGTTCAAGCATGTTTTTTTTTTTCCAAATCGGATTGAAACAGACAAAAGGTAGACAAAACTTTATAAAAGACGAAGGACGACAAACATCGATAACAGATAATGTAGGATACAATACAATACACAATACAATTTATTCTTGTATAGCCCTAGGTCACAACAGAAGTTATCTCAGAGGACTTAACAAAACCATTGAAATCACCAACACAGGTCAGAGAATCAACAGTTAAAACACATAAAGAATATAAAGCACACACAGAGGAAAATGTCCATACATGTTGTAGAATGTTAAAGTGTCCTGATCATCACCAATCCTTTCTGTTGGACACTAACTGTCCAACAAGACCCTCCTGCATCGACAAGGAAAAACTCTTAAAAAACCCAGTGGGAAAAAGTGAGAAACCTTGGGGAGCACTAGGGAAACCCACAGAGAGGGAGACCCATATGAGAAAGGGATCCGCTCCTCCGGACGGACAGGCTAATGATCCAGGACCTAAGCTAGCTACAGAACGTGGACCAGTGGCCGCTGAACGTGGACAGGTCCGGTGCAGGACCGAAGCACTCCCAGGCGGGTCGGGCGGGGCAGTCCGCAGGTGCAGATGGAGGAGGCCAGGCTCAGAGATCCCGTCATCGTACCATGAAACAGACAATGGGACAACGGGTGAATAGCAATGAACAAACTACAGTCAGAATCCTAAAAGTGCTAAACAGGTAAAGTAGGAAGGAGGAGAGGATAGTGCTCAAGTTACCATACTTCTCCCAGCAAACTGACTCCCTATGCAGCTTGACTGACACTCTGAGGAGTTTAACCTTCCCTGAGTCTTACCTTCCAGATGTTAAACTAAAGAGGACTGTTTTAAACCTAGCCTTGAATAAAGAGAGCGTATCTGAAAGGAGGTGAGACAGCAGCAGCAGCCACGGCTAGGCTAGTCTAGGTTACAGCACCAAGATTCATGGATTGCACACCAGGTGTGCAAACCGATCCAAGCAAACCTAATTATATATTATATATCATATACATCATATATACCATACATACCATATATATCATATATAATACACAACATAACATACAGCATAATATATAACATAATATACAACATAACACGATACATAACATAATACATATATTGTTCTGTATAATATATAACATAATACAGCATATATATATAATATATACACCATATATTATACTGTATATTACCTAATTATATGCTAAATTAAAGTAGAGCCTGGCCTTGAATGTGGAGATCGTAGGAAAGGAAAATATGTACGAAATAAAAAGGGAAGCGGATTTAGGAGCCAGTGCAGCATTCTGCCACTTAAAGGAGGCCCCTCAAAGGAGATCATAAATGAATCTGGCAGCAGCCAAGCAAAAATAACTAAAAATAATAATGAGGTGCAGTTTTTAAATTCTTGATTCTGTTTTTATGTGTTTTCTGTCAATATGAGGTTTTGAATATACAGACCTTTTAATTTCACTTCACAGTTGTCTGTTACTTGAGTGTATACTGTCGTGGCAGTTTCTATCCATAGTAAGGAAAAAGCTGGAAAGGTATTTGTCTTAAATCAAAGATGTAAACACATTTATTTTACACATATATATGCGGAGAGCCGACATACAGTCTTGCATCGTGAGCTCTGCCGGGGCACAGCTACTGTACCAATACATATACTCAGGAGGCGCACAGCAGGGCCCCAAAACCGTGACGTCACATGGGCTGAGATTATCATGCAAACATCACCTTTTGTTTTAGCGCAAGACACAGGAAGGCCTTTGTCTTAGGTGTGAAAGGAGCAGACAGCAGAGGCCTTTGCAAACTCAGCATGGCGTCAGACGGCCGTCTCTGCATTGATTAAAGGCCCAGTCGTCCGTGTATTTGCTGCGACTGGTTCTAATTTAATTACTCTAAAAACTGTCATTACACTCCCCTCTTTTGATAATTCAAAACCATTTTTGCATTAATCAGTTAAATACCAGAGGCATCGTAATCACATCACCTTCAAGCTTGAAACACTTAAATTATTGCTGTCCAAAGTGGACAAGAAAAGAAACATGTTTGTCAATAAAAGAAAGAGCACATTATAATAACACAATGGATCCGGACAGCGATAAGAGTGCGGACAGTGTGTCCAACATAATATGCCACGGGCCCATGCCGGTATTAGCCTGCTACGCGGGGGTTCTGTAGTCTTTTCCGCAGAAATGCTCACGAGCGTTCAGGGGCACCGCTCCCTCTGAGCGTGTGTGAAGCGTTAGTGGTCATGGCGATGTTCGGTCTTGGAGCGGCAAGACCCTAATCGCGTTGGGGCTTTGGCCTCGGCACTTCGGGGTGTGACCTTGGGGTCCGGGGGCAAGGGAGATGGGACGTCGTGTTGTTCCTGGGGATGCGCCTCGGGAACGCTGGGATTCTCTGGGTGTTGTTGTTGTTGTGGGCCTGCTCCAGTGACGGAGTTCTCACGCCGGCCGGCCCCTTATGCTTAGGGAGCCGTGAATATGCCTGCTCCGTCCCGACCCTCGGTGTCCTCGTCTATGGCCCTCGGTGGCAGCGCTGCACGATAGTGGTTGGCGTGGATCCAAGCTGTCCTCTCTGCGATCTTTAGCGGCCGTGTCCGTCACCAGGAGGATGAGGATGGGATCCATGTTTCCGTCTTGTCTCCTTCACCAGGACCCAGTCGTATGGCTGTGGCAGGGCGCTCCTGACCTAGGCAGAAATAGATTACAGTAGTGCATTCATTTCTTTACAATAGGACAGCATGTCGTCATCACACAAAAGGTGCATGGCAGATCTCTAGGTCGGGGTCCCGCTCCCAAGTTGGGCGGTCTGGCAAAGAGGGTTTCGAATGGGTTTAGGTTTTGACCTCAGAGTGCCATTCTCTCGCTCGCAATGTTTCCTTATATCAATGCCCAGAAAGTGACCTACTTCCTCAATAATTTTGCTACAAAGTGACTGCCATTGTCACTAGAAATTATATATTATTATTATTTATTTATTTTTTTTCTTTCCGGGACACCCCATTGTGGCACAATTTCTGTGAGCAGAGCTTTCACCACCGCGTTGCTCGTGGCGTGTTTACATGCAAATACTTCAGTCCATTTGGACCAGAGATCCACCAGAACCAGACAGACAGTATTTCTTACCTTGGCATGATGCGATGGGGCGGGGCATGGGCAGCCTAAGGAATAATTTGGAACTTACCCGGGTTCTGTGCCAAAGGTTTGGCAGAACCTCAATTGTGTGTAATTTAAGTTACACATCCCTCCTTTTCAGGCATGGTCTCGGCCATGTGCTAAAGGCGCAAAGTCTCTGAAGAAATGCTGTGGCAAACCCGGTTTGAGGTTTACCCAGCAACCCACCAAGGCCATTTTTCGCCCACAGCTCCATCTCGTCTGGAGTAGCCAGTGCCTGCATATGGGCAGAGGCAGGTATGCCTTGTCTGCCTTGTCTGCATTCGCCCGCTGCCTGCTCACGAGCCCCAGCGACCGCGACCAGCTTGTGCTGAATGGTGTTTGGGCAAACAATATAAAAATCAGAACACACAACATAACAGACTCGGTTGTAAAATTGTCGACACTCGTATGTTCTCACACTTCCAGCAGCCGTTCTGTACCTGTGGAATCCTGCTCCAAAAGAAACAGCAACGGTTAGTTAGTTTCAAGTTATTCAAATGAAACAATGGTGTGTTATGTGTCAGTTTGTTAGTGGTTAGTTGTCATTAAATGCACTGCTCAGCCTGTTGAAAAAAAAGGAAAAGCAAGAATCTATCCAGAATTTATCCAGCGGACACAGTTATCCTGTGTCCGCTGCGGGTCGTGTTTGTGGTCATCTGCCTGTAAATAAATGACCAGAAACGCACATCAAATATACACACACACACAACGATCAACTGGGACACACAATGACATCAACACAAACAAAAACGCTTGCGCAGTAAGTTGTCAGGTCAGGTCAGAAAGTCATTGTAAAAAAAAAATGTTTGTTCAGGCCATCAAATTTCATATCTTTTCATATCTTTCAGCCCAGAATTTGTTGAGCGCTCTTATTTTGAAAGCGTGATCGTCTTTCACCCATCCGTTCCACTAGTGGAGAAAAATAAGACACCACCGCAGTGCAAAAAGGAAAAATAAATAAATCAAAATGTCAAAAACCACAACCCCAAAACTACGTAAAAAGTAAATTCAAAAGCATTAAAACAATAAGGACCTGAGTGACCAACGTCATGCACTATTGTGATTGGCTTTTTGCCCCACAAGAGTGTGATAAAAATAAGTCCCATTTTGATTTCACCATGTTGATTGTTCATTCTTTGTTTAATTCAGTTTAGAAGATCAGCTTTGGCCAGCCAATTTAGAAAATAAAAAATTGTTTCAACCCTCTGATCATGTTGAATTTAGGTATGCATTTTGGCATCTATCCATCAGATTATGAAACAGATCTCCGTTGGGATAAAATTGTAACCCTTCACACCGTTTGTTAGGGTTTATCTCTTTGTTTTTGTTTTTTGCTTTTATGCAAACTTGGTGGAGAGTCAAAGGCACTAAAACACAAGATTCAAACCAGCATGTAACTCCTTAATGTACGGTTTCATTCAACCCAAACAAGTGGCAAAAATCCAAAAAGCCACTCCAATTTTATCAGGCCTATTCAAAATCCTTCAGTGGGACCGTGTGCAGCCCCGGCGTGGTCGCTGCATACGGCGCTGGCAGCATGACCCCCGCCCCCCGTGGGGCTGAAGTGATGCTGTCAGGGCCAGAACACACATTTCTTCCTGCGGCCAGAGAACCATAAAAAAAATAAAAAGGGCTTCTCCATGCGTTTGCATTTCTGGAGAACCACGAGTGTCCATCTTGGACCTGTGTCCAGCCTCCAGCACTGCTACACTTATTAATACATGCAGGGACCTCCCTCCACGCTGCAGACGTGGGTTCGGACAAAACTGTGTGCAAAGTGGAGCACAGTGGGTCGATAAACACGTTAGGTAATACCGCGGAGTCGTGCCTATCCCAATAAACGTACTCCGTTAGCCTATCTTCACTACACTGAAGCCATGAGTTTTGTGAAGCGACCACTCATTTGAGAAAGGACCAAAATCTGTCACCTTATGTTTTGTTTTTAACACAGGATTTGTTGTCCCTGAATCATCCAGAATTTTAACTTTTACACCACAGATTGTTAGCGTATATTACGGGAATTCAGCATGAATTATCTCTAAAAAGTGCCAATTGCAATTTGTTCTTGTTCAAACTTACGTGACATGAGCGGTCGCTTTGGTGACGAATGTGAACCCGGGTTTGATCAGTCGCTCGTGTTTCCTCCACGCCCGCCTCTGCCGTCCTCTGGCCCCGTGTGAGCTTGAGAGGTCCTCTGCCTTTGACGCCTCCTCCGGTAACAGTCCTTCGACACATGTCGAGCACACAGTCTTTCCGCCGGGCTGTGGAAAAGCTGCCGCCAGTCCGTGACGCATGTTCCTGCGCGCTCCGCAGCACCGTAGTCCTGGCTCTGGCACCTATGGCTTAAGTTTCTCAAAGTCCGCAGGAGGCCCAGGTAGCCCAAAGCGTTCAAATAACGTTAGCCTGTGGTCCATGAGGGTTGGTTAATAACCAAACGTGCCGGTCCCAATGGCTTCTTCTGTTTGCGGTGCGGGGGCAACTTTCAACGGGGTTTCAGCGGGTGCGTTTGGTGTTTCACGCTGCCGCCTCCGTGATTTGGAGCAGTTTGTCTCTGGCCTCCAAAGCAGTTGTCGGTGTCTCACATAATGTGTCCACGGAGTGAGTCGTGAGCTTCGGTTTCCTGAGCGTGTATCTGCTTCCGCCGCTTCTTCTTCTGCTCCCGGGTTTGGGCCCACTTCTCGCGGGGTATCAGCTGGTGCGAGAGACTCTGTGAGTCGCCGCCGTGGTTGGGGCGTGGGGCTGGTGCTGGGGCTTTGAGGCGGAGGGCAGGGCGCGGAGGAAAGCGGAGACAGACCTGGACAGGGAGAGGAAAAAGGGGACAACAGTAGTCTGCTCATTTTTTAAAAACCCAACGCCTTGTTTGGGTGCGCACTTATTGTTAGTAGGGGAGTTTGGGGAATATTTCTCGGGGCTGATCGCCTTACGCGTTCGCCTGTGTGTTCTCCGCTTCGGTGAAAAGCGGAGGAGCTATTGTTTTTACATATTTCTTTCTCTAACGTCTTTTGCCGTGATATTCTTAAAACCAAGTAATATTTCCCTTCCTTCTTCTAATTTTCACGCAAGACGCGTAATCGATTGAAGGACATAAAAAAAAAAAAAAAAAAAAACCTCCCTCCGGAAGATCCGAATGAGCAGCACATAATGTGCAACCGTTTTTCCATTGCCATTGTTACGGGACGTCTGAATCCCTTTCTAGTGTACTTCCCTCCATTTTCTCTTAAAGAACAAATGGATCTAGCCCGCTTAGTCTCTCCCTGCTCTTCCTCACTCTGGAGCGATCCGTTCCCCCCCCGTTAGTTCAATACACCTAACGGGCGCGCATTCTTGAAACGGACCGGGGCCCGGCTGAAGGCACAAAGAGTTCAGGGTTGCTTACAGAGCAATACTAACACGCAGCCGCTAGCTTAAATCTCATACCCTACACAAATGGCAATGAACAAAATACCCCAAAATACGTAAATAAATCAAATACCCGTGTACACTTAAGCGCTGCCCTGGGCTTTACATGTTTGAAAAGACAAAACTCACCACAAATCAGGTTCTTTTTGGTCTTGTGTGGCCAAAGATTCTTTTCATGCGCCGGACGAGCGCGCCCTCCTTTCGTCTCCAAATAGAGCGGAGGCTGGTTTTGTTCCAGGTCGGCCGAACGCACCCGCTCGTCCCCGCCGAAAAAAAACCCAGGCCAAGAAATGTCAGCAACGCCAAACTGTCGTGGCAGTTTCTATCCATAGTAAGGAAAAAGCTGGAAAGGTATTTGTCTTAAATCAAAGATGTAAACACATTTATTTTACACATATATATGCGGAGAGCCGACATACAGTCTTGCATCGTGAGCTCTGCCGGGGCACAGCTACTGTACCAATACATATACTCAGGAGGCGCACAGCAGGGCCCCAAAACCGTGACGTCACATGGCTGAGATTATCATGCAAACATCACCTTTTGTTTTAGCGCAAGACACAGGAAGGCCTTTGTCTTAGGTGTGAAAGGAGCAGACAGCAGAGGCCTTTGCAAACTCAGCATGGCGTCAGACGGCCGTCTCTGCATTGATTAAAGGCCCAGTCGTCCGTGTATTTGCTGCGACTGGTTCTAATTTAATTACTCTAAAAACTGTCATTACAATACTAAAAAAAGAATCGATGTTTATGGTTGTAAAATGGCAACATGTGCACAAGCTCAAACTGTATTGATACTTTTACAAGGCACGGTATATATTGTCATATAATATATACAGATCCACGGGTGTGCAAATAACTATATCACAACGATATTTCTATCTTTCAAATGTACCCTTAACATCTGTGCAAGATTCAAAATGTGTGCAATGGTCCAGAGAACAAATAGCATGGCAGAGGTGATCTTAATCCCATCCTTAATCTTCAATCAAGGAAATATAAAAGCATCTACAATATTTTTATTAAACGGAGGCAAACCTTGGATAAGAGTCTGTTGTATAGAAATATTTCGTTTTGAACTGTATCCTTACATATGCATCAGACGTATCAGCAGGCTCTGAAACATGGCACTAGTCACAAGTGAATGTGTGTCTGGGAACCATCTGTTCATTTTCTTGTAGGGAAAGGTGTGGCTCATGAAAGTTTATTAGGCGCTACAAATGTCACGTATGCACAAATGCACCAATCGTATCAATAACCAGATAACATGTCGAACAATATGAATTCAACAACAGGGCAGAACTGAAGAAGACGAATGATGTTTATACAATGGTGCTGAACAATTGTTAAACATGAGAGAGGAGAGCTTTGTATTTGCTGCTATCATCCCGTCTTGTTGGATCCATAAACAAACTACAGCTGATCGTCACATACCAGAGAGGGTTGTGATGACAGAGGTGAGCGGAGAGGTTTCCAATACAGAGGCTGAGGATGCAGTGCAGGAAAATCCGGCCACGCCCCCTGCCCCACAAACACCACGCCCCCTGTCAATCACAGGCCACCCCCCCCACACACACACAGACCACACCCCTTGTCACACATAGACCACGCCCCTTGCCACACACAGGTCACGCCCCCTGTAGAAGTTGAGAATAATGTCAAAACATGCATCAGGGGAAAAAATATATATATCCACATGTAACTCCTTGAACTTTGTCTCAGTTGTTTTTGTTAGTGCGCTTAAGTTAGAGATTTTATTTTATTTCTTATGAGAAGTAAAGTGCTCCTCATTTGTCAGATGCAACACTGACATTTCCTCACTGTGGGACAAATAAAAGATCTCTATATCTTAATTCTAAAATTGTAGTGACTGCAAATTGAATGTAACCAGAGAAATTGCCAAAACTAAATGTTGTGCAATAGTATGTTTTAAAAGTTCCCACTGGGAAAAATGGAAATCAACACGTGTCAGATTGTGATTGGATGAAAAAATCGGGACAAACTGCGAGGAATGTGTTTATATCACATTGATGGTTTCACAAAAAAATCATAATATTTAAGCCAAATCTGTGAATTTATAAGCACGCTTGCAGAATTATCCAAGATTGTATAAGCACGTTTAAAATAAGAAACTTTATCATTTGCTCCTGTGTTTCTCACATCAACCATTGAAGGTTTTAACCCCCTTCTAACAAATTAGCAAAAAAATTCCAGGTACATTTCTGCACATTTTTGTATCGTTGTTGCGTCACCATCTCCTCATGAACTCTCTGGTTTTGGGAAGTAATCTGATTACATAGATATCTCAGAGGTGCCGAGATTATAGATAGACGATAGCGAGGACTTCAACACAGAGCAAGTAGTCGGAGGGAGGTGTGTGGTCAGAGAGTGTTTGGGGTTGCATCAGGTGGGTGTGTTGTGTGTGTGTGTGTGTGTGCGATTGTGTTGGTTTTGTGTGACTGGAGGTGCTGATTGAGTGGGTTGTGTTGAATGAGTGAGCCATGGTCGAAGCCATATAAGGGTCTGCTTTGTCGCGCCACTTTCTCAAACTGTTTTTCTGTTTATTGTGTGTCTTGTTTTCATGTTGTATCTTGTTTATTATTATATTGTTATCTTTACCATAATGTTTGAAATATATTCTCAGTAATACCACTACTGCATGAGAGAGGCATAAGACTGGAGCATTTATATACAAGGGGCGGACTTTCATGTTTATGCTAGTTCCTGATTTTAATTAAGGAACAATGTTGTAAAATGGATACAAGCTCAGAAAACCTGCAAAGTCAAAGCAAATATTCTCAAGATCACGTTTAAGGCAGAAACGGACCCTAATAATGCATATTTCTCTTCCTGATTTTCCGCTGACACCTTCAAAGACAAGTATATTACTCCTCCAAGTCTATTCCAGTGCATTTGATCCCGACCACCTGCACTTAATAAGGAAATCGTTCTCATAATCAGGCCTTTTCCCAACACTTTGAAGTCCAGTATGTAGCATAAAATACAACCACAGTGCTCAGGGCGAACTATCCACCTCGGCAAAAGCACGAGCGCCTTGGATTTGATTCTTTTTGTTGAATTTAAAGATGCTGCTGAAGAATGTGTGACGTCCGACGAGGTGGAAGCTTTGTAAGGGCATAGCAGATCAAACGCCAGCAGGCAGAGAACAAAGCAGGATGGGAGTTCGGGCTGGTGTCCCGGGAGCGTGGATGATTCAAAATGATAAAGAAGGTGCAAGGAGTAAGGGTTTGATCTGGGAGATGTTGCGTTCGAGGGCTGTGGGTAATTCGGGAATACACAAATTTACCCTCAGTAAAAGGTGATGAAAAATAAGTCAAAAATGGCTCAAATTTTGCTAAATGTATCTTAATTTATGCACATTTTGTCTGCCTTAAACAAGATTTGCCAATGGGACAAGCTAAATGATCTTGTCTTAAAAAGATACAAGAAATGTCTCCCTAGGAATGAGAAAATAAATCAATAGTTCACAAAAAAAGACTAAACGGCTTTGTCCCACTTGACTCGAGCAATTATTACCAAAACCATTATTATTATTTCCAAATTTGCAAAACCACAGCTTTTGACCCAGTATTTTTGCAGAGATGTGTTCAGTATGAGAACTTTGGCTAATTAGAATAATGTTTTTTCCCGTCTCACATTTGTGGGTCAAGTGACGAAGGTTATAAAAACCAGGGACAGTGTATCCCGTTATGACAGTGTAACAAGCCGCGTAACCTGGGTGACGCTTTTACTATAAAAGTTTAGGCTTTTGTACACGCTGCTCTTTCCTTTATCAAATTTGATTTTTTTTTTTTAGTAAAGCTTCACGTGGACGATCATTTATAATCATTATAAAGCAATTCCCTCTGACACGATGTAGTGACTTTTAAATACTTATTTTTGATTATTTTTACTCTGTATTTTTGATTTGTTTAACCCTCCTATTATGTTCATTTCTCAGGTACAGCCATGGTGTTCCTGGGTCAATTTGACCCGGTGCATTTTTAATCATCCATAAGATTCTAAAAAACAAAAAAGAGCCTGACAATAAGTCTGAATATTTGATTACTAACTCATTACTAATGATTCTACCAATATTTAGTGCAATGGAATCCATTCATCCACTGTGATATTAGGGCCTGGGTTGTGGAGTAGCCGAAGTTGCTCTACCCACTTGTCCCACAATGTCCCAACAGCTGCCAGCTTGTCTCTTTCTACTAGCCCTTTTTTCTCGATTATCTATTCGGATTACTCTTAGAAAATGTGAAAAGTCTCCAGAGACATTGTGGCTCAAAATATAGTTCTGCCTGTCTCTGCATCCCAGAGACCGGCTGTCCACTCATACATTGACTTATATACCCCAGCTAGGATTAGGAGCCCCAAAAACGCATCTAAATGAGTCTTGTCCAGCTCATTCCACTTCCCCTCAAAAACCTGTCTCCCCTCTAGAATAGACATTTCAAGAATTATTTTCCTTTTTGAATCTGGCAGGAACAACTCAGCGAACTTGATATCGGTCACACAACTCACTGCCATTCTAATTTGTTTTCTGCAGACAGTCTTGCCTGACACACATTTGGGGATGAAGACCACTGTATTTCACCATTTTTTGACATAAAGGTCTTGCTTGGAGTAATAGGAATAGCAATTCCTCCATCTGGTTCAAAATCAGAATAATCTGAATCAGAATTTAGCTGAAGATAGTCTTCATCTTCAGATACATCATCCTCTATTTCACTATCACAATCCATGATCCTGAATAGGCATCTTAGCCTAATCATTTTGTAAAGAGTGTAATGTTGGCCGTAAAGATGGCGCCGTGGCAAGAGCTCTGGTGTGTGTCGTCTGGTGCACACTGGGGTAGTCTTGCACAGTTTTTCCAATGTGGTTTTACTGCAAATGGCAAATAAATGAATCTGAATCTGAATCATACAAAGAATCTTTATATATTTTTCCCCTACCCTGTTGAGTGTCAACTGAATGTGGGTGAAATTTTCTTGTGAGAAGATAACTGGTTCACACCAAAAGTTGTGTGTGTGTGTTACAAAATGAGAGATATACTCTGACATTTCTGACACGCTTTAACCTCCAGTTGTGCTGCTGGGTCAAATTGACCCAAACAGTATCTGTGATATAAACTTGCAGAGGGATGCACACTCGCATGTGCGCCAACAGATGCTTTTCTTAGACATTTGCAGTGACTTTCTGGCTCTCAAAACAGTTTGACTCTGTCACTAGTCGGCTGCTAACCTGGCAAAAGCCAGATTGATGATTGTGTAGAACTCTAACGCGTTCTCCGCGATATCAATCTGGGATTTCTCCCGGAGAATCCTTTCGGGGAAAGGAGGGGTAAGCAGCAGAATACTTCAAGCTGATTGGGCGAAGTGACGCTGTGTGCCCGCCTACCAAGGTTGCCGTCCAGAAATGTACAAAGCGCCTCTCGCTGTTCATCTTTCAAAAAAGAAATTGGAGATTCTGCTAAAACTGACTTTGCGTCCGTCCTCCTGCGTAGCCATGTTTGTTTTGCTTCGGCCCGGCACTTCTTGCTTTCGTCAAACCCGGATATCCCGCCCTAAACCCCCAGACTGGCGCGTGATTGGCTCGCACACCCAGTGGTTCGACTCGAAAAGTGTAAGCGGGAGCGGTACAAGATGTATTCTCGAGTGTTTGTGAACTCACAAATACCGCGAGAATTCAGCTTGCAGGCAAGGTTAGTCGGCTGCAACAGCTCAGCCAAAAGCGTCATGCAAACATGGAGGTTTCTTCCATGTTTTCTCTACTCTCTACTCAGAAAGGCCCTGTTCCGACCAGGATTCAAAACCCAAAACCTTCTTGCTGAAAAGCGAGAGTGCCAACTACTCAGCCACCGTGGCGCCCACATGTGCCACCACTAGCAATTCACTCACACACAAACACACACACCAGACTCATTCTAGGCAAAGTGGGCAAAGTGTCCTGGAGTTCCCAGAGGTCTCCTATCACAGTACTAGCCCAGTCCTGCCCTGCTCAGCTTCAGAGAGGTTTGATGGGATGTGGCTTTGGCGTGCATGAGCAAGACTCAGATGATAACATGATCATCTAAGCACACTACTCAAACCCAACACAACAGTTATAAGTGAAGTATGTAAAGAGTTCTAGAACATCGAACACAGGTCTTTCTTCAGTTAGATTTGAGCGTAAACCGGCTGGTTGTGGAGTCGCTGCTGTGCTGTAATTACCTGGCAGCTCTCAGAACCATCTGGACGGCCCACTGCTCGCCCCCAGCGGAGAAGGCTTAGTGCACGCTCACTCAAAGCTGCTTGGACCGAAGACCTGGACATCGCAGTTCACCGTAATCTGCTGCATCTGTCGGACACCAGCACAGCTCACATAGTCCCAACAACACGTGTCATTGTTGGAGGAGATCTGTGGAAGTTACTGGTGGATGAAAAACTATATTTACAGGTTCTGTCCTCCAGCCACATGACAAGGGTCACTAACTCTTGCCTACATTTAGGTTTGGCAATATCTAAGGTGAAATTCCGTTCTTTATAATTGCATGGCTATGGTTGCAGCTGGTAGTGGAGGGAGTTACAGGCAGAAAGCATTTCTTACTCTTCATACTTGTTTCACCATATATGTTATAAGACGTTATATAACATTCTGAAACATGAAATGACAAAATAAGCAGTGCCATTTAACATCTTTGGCTAATAAATAATACACAACGTTCTTTCTAAATATATGCAAACTTTTTGAGCTGACATGAGGTTAGGGACGAAACAAGTTGCTTGGCTCCTCCTTCATTCACAGACAATCAAAAGAGAGAATCCCGGTCGGAACAGGGCCTTTCTGAGTGGAGTTTGCATGTTCTCCTCGTGGTAAGTTTCCTCTGTGTACTCCGGTTTCCCCTACCACTAAAAATATGTACAATAGGTCTGGCATGCGCCTCCTGTACTGGCGACCCTGCTCCCATCTCTGTGTGGAGTGAGAGACAAATGCCCAAAAATAACAATTGTAAACCGCTTTGTGACTCTGGTCTGTGAAAGGTGATATATAAATAAAGATTACTTACTTACTTCACATGGATTTTTAGTATACCATTGAATAATGACGGAAAACAGACGCTTAAGCAACAAAATATTGTTTATTTTGTTCAACCAAGTCCAACAGACAGTGCAATTTCTGACATGTGTTTGTAACATTTATTTATTTGAGTGGGACAGTGCATGTCCATGAACAGACACATTAGAAACACACATCCAACAACTGCACACATCCCATTACAAATGTGCAAACACATCCCGCTTCATCAGTTAATGATCACCTTATATGATTAAAATTTTAAATGTTGTACTTCATTCTATGGCAAATCATCTTCAGATCTTTTGTGGTCCCCTAACGCAGGGGTTCCCAAAGTTTTTAGCCCGCGACCCCCATCATAAATGCCCTGCTAACCCGCTAACCCGCTTTCTGCTGTTACTTTATGCGGTTCATCCCCGCGGCTTCTCTTTCCAAAGTTACTGTCAGTAAAGGCATAAACCGGCCACCCGCTTTTAATGTGCGGACCTCTTTACCTTTGACTCCGAAAAGCCGGGCCTCTTTAACGCGCTGTTCTACCGCTGTCCTCCCTCCCTCCGCTGCCCTCTCTCCCTCCGCTGCCCTCTCTCCCTCCTTTGCCCTCTCTCCCTCTCTTTGCACCATCAGCCTGACCCCTGATACAAGTGACTTTTCTCCCCCTCCGGGTTTTTCTGTTGTGGATATTAACCACGTTTCATTTTAAAGCAGGTATTATTTATTTGTAGCCTCCAAACACCTTTAGTTTTAGAAAACA
Source organism: Knipowitschia caucasica (assembly GCA_964034765.1). Classification (NCBI taxonomy): domain Eukaryota; kingdom Metazoa; phylum Chordata; class Actinopteri; order Gobiiformes; family Gobiidae; genus Knipowitschia; species Knipowitschia caucasica. The sequence continues at coordinate 20,360,668 of OZ035838.1, forward strand.
ACAGCAGGACACGCTTTGCCGCTGCGCATGATGTGAGCTGTGTTACGTGATGATTTTGATTGACGCTGCAATGACTGGGACAAAATTACTAACGTTATTAAAATATATTATAGTCTCCAAACACAATTTAACAAGTAGTCCTTTTGAATCAAATCAAATGCTAAATAAATATTTAAGGGCTTTATATTTGCTCAAAAAAAAAAAATCTTTTTTGTTTGTGTAGAAATCATCTTGCGACCCCCCGGGGGGTCGGAACCCCCACTTTGGGAACCACTGCCCTAGCGGAGTGTTTATAAAACTTGATTTCACTCCATTGACCACAAACCCTTGTTTTCTGTTAGTCAAATATGCCGCCATCCATTGTATGGCCTTAGACAGTAGACAGTAGTATATCATGGAAATCTAAAAAAACTGCATCTACATAAGTGTGTCTATTCAGACTACGTTTTACTCTATCCAAAAACATTGTTTATTACAGATTCTGTCGAATGGTGCTCACGGAAGCCGAGCTGCATAGGGTGCAGAGGATTGAGATGTTCTACCACTTGTTTTGTCACCCATTTTTTAAGAACCTATTGGAAAAAGACAGGTAATATGCATCTCGGTCTATAATTGGACAAATCGGTTTTCTTGCATCTCTTTAAAACTGGCGTCACAACATGGCACCCTTAAACTAGCAGGTAAAGGCCAATCTCAGTCCCCCTCTGTCTGTCACCCACAGACGGCACCAGGCGGGGGAGCAGGAGCTGTCCCCTTCCATCAGCAGCTCCAGGCCTGGGCTCAGAGTGGCCTGGTGCTGGGCTGTAATGTGAAGGATCAGTTCCAATAGAGCAGAGGCAGTGAGATGGGGCCGGTGACTGGATAAGGACTGCCACTGGACATCTGCTAGAGTCACTTTCTGTCGCTTTGTGTTTGTTTGGGGGAAAGCAAAACGTGGAGCGATTGAGTCAGTGGAACCGTCTGTGTGAGATTTCACAAAGGAAAACCAATGCATTATAATGAAATTCGTATTGAAATTGATCCAAAGGACATATAGAATATTACATGCAAAAGTAAAGGTGCACTTTGTTGATCCCCGTAGGGCAATTCATCCTCTGCATTTGATCCATTCTAAAGCCGCGAAGGCTTACGTCAGAAGCAGTGGTCGCTGTAGTACAGAAGTTGATGCTCGGCTTGGTCAGGACTACCGGAGCTGGAGGATTTAACCTAGTGTGCATGTTTTTAGTGGTAGGGTAAAACGGAGTACCTGGAGGAAACCTACGCAAGCACGGGGAAAACGTGCAAACTCCTCTCAGAAAGACCCCGTTCTGACAGGGATTCGAACCCAGGTTAAACCATGTTACAACAAAGTCCCCTAATTAAAAGAACCCTTTGAGGTATTTTTGCCTTTGCTAAAGCTGGAGTACTTCACTTTTTTGGTTCATAAATTAAACATTTATCGCTCCCAATAGAAAAAAGAACCTTTCGTGAACAAATCAAGGCCACAACATACTATTCATCTTTTGCATACAGAAAGAGCCCCATCCAGCCATCTTTTTCCCCTTTATCCATTTCTGGGTCGTGGGGTGGCCAGAGATGCCACCCAGTACACAGAGCACCAGTCCCTCACTGATCCTCCTGCAGGTGGTGAGTCCACAGGAGCCTTGATCTTTCAGCAGAGGCTTCAGGAAAAGTGGGGTTAAGTGTCTTGCCCAAGGACACATCGACAGCAGACATCAGTGGGAGTTGGTGGAGAAGGTCTTGTGGTGGGCTCGAACCCACAACCTTCAGGCTTAAAGGCCAATGCTCTACCAACTGAGTCACTATCGCCTCAAGAAAAAGAAAGTTTTCTTTCTGAAAAAGTAGATCTATTCCAACTGAATTTAATACAATTTGTTCTTGTGTAGCCCTTAATCACAAAAATAGTTATCTCAAAGGACTTATCAACATTTGCCAACACAGATCAGAGAATCAACAGTGAACACATAGAGCCATTGGTCCATGGTGTGACAGAGGCCAAAAACACAGGCATGTGAAAACTACTGATGGAACGAAGCTACTTTTTAGAATTGATTGGATGTATTGTATTACATAGTTCATTCTTTGGTGCTTGAAAGTTAAATACCCTTGCTTTAGGAACAGGCCTCGGCAAAAAAAACTGGGTTGAGTGACCCGCGTTTTATTGGTCAAAAACACCAAGTTTTTGGTCAGTGGGAATGAGGCTTCTGAAAGCTTTTATTCAGGCACTCCACAGAAAAATACAAAACAGGCGGATTGGTCCGAAAGTGCAGCACAACGCCGGTATGGAAAGCAATAGATCCTAATTCTCCCTGCTTTATCTGCTCCTCCCGCCGCCCGGCTTCTGTTGGTGGAAGCAATCTTCATTCGGCGCCAAGGTCAGCGCGCACATTTCCGAAAATTCACTTCAAGCCTTGGCCCTCCATCCGGGAAGTACAAGAAAGGGGGGGAAAAACTGATCCCGCCAAAGCTTACTCATTAAAGCACGACTTCTAACAAAAAAAAGATGAGAGTCAGGGAAAAAGGAGCACGCTTCAAAATCAATCTGGCGTTGTGGGCAGGACGCCGGGATGCGCACGATTGGCCGCCTTGTCTCTCATCTGCAGTGACAGGGCAGAGTAATGATCGGTAATGCTTCACTGTGATTACCTGCTGCCATTTTTCTTGGGGGGTGTTTTATCTGGACGCGCCAGCTCCACACCGAGCGAGTTAAGTCTTTTTTTTTCAGAGCCCAGGAAACAAAATGGCTTTCGTGTTTGTTTTGATGCTATAACCGGAATGCTGTCAAAGTTCAGTTCATGAATGTAAATATGGGAGAGCGTTTGTAAATAATACCTGAATACCATTATTCTAATAAAAACTGCCAGTAAAAGAGATTGGGAGATAGAGTCTTTGCTATAGAATTGGGATATTCTCCTTGCTTCAATAAAGTCTAAGCTTCCTATCTGTTTAGCTGTGCAACAACTGAAGGATTGTATATTCACTCTTTTTAATGTACTGTGATTATTTATGATTTTAGTACCTTGTATGATTATTTATTTTCTTGTTTTGTGAAGCACTTTGAGTAGCCTTGTTTATAACTGTACTATGCAAATTAACTTGCCTCGGCTTGTCTGTTATCTCACTCTAAATTGTTAAAAATACATTTAAGTTACGCACCCAACCTGGCGAGAGCTTTAAGTTGCTTTGAGAACAATTGGGCTGACACAGTCTTGTACCGCAAATTGCACAATACTGTTGTGTTTTGCATTTCTGTGTTTAATATGTTTGATTTATGGAATAACTGTATCCGAAGTTCTCATAGGAACAAATAGGAACTTGTGTTTGAGATGCCTTTTTATGATCTGTATGTGCTTATGGTCCTCTCTGTTCTTCATGTGTGACTACTGTATGTGTAACCTGTGTTTTGTAACTGTTTGGTAGAGAAAACATCCATCCATCCACTGTCTTCCCCTTAATCCATTTCTGGGTTGGGGGGGTGCCAGTCAGTAAGGTTTGTTAATCTTATAACTGTTGAAAACAAAACACGCAGCCTTCAATAATTTCTTTATTTTTTTTTTTCAATTATATCAGAATAATATAGATAGTCATTGTTCCCATTGTGATAGTTCCCATTGTTCCCATAGTAGTTTTTCACCGATGTGTTTGGAGTGAAAGAATAACATGTGAAGCGTCTTTAAAAGTCCAAAAATCACGTCATAAAATCAGTGCAATTTTAACGCTTTCCATTAAAGGTGTTAAAATCGTGAATAAGGTCTGGGCAATTCCATCATTTCCTGGTCTGAAAATGGGTCCCACTTACTGATTGTCAAATTATTTGATCTGTTTAGTTGTATTTTTAAAAGTAATTTAATGTTCATGTTCCAGCTCTTGCCTTCAGCCTATTTAGTCATTATATTACCATCACTTTTTAATAATTCTTGTTGTGTTGGAGCTACTTGAACCACAGAATTATTCCATTTTGAACAAGCTTAAGAACAACTCCCTGGAGACCTGCTGCTAATTTCTGTTGACTTTCATGTGTAAGCACCAATTGTTATTTCATTTAAATCCTTCCAATAGACACGCAGACACAAGTAGCCCTGCGGTCTCTGGCTTCACACACACACACACACACACACACACACACACACACACACACACCACAGTACGGAAAAGTGTTAAATCCAGTCAAACACTGCTCATTTGTTTCTCGGGAGTCCCAAGAGCGCCAATACTTGTCGATTGGCCAAATTGTTTTACATTATTAAGAAATTGCAAAAGAATTGATGAAAGACTTTGACTTTAAACTTTCAGCTTTATTTTTTGCATATTTCTATCTTAATAATATGAATGTTTTTAATTTTGAAAGTTTCCCGGATTGGTTATTAGGTTGTAAAAAAGTTACCATCCATCCATCCATCCATCCATTTTCTACCCTTTAATCCATTTCTGGGTCAGGGGGGTGGCAATCAGAGATGCCAGTCTCATAGCACCAGCCCCTCACTGACCCTCTGCAGGTGGTGAGTCCACAGGAGGACAGCTGCTCTTTGAGTGTGAGCATAGCCTTGATCTTTCAGCGGGGGCTTTTGGGCAAAGTGGGGTTAAGTGTCTTGCCCAAGGACACAACGACAGCAGTCATCAGTGGGAGTCGGTGGAGAAGGTGTAGAGGTGGGAATTGAACCCACGACCTTCAGGCCTGAAGGCCAATGCTCTACCAACTGAGCTACTGTCGCCACCGTATCCATGACAACGGTTGGCATGGATGGCAACTGTGGTGACAATTGCTATGGTAACAGTTGTCATAGTGATGGCAACAATCACTATGGCAACTCTTACCATTGGCAACCATCACGGCTGTCATGGTGATGGTTGCCATGGTAGTTGTCACCTTGGCAACCGTTGCTTTGGGAAAAAAAATACCATGGCAACCGTTGCTATGGCAATTGTTGTCATGGCAACGTTGCTATGACAACTACCTTGGCAATTGTCACCATGGCAACCTTTGCTATAGCTAGTACTGTTGTAACTGTTACCCTGGCAACCACCACTATGGCAACTGTTGCTATGGCGTCACTATGGCAACTGTTACCTTAGTAACCATCACTATGCCAAGTGTTACCATTGCAACCATCTCCATGGGAACAATCACCATCACCCTTTGTCATGACAACTGACTGGTGAATCTTTTTTTAACTATAATTCTTTGCAACTTGGATGATTGCCATAGCAATGGTTGCTATGGTAATGATTAACAGAGTGATATGTGTTGCCATAGTAACCGTTTCTACGACATCTATGGTAACTGTTGCTACGCCAATCACTATGGTAACTGTCACCATGGGAACAATGGGAACTATCACAATGGGAGCAATGACTATATTATTCTGATATGATTGAAAAAAAAAAAAAAGAAATTATTGAAGGCTGCGTGTTTTGTTTTCAACAGTTATAAGATTAACAAACCTTACTGTTCAGCTGTAGCTAACTTCCAAACGTAAATAAAACAAATAAAAATGTATACCTTGGAAACCATCACTATGGCCACTGTTACCATGGCAACTGTTACCACAACAACTGAACGACAATCTGGTATATTTCTTTTAACTTCTATTTTTGGGACTTTGTTTCCAAACATGTTTCTTATTCAGAATTATGATTACTGTACTGTGTATTACACTCGTTAAGTTGTTGATGATTCAACCACATCACAAAACATTTTTTATCAGGTTGTATGATGTCCGGACCCTAGTCCACTGAGCTGATCAAGTTAGTGGACCACTCGCCAATTTAGAGTGTAGTAGAATATGAAATCAAATATGACATTTAATATTTTGCTTCCTTTAAGATGCAAAAGTGTTCAAAAACCCTTTTAAATGTGTGCGCTCCATAACATCTGCCTAAAGGAAGTGTTTGATATTCACCATTTTCCAGCGAGCAGCATTCAGACTGAGTCAGGACAGAGTTTTGGAAAATGCAGACCATAGAAGTTTTTCCAACCCATTACTTTCATCGCCTCATGAATCACTTTTGCCAGTTTAGTTTTACATTGTACAGTTGTGGACCCAAACCATAGCCGGTTGTATATAGACGGACAATGCTAACCCACTACCTGAATGAAGCACAATAGAGAATTTTATAGCCTCAATAATACTTATTTAAGTAATTCATTTCTATAACACTCAAAAGCAGGTGAATATGCATTTGTTTCACACTGAGCGGTTTCCTTAGGGTGCCGGACTGCACTAGCTGTATTTACTTTTAATAATACTGTCTCATACTGTGTCAATTTGGGGCGACAATGGCTCAATTGGTACAATAGAGTAGGGCATGGCTTCCACACGGTGCAGCCTTCTTCCTTTGAGCACTGGGTGGCAGCTCTGTTTGCTCACAGTAAAGAAGTTACAGCAAAAAACCTGTGCAAACGACTTAACAAACTTCTAAAACAGTCGGACTCCATTTTCATTCTCACAAATACAAACAAGTCCAAAGCTTTTGCTACAGTTCGCAGACAGCTTCAGTGACTGACTAAACTGGTCGATAATCCACAACGTGCAGATGCGGGCCCAGTGAGTCCGGCGCCTGGCTGGGCCCTGGTCCCCTGTGCAGCAGATGGACTGCTCCTCGGTTAGCATCAGCGCTAAGCCTCTCTCTTCTCTCTGTTTCTGAGCACGGAGGGCGGCCACGCTGTCTGTGAGCTCCATCTGTCTCTGTGCTTCTTCTGTGCGACGTCTTGTTTATCTTTTGATTCTTATTTTGCAGCGTTCCGTCCAGATGGGTTAGCTTAGCGGGACGTCATCGCAAAGACAGACAGTGTGCTTATGGGAGTGGCTCGGAACAATATGCAGCGTACATTTTCACCGACAATTCCATGTTAAAGAATGTATTGTTTGTCCTCATTTATAGTATTGAAAAATGAGACTGAGGCAGCAATCTATGCACAATTTACCTGGAGGTTTGGGTTTTCCAAGCTCTTTAAACTTAAAAGTCACTTAAAGCAGTACTAGAATTGAATATGCTGCTATCCAGAATATATAACTACAATATGTGTTTATAATATTTCGGGTGTTCATTTTGACATGTTCAGATGAATTATGTTAAAAAAACTGCTTTGAAGTGGCACCTTTTCACTTCTGCATAGAAACGCTAGGGGGGGGGGTCAAAATGGCGGCGATGACGTAGGAGAATGACCTCTCACAGCAGCAGACAGCAGTCTGGGCTGAATCTGTAGGTTTCACTGTCATCTGAACAAGGTATAAACATATTTTCATCCGTTTTGTACATAATAGTGTGCAACTCTTTTAACCTTTTAGCCTTATTTGTGAGATTCAAGCTAATTAGTGTTGGGCAAGTTAGCATGTTTTATGATATCAAGTAGAGTTAGCTAACAAGGCTAATATTCGTTTTTACATTATATCAGTCTCACTTTGGTTGCCTTAGATTTATTTACCACAATGTACATTGTAATATTCAAAAATGCTAACACCGTCCGTCCGTTTTCCTCCGCTTCATCCGTTGCCGGGTCGCGGGGACGCCCAGACTTCCATATCCACACACACTTCCTCCAGCTCGTCCGGGGGGACCCCAAGGCGTTCCCAGGCCAGCTGAGAGACATAGTCCCTCCAGCGTGTCCTGGGTCTTCCGCGGGGCCTCCTCCCGGTGGGACGTGCCCGGAACACCTCCCCAGGGAGGCGTCCAGGAGGCATCCAGAACAGATGCTCGAGCCACCTCAACTGGTTCCTCTCGACGTGGAGAAGCAGCGGCTCTACTCCGAGCTCCTCCCGTGTGACTGAGCTCCTCACCCTATCTCTAAGGGAGCGCCCAGCCACTCTGCGGAGGAAGCTCATTTCGATCGCTGGTATCCGCGATCTCGTTCTTTCGGTCATTACCCAAAGCTCATGACCATAGGTGAGGGAGGGAACGAAGATTGACCGGTAAATCGAGAGCTTTGCCTTTCGGCTCAGCTCCCTCTTCACCACAACGGTCCGATACAGCGACCGCATCACTGCGCATGCTGCACCGATCCGCCTGTCAATCTCACGCTCCATTCTTCCCTCACTCGTGAACAAGACCCCGAGATACTTGAACTCCTCCACTTGAGGAAGGACCTCTCCACCCACCTGAAGAGGGCAAGGCACCTTTTTCCGGTCGAGCACCATGGCCTCGGATTTGGAGGTGCTGATTCTCATCCTATTAACGGTTTAATTAGCATTTTTATCAATGATTGCATCACATGTAGTCTATGTTTTCAACTTCTGCAGCTTTTTGTTCATAAAAGTAAAATATTTATTTAATTCAAGTTATTTTGATTAGCATTTATGGATATTACAATGTATATTGTGGTAAATAAATCTAAGGCAACCACAGTGAGACTGGCATAATGTAAAAACGAATATTAGCCTTGTTAGCATGTTTTATGATATCAAGTAGAGTTAGCTAACTTGCCCAACAATAGTTTGTTTGAATCTCACAAATAAGGCTAAAAGAGTTGCACACTATTATGTACAAAACGGATAAAAATATGTTTATACCTTGTTCAGATGACAGTGAAACCTCCAACAGTTTCCAGCTAAGACTGCTGTCTGCTGCTGTGAGATACCCTTCTCCTACGTCATCGCCGCCATTTTGGCTCCCCCTAGCGTTTGTGAAAAGGTCCGACTTCAAAGCTGTTTTTTTAACATAATTCATCTGAACATATCAAAATGAACACCCGAAATATTATAAACACATATTGTAGTTATATTTTCTGGATAGCAGCATATTAAATTCTAGTACTACTTTAATATTCAGTGACTTGGCTTCGCACAAATCGCTACCCACATTTTTCATGTTTTTCAATGTGTCATGTTATTGATATAAGTAGTCCACCGACCCAAACCCAACCAGCTCATAAGATTGATTGTTTGTATCAAAGGAGTATGCATTCATAGTGTTCCAGGATAAAGAATGGGAGATCTAAAAACCACTCCAGGTCTGTTTTTAATGAGTATGTGTACAATATGGAATACAAAAAAAACCTCACTCCATACAGGAGGATTTTCCAACCTCCTTGAGCCTCACAGAGAAGCCTCGACAGCCTCCAGGCCCTTGGATACTTTCAAAGGATTTATTACTCGAACATTGTAACTTTAATTGTAAATAAAATTGCAGTGAAATATCTGTGTACATTGTTTTTGCCTCCAGGAGTGGCGTTTTTTATTACCAATTTTTTAACAAATTGGTTTAATTTAAGGCCCTTTATATTGGAATAGAGTATTACTACCTTATAGCTGTCCCACTCACGGGCATGGGGGGCAGCTGACAGAGAACCTACGCCTTTCATAAGGTCGGATTTTGTGGGGATTTTAGTGTCCCTTGTCATCCTGAACTTTTTTTTTAAATGTTAAATCATTAAAGCAGCAGTAAGCGATTTTTGGGTGTTAATATACGTCTTAAATATTGATATATTCCAATAGCCATCACTTATATAGAGTGTTTGTACCTAAACACGGATCTCTCAGTCCTTCCAGTCTTCTCCCACATATTTAATAAAAAAACCTCACATCCTATGCGCTTATCCAATGACGAGAGAGCACGCCTTATAAGGGGTTTCTCCCGTGTGTGCACGCGCACTCTTCAAAACAAACATGGCGGAGAAGGAAAAGCTGCCTCCAGCGCTGCTGCAGACTAAATACCATGGCATGGATCTATTAAATACAGGCAAAACGCCAGAAACAGAGGAACGACAAAAAGTATGAGCAACATGGTGACCAGCTGCATTCATGTTGGCGACCTCTAGCTCCGTGGATTCCTCTCTCCGACTGAACAGGTGAGCATGTTACTCAGTAGTGGCAGTAGTAGTTGTATTATTTATACATATTGTTGCCTGAGACTGTAATGCGGGTTTTCACCAAGTTAGCTAGTTAAAAATCCCCAGCTGTTGTAGAAATACGGCCGCATTTTGTGGCAATAACTGCGCATTACCTTGGCTTAGCTTTGAGAAACAACAACAGACAACACAACATCGAAGCCTTAGCCCAGCCTCAGCCATCCATAAACTCCGGTCAATTATTAGTTCCCCACATGTACAACATTAAATGACCATATCACCAGAGTTCCCCCATGAAGTGGTGTTAGCATTAGCGTTCGCTGTTAGCATTAGCGTTCGCTGTTAGCATTAGCGTTAGCGTTAGCATTAGCGTTAGCTGTTAGCATTAGCGTTAGCTGTTAGCATTAGCTGTCTGTAGTTGTGAATATGATGTGGCTGCTACGAACACTTCTGATCTGTATGAATCGTTTGTTTTTGCCAATAAACATAGTTGCTTGCACTATATATATATATATATGTAGGTCTGCATTTCATTCTTCAATGACTAAGTTTTGCAACTTGCACTCTGTATATTAGTTTTATTGTTATAAAAACAATATCTCTTTACCTCAAATCTAACTTCCGTGACCACTACATACATTTTTATTATTATGTATTGAGAATAAGTAAGACAAGTCTTGCTGACTACTACCAAATAAATTATGAGCATGATATAATATAGACATTGTAATAATTTACATGTCTTCATTGCATTCTTTTCTCTGTATCTTTTCCAGTATGGCCTAAATCAATTGGAATGAGGTCTTCAATGTACAAGAGTTCAACAGCCTCCATAATGCAAGTTAAATAACTATATAAAAAAAAAAAATGCCATAACGACTAGATACTTTTCTGCTGACCTCTTCTTTCTCTAGTATTGACTGGGAAGACAAGACTTTGCTTCCAGAATTAGAAGAATGGCCATTGTCATCTCCTGAGGAAGACTTTACACCCCACATTTGTCATGTAGGTTGTTGTGAATGCATACAGTATATGGGACGCAGTGATTATGATAATGATGTTGTGATGTGTGTGTCGTTCATCCCTACAGTTGTGTTGCTGCCCTGAGGTCCAAAATGAATATCGATCATGTTCCAGGAGTCAGTGTTGACAAAACTGTCGCTGAGTTTCTTCAACAATCAAGAGGAGTGAGATAATCACTCGACTCCCAAAACAGCCGATGTAAGTGTCTTTCTCTCACAAAGCACAGTCTCTCACAGTCCAAATAAACATGTTCAAGGATCCTGTGGATCAGGGGCCACTCCTGGTGATCAATAAATACTGATGTTGTTGATGATGAATATATCAAAGTCATATTTGAGTAGATAAAACTGATGTCTCTTCTATTATGTTTCAAAGGAAAATCTCTGCCAGAGGAAGACTCCAGTTCCTTCAACCTGGGCCCCTGAAGCGTGGCTGTGTGTGCGTGTGGCTGTGTGTGCGTGTGACTGTGTGTGCGTGTGACTGTGTGTGCTTGTGGCTGTGTGTGCTTGTGGCTGTGTGTGCTTGTGACTGTGTGTGCTTGTGACTGTGTGTGCTTGTGACTGTGTGTGCTTGTGGCTGTGTGTGGCTGTGTGTGCTTGTGGCTGTGTGTGCTTGTGGCTGTGTGTGCTTGTGGCTGTGTGTGCTTGTGACTGTGTGTGCTTGTGGCTGTGTCTGCTTGTGGCTGTGTGTGCTTGTGACTGTGTGTGCTTGTGACTGTGTGTGCTTGTGGCTGTGTGTGCGTGGCTGCTTATGAATTATTTTGAGGAAATGTGTTCAAACAAGCTACAACATAAAGATTAACATTTTGTTAGATATCTCTGATAGTGTTCGCTGCTGCAGCGTTGGATAAGGACCTGGATAATAACAGTGTTATTCATTTGAGCAAAAAGTGATAACACAAACGTTGCCTTACCATCACTTGTAATTATTCGTCTTAGTAGGGACATTGTGTATATTTTTCTGGCTATAACTTCAAATCTTCTTTTACATAATAAAGTTTCTTAGACTCGTTACAGACTGTATTTGTTTTCCTACTATAAAACAAAGCACATTGAAAGAGGTGAATGTATTTTTTTTTATTTTGAAATAGTACAACTACAAACATATTTCAGAACTGCAGAGTGGACTTGCACCATGGGGGCCACTGAGGAAAGCACGTTTTCAATGTCTGTTGGCACCTTTCACAGACGCATCAGGGAAAGGATCTGGTCATCAGCTTCTCTGGACAGAGGGCGTTCAGTGCTTCCTGAAAGAACCGTTATGACAAATGACTTTATATATTCTGTTACTTGTAGCTTTTCTTTCAAAGTGGTGAGTTTCCTTACAGTGTAATAGTGTAACGTAATTAGTTATGACAGTACTTTTGCGTTTCGGACAAGCTTTACTGGAATTGTTTTTCAGTCCCACATCTCACTGTACAGCTCTGATACACTTTGATTTTGTCTTCATTCTCTGAACAATAAGCACATAATACAGATGTTGATTACATCAATAAATGTATCTTTATTTTGTGACATTGAGAAGGCAGCTTCCAGTGAGATGCAGCTTTACTTTCACACAATACATTACTACAGTGTTGTCTATAAAGAACTCCAAATATACAAATTGTGAGGAAAGCAGTAATGTATTACTTTAAATAACCTTCATGTAAAGCTTTGTTGTTGTAATGTATATGCATTACATTCATCTAATACATATGCACTGTAACAGATGTTACAGTGCATAATGTTGAGACACGTCACACTGCAATCTGCAACATTATGTTTATCACAACAGTTATCAGTGTACCAACTATAAAAGCAGTATTATTCTATAAAAGACTGGATTGTTTTTATCTCTTTCTTAGTGATGCTATCCTAGCTAACACCAAGCTGCTTCCAGTGTTATAGCTAGGTTACAACTGAGCTATTCTATGCTAATATTTCACTCCCAGAGTTTGTTGTTAATATACTTACGAGTAGACCTGACAGAGATGAATCTGCTGCTGCCATCACCAAGACGATGCGCGTTCATGTGGTGTGACGTAGGGACGGGGGCGGGGCTACTAACTCGCTCAGGCAGAAGAAACTGCCGGAAACGACCAAATCGCTTACTGCTGCTTTAAGTTTTCTAAAAATCCATACTTTAGTACAACAAAGATTTTCTTCCCGCTCTAGCTCCGCTTGGATCGGCAGCGCCTGATTGGTCAAACGGCTGTGTCCTTCTATGCACGTGCATGAGAACAACACATGCATGCTCGTTAGTATTTGGCGCAAGGCATCATGGGAGGTCGACCACTGTGCTGAACCGGGAGGATTATGACGAGAGAGAAACCAGTTGGAGAGACCAGAGGGAGACTATAGAGAGAGAGACCACAGAGAGAGAGCAGATGGAGGGAACAGAGAGAGATCAAAGAGAGTGATCAGAATGAGAGTCCAGAGATTAGTCCCATCTGTATGGCTAAGTTTACTGGGGATTGCCATGTTCTGAGAACCAGTGAAACAGCGGTAAAATGCCACAAAAGAGAAACTATGATTGGTCAAACATTGTTGGACAGTGTTCCTAGTCAGAGAAGAGTTTGTGTCTGTAATGTTGTGGAATAAGTGTAGGGACATTGTCTGTGTGCGTGGGGACAAGCACCCTTAGCCCACTGCGGAGTTAACAGTGACTATCACAAAGATATACACAAAATATGATCTATTCAACATGTGGTGATGATAAAATAAATAAATAAAACCCATCGGTGGAAAGACTTATTGACAGTTGGATTTGAGACAGGTTTCCCAGTTTAGGCCCTACAAGGCTGTAACTTGCCCATTCTTCTGGACTCATCAATGAACAACAATAAAACTACCAGTGTCAAAAGTGGACACGGACGCATGTGAATCATTAATGAACTCATCCTGAATTAATGATGAGCATTACACTAAGACATAGATACATTATTCGCCTCAGATAGCTTTGATTTACAGTAGTCCCTCTCTATATCGTGGTTCACCTTTCGCAGATTTTTTAAGTGCGCCATTGTTGTTTTTTACAGTGTTGCTTCTCATGTACACTCCAACATCATCATTTAACCGCTAGTATAACGTGAAAGTTACCTTTAGCTGTGTCTTGTGCACCGCCGTGATTAGTTCAGAGGACTACCGGGGAATGCCTCCTCCTGTCCTATTGCGTCCTCTACTGCTGCATTTATTCAGTGCATGCACGGCTTTTGACAGCTACAGCAGCGCTCAGTTGTGAGATCAGGTAGTTAGAAAAGTGAATAACGTGTGTGTGAGGGGGTTTTTACAGCCTCAAAACATACAGCTGCTACTTCACGGAATTTGCTCATTTCTCTTCAGCGATTTTGTATGTCCTGATGTTCCCCTACACTGCATGTGTGTTATTGAATTGTGGGTAATGTAGTTAAATGCATCGTGAGCCGCTGCCTCCGTGGGGCGGCCTGCGATCACACGATGTGATTTGTTGTGTGTATTCTCAGGTGGGACGTCGCTGCAGATAAGAGGCGCTGGAGGTTGATGGTATTGAGCCTCTTAGATTAGCAACGCACACACACACACACATACACACAAAGGCGCACACAGATGTTACCCTGTTGGAAAAATGCAGCAATAGATTGTCTGTAAGTCGGTTTTCCCTGGGGGCCTCAGCTCATGTGATCGTCCCTGTCTAACATGATGAGGTTTGTGTTCAGAGACTTGAGCTGCTGTACAACGTTCTCTTTTTAGTTATGCAGAAATAACTGTCCATGCTTTCACAGTTTGATTTTAGAGCCGGTGTTTAAACGTTTGGGTACCTAAGCTAAAAATGTAGATGTGGAATCAATCCATCAAACTAGTTCTTCGCTCTCAAAACAGTTCCTATCGCTTGTTGACCTCTGTCACATCTTTAAATCAGCTTTTTTAGATTGAAAAGTAGCAAAGACATCACAATCACTATTTCTCAGTCAATCAGATCTCAGCCCAGAGAGTCAAAGAGTGGCTGTTTGCAAAGGTCGCGAAAGATGAAGTCTAGTTTGTTCTGCTATATTTCTACTCATTTATTTTACTTTTACACAACACTTTCTCAGGTGAAACTGTGTTCTTCAGAGTCAAATGGCTGTGTTTGTAGCCGGTATTTTTCAAATTTGGAAAAAAAAAAACTATACAATTTCTCTGGTGGTAGCTAAAGCCTGGTTCACACGGCATGATAATCAGGCCGATTTAAGACCCGATTTACCAACAATCTTAAAAACGCTCCGATTTTCCTACAAAAAAATCTGATGGATTTTCCTGCCATGTGGTGTTTTAAGACTGCACTCGTCGCTCGGAAGGACTGCTCCGATCTCAAATCGGGGATATCCAACATGTTAGATTGTTTTGGCCCGATTTCTCTTCGAGTGTGGTGTCCTCCGGGGTCAGACGAGCACGCTGCCACTGGACTGTGTAGCCAATCAGAAGACAAGGCGGCGAGGAAACACCGGGAAACAATCATTCAGTCAGTGGCATGGTGCATAAATATATTTCTTTGACCATCGCCTTCTCCTTTGACACTTTTTCTCTGCTTAATACAAACTGGAAACTATCGCCACTGCATCCTCTTTGTCCTCCATTATTGTTTACTCTGAAGTTACGCTTGATCTCGAGAGATTTTGTGAGATTTCCGTCTGACCTGGGAATGCTCGGGGGGAAATCGGTTTGTGTGTGGTTTGCGTGATCTTGCCGTTTGGCTGCGCACCACACACTGTACTACCAAAGTGGTTAGACCCTTGATTTTTTATCTACGTGTGTGGGGTGAGGTTATAAAAATCGGCCGACAATTTTAAAATCGTCTCGTGTGAAGCAGGCTTTAGGGAGTTACAGGCAGACAACACTTTTAATCCTAGATACATCTGTTGCCATATATTTTTACTTAGCATGTTATTTCACCTTCTACAAGTGAACAGTGTCATTATCTTGGGTTTTTTGTGTGTCTCATACCCTATGGCAGTATATGACTGCACAGTATCATATTTGTATTTTCTATGTTGATTAGTTGCATTTTATTCCGTGTTTTATTGTGTTGAGTGGTGAGAGGGAGGTGGGAAAAAATAAATGTCTGCTTCATCCAACCCCTTTTCAAACCTGTATTAGTGTGAAGATGTGTGAAACCGTGTAAATTGTGCAAATCATGATTAAAATTTAGCAACTAAATTGATCTAACTAACTAAACGGTCAAAATAATGCATAATATGTATTCTTTAAGTTTGTAAATTCCATACTGAGATCTTTGAGGCTTTTTAACTACACACTTTTGATCTTGTGTGCAATGATATCAAAAGTTTTCTCTCACTTTTTCTCGCTGCTCAAACTTGTTGCAGTCTATCGTCATTTGTTAGCGATGAGTAGTCTATCCCCTGGCTCAGCGCGTCTCTCCTCTCTGCCAGCTGTTGGTGTGATCCAGCCTCATTAATTACTGCAAACAGGGCAGACCTGGAGCCTGGAGCAGGCCTGCCCATCACCTGCCTGCTCCGCTCGTACATCTGCCTAAAGAGACCTGTCCTCCGCGGAGAACACGGACCAATGACTGAGGCTCTGCAGAGGTGAATGAGCTGCTTATGTTAATGGCTGCTCCATGCTTCCAAACTTTTATCTAACACCTGGACGTTAACGCTTTAATGTTCACTACTTGAAGAAAGCAAAGTACATCGTTATTAATTTTTATATATTTTCTTCTCTATCATTATTATTATTATTAGGCCGGAGCCCCGAACGGGGAAAGGGCCTATTGTTTCTGCTCGAGAGATGTCAAATTCTGCACTTTGAGCCTTAATTTCACCCCCTGAACATGCATGAAAAGTTGTTGAATTTTGCCCAAACATCAGACCTGGTGAAAAAATTTATATTTTTGTGTTTATTTTTATGGGACTCAAAAAATGCCAGAACAGCGCCACCTACAACAGCCAATGGGAGTTTCAGAGGTCAAGTTTGTCGTAGAGCCATGAAATTCGGTACACATGTTCCTCAAGTCAAGATAAGAAAAAAATTATCATGGCTTCGCCCTTTGACAAACAGGAGGCCCATGAATTTCACTGCAAAATGGAACAAGGATTCGCAATCATTTTTATACATGTCGGTTGGAAATCTTCTCCTCTTCGGCCGTTTCACCGATTTGCCTCAAAATCGCTCCACATCATCTCAACACATGTACTTTCAAAATGACCAAAGGGATTTTTGATCAGTGAAACGTTGTTTGAGCAGCGGAGCGGCAAAATGTGTGAGTGTTTTTTGGCCGTTTTTGACAACATTAATTTTGCTCCCGTTTGCACATAAAAATTCTGATTTGCACAAAACTTGAATCCAATGTTCAACTCCAGGGTTTAGGTCAGGTGAAAGTGAAATATTTGAAATTGGTCATGTTTGTTCTGTTTTGGGGTTGTACTTTTTGTTTTATGTTGTGTTCTTGTTCATGTGCATTGATAAAAAAAAAAAAAAAATCTAAACATAAAAAAATAAATGTTTCTATTCTTTTTTTTCTAAGATGCATCCAGCATTCACAGCTAAGATATGGTTCCATTCTCCGCAGCCTTATGCTCTCTTGGTGGTCTAATAAAGTCAACTCTAGGAAACAGTGCTAACTCTGTGTAATATGTATGACTATATGTGTTGTACCTGCTTCCATTTAAACATGTGTACGGGGCTATTTTGTGTGTACATCAGCTGAATAAGTCTCATGCTCTCTGATTGGACAATCTGCTAAACACTGTAGATATTATTGACATGATGTCCATTGTGATTTTTTTTTTTTGAAGAAAAACAGAAATGGTCAAATATGATTACTATGTACTGTCCCTTTAAAAAATAAATAAAAACCTGCTTTGGTGGTAGTCTATGGTTGTAACACTAAGCACATAATTTTTTCAGTGAGGTACTCAGATGAGTACCAGGACATGGTGTTTGGTACTCATTCCATTTGTCGCGCGGTTCTTAATCAAGATTTTATACTTGCTTCTTTTTAATGCTAGAGTTTAGATCAGCTCAGATAAACCACTCAATCCAAATCAAATAACCCATTAAGGCCTGACACAGCAGGTAAAACAGACCTGTAAAACCTATGGCCGACTTAAGAACCACCCTCCAAAACCTGAGGTTTTCCTGAAATTCAACGTCTACAGAATGATTGATATCTCGGCCTCTGGAGCAGATAGAAACATCATTTCAAAAGAATTTGAAAGATGACACTTGTCAATAAAAATGCAGTATATTATTATAATCCTTCAGTAGAATAATAAAAAGAATATACAACTTCCACACAGGAAAGGTAAGAAAAAAAACAATAATAATGTGGGACTAACACATCTTTCTCAGTACAATAAGTCAAAAAGAGTTTGGCAATAAAGTGGCACTTACTATGTGGGAAAAAATATTTAAAAAATCCACTCTCAGCCCAAAAAGTCTAATAACGACTCACAGGACTCTTTCTTAAGTAAGTAAAATAAGACTGTTTTGGTTTGTTCTGTTTGATTTGGTCACAACATTTTACTTTGGTTCACAAATAACATGCATTTTCAATGAACGCGAAAATGTAGGTACCTGAGCTTTAATTCAGTGGCTGTTTTGGCTGCGCTTCGTCAGGAGACTTGGGGGAGACTTTGGAGAGGCATGGGGGAGACAGGCAAGACCCACACGTGTAACAGTCTGGGGATGGTCTTGATCGTGTGTGTATGGTTCTGTGCGCACGTCTATAGGGTAATAAAAGTGGGTATATGCCTTAGATGCACAGTGCATTTGGATACACTGCATATCTAAAACATATCTACACAGTCGTAACTATTCTGGATCGGAAATTTCCTTGTATCTACCTTTTTATAGGGGTGTGCTTATTCTGAGAGAGGGGAAAGAGAAGTCTTAAGACCTAACTAAAGAATAAGCGGTTTAAATCAGTCTCATAAATCTAAAAGTGTGCGTTCTATTCGCCAGAGAGTTCATTCTCCAAACTACTAACTAATAACACCGGAAGCTGATAGTAATTCTAGCTGTTTATTTACAGAACGAAAACCTCAATAAAGCATAAGAATCTTTGAGTGTGAGTCACGAATCAAAGAAATGTACACCATAACCAAAAGCAGACACATTTACACACATTGGCATTAGAGCTGCAACTAACGATTATTTTGTAATCGATTAATCTATCGATTATTTTTACGATTTATCGAGTAATCG
The DNA here is from genome assembly GCA_964034765.1 of Knipowitschia caucasica. Classification (NCBI taxonomy): domain Eukaryota; kingdom Metazoa; phylum Chordata; class Actinopteri; order Gobiiformes; family Gobiidae; genus Knipowitschia; species Knipowitschia caucasica. Next base: position 20,379,637 of record OZ035838.1, read on the forward strand.
CTTGGCTGTGAATTGTGTAGAAAAAAATTATTTTTTCATCACAAAAAGCTAAAGTGGCAACACTCGAGGACGTATTGATGGCGTAAACTTAAAGTAAATGTTTGTAACAGGCTCTTTGTGCTAATTCTGCTATCTGATTGGATGAGACAGACAGATATTCATGAAATTATAAAAACAAAGTCGGTTTTTATCAAAAATACTACATTTTCATGTCATTTTTGCTCTGTTTGAGTCCGTGTGAACCAGAAAACGATTAATCGATAACTAAAATAGTTGTCGACTATTTCAATAATCGATTAGTCGTCGATTAATCGATTAGTTGTTTCAGCCCTAATTGGCATTCAACGATACGTCTTACTGTGTGAAGATGGCTTTTAGTATAGTTCCTTTGTTGGTAAGGTAAACACGTGTGGTCCGGCTTTTGGTCCCGGAGGTCTCTGGAGGGAGTTTTTGTTGTTGTTGCAGACGTGCTGTGAAGCGTATCGTCCCGTCCGTCCGGCTTGATGTCACAGAGGGAAGAAGGCCGTTAATCCCACTTAGTTGAGCAAAGTTCAGATAGTTGAAACAACGAGCCTGGTGGAGCTCATTCGCGCAAGTCCTGCTTACGGGCACAGGACGTGAGGGGAGAAAACCCAGAAGAGGCAAAGAGCAGAAGAGAACAAGCGAGCCAAGAGAGTGCGCGCAGCGTTCCAATTGGTTTTTGTCTTCCGTCTTGTGGGCGGGTACGTTGTAGTCACTTCCTGTTTCCGGCTCTTTCACAACACAAAGGCTTTTGAGCATACAGTTTAGTGCAGTGTTTTTCAACCTTTTTTGAGCCAAGGCACACTTTTTTCACTGAAAAAATCTTGCGGCACACCTCCAGGAGAAAATGTAAAAATGTATACAGTACTAATGTAAAAATATATACTGTACATACTCTGTGTGATATATAAAATATATCTTATCTTATCTGATAATGTATACAGTATACTCTGTAGCCTATATTCACAATAAACAGTTATTCTCATCAAAATGCTTAAGTCTAGGCCTTGACATTAAGCTTTATTTAATATTTCTCAATACAATTAACAAGAGTTTGGGAATAAAGTGGCACTAACTGTGTGGAAAAAAACTAAGAAAATCCACTCTCTGCCCAAATAGTCAAATAATAACTCACACAAAGAACATGCATTGTTAGTGCATGGGAAAAATTTAGGATACCGAGCTTTAAATTCAGGAGTTTTGAATGAGGGACACGGAAGGTCCTGAACGCGAGTCCATGGTTCTGTCCGGTCCGCATGTCTGTGGTTCTGTCCACTCGACTATAGTCTGCGCTCGGTACCCAGTTCAGAAGTGCGTTCGCGAGAGCTGTTGTACAAAAATTGTACATTTCATAGTTAACCCTTTAGGCGCCAGAGTTTTTTCAAGAAAATATACAATTTTGATTTCAAGATTTCAAAAGGCTATAACTTTAAAATGGTTTGAGATAAAGGCATACTGTAAATTAGAAATATCTTCAGTTTGAACCAAACTTTGGGATGGAAGTTGATTCGTCATCTAATTTGCATATTGTGACGTCATCAAGGTGGCGGCCATTTTGGAAAATGTTAATTATTGTATAAAAACTTCAAAAAGCTGTAGCTTGGGAGTTTTTTTTAGATCAGGGAATACTATAAACAGTCAGTGTGAAATATCTTTAGTATGAAATGAATTTGGGATAGAAATAAATTCCCTGAATCAGATTATAGATAATGTTTTAGCACTGGTTCGCGGCCATACGGAATTGTATTATTTTCAAAGACCTTCAGTGATCAAGACAGCTCTCTTTATAGTTTACAGTCATGAAATCTGGAGTTTGGTTTCAATATTTCCCTTTCAAAGAAGTGGTGGGCTTACTATTTTTCTCGGTGGAAATGAGGCTCCTGGATTTATGGTTTAGAAACAGAGAGATGAAATGAATGGGCTCAGAACATGTCAGATTGTCTCAACAAGAAACAACAGGCTCTTCAACACTTCTGGTCCACTTTTGTGGATTATTTTCTCTCAAGAACTGCCTTGATCCTCATCATCGCTGTTAGTAAAGGCAGTGAACGCGAAAAGCGATGTGTTTTTTTCCCCGCGGCTCTCCCGCGACTTCTCCCGCGTCTCCCGTGTTCCCCGTGGATGTCTACCCCCGCTACTTTCTCCCACATGCCCGGTGTTATGATGCCCCTGTACCCTCGACCCCGGCCCCTGCTTGGCGTTCACAGAATGCTTCTACCGCGGCCACACGGAGGACAAGCAGCCGCTGTACAGGGGCTGATTGTGGACTATTTGGCGCGGTCTCCCCGTCACTAATAATGTCCGTGTCTGCTTCACTGGACACCTGTGTGTCTTCCTCCTCTGAATCTCAGTGAGCCACTACCAGACCAAGTACTTCTCTGGTACTGAAGACCTCGTGAGTAAAAGAATAAACCCTCTTTCCCTCTGCTCTGCTCTCGCTCCGCTCAGCTCTACCGCTGCTGCTTCGCCCCCGCGCCGCTGCGCCGCAGGTGTTTTACGAACTCAATTTACTCAAAAACTTTCAATATAACCACACCCACAAATGTTGCTCATATTACAGGCACACATGTCCACTAACCCCTGGTGAAAAGTATTAACAAGATTCTGCACCACATTTTTACATACAGCCTGTTTAAGTGAGCAATGTTGCTTGTCGCAATATTGCGACTTTGGCGCTTAAAGGGTTAAACCACTACAACGCGGCCACAGCTGCCCCGGGGCAGAGCGGAGGATGTTAATCCTGTTCAGAAACGGCATAATTCATTTTCAAAAACGTCTCTATCACTTTCACTTCTCACTCGCCACAAAGCTCTTGTCTCGCTCCCTCCCACATTTGTTGGTCGCATCCAATTTTACCTTTCTCGCCACAATGCTGACCTGTTACAGCCTGTGGTCGCATCCAATTTTTCAGTTTCAAAGTACTTAGCTATCTGCTGCCATCTACTGATTTGAAAAAGTATTACATGGTTACTCCACAGTTCAAAACAAGTCACCGCTCGTCAACAGCGAATGCAGTTATTTTAGACGAATTTCTCACGGCACACCAGACAATATCATACGGCACACTAGTGTGCCGCGGCACAGTGGTTGAAAAACACTGGTTTAGTGAGATGTATTAAACATAATTGTTTAAGGCACAAACACTTCAAAAGACATTGTGACTCACAATTCAATAAAGATGAATGACAACAGAGATGCAGGTTTACATTTGGAAGCATAGATGCATTTACAGTACACTTAAGTTTGAAATGTGTGTAGTCCTTTGTTGCCGCTAGGGGGCGCTAAAATCACAGTCTTAAAGAGTCCAAATCCCATTTACAGAGGGCGTCCTCCCCTGTGGTGAGACTGACGCGGAATGTCTTTGATGCTTGTCTGTCTCGATGGGGAAGACAGTGGTCACTGTTGGGACACTGTGTGCTTTGATTTAATTAGAGAGCCATGGTCTGTGTTAGGTGTTTGGCAGCGGCTGGTGGTCAGAATCTTATCCTACAGTCCCCCCCCACGAATTGGATGTACCTCACGACGAGGAACATCCAGGTCGTATTCGCTGAGGGTGGTGGCCGGCCCTCAGTTGGTGGTATCGTCTGCTTGGGTGCTGCCTGTGAGTGATTTGGGTTAGTGCATTTCTTTAGTCATGACTCAAGTGGATTCTAAGTGGAGATTGAAAGAAGGACAAGAGTGAGGAAACAAACATTGAAGGAGATTAAAACAAAAACCTTTAAGATGTAAAAAATCAAAATAAAATAAGATTTACAACTTAAATTTAAGTAAAAATTCAAAAATGGGTTGTACACCTTGGACGTATCCTCTTGAAGGTGAGGAGAGGTGAGAAAGAAAGGGAAAACGTAAAAGCAATAATAAATTAGAAACAAAAACAAATAAAAGTAAAAGGGGGTGCCTAGGTGGTGTTTTAGGTTTAAAGGACAACTCACCCTCAAATCCACTTTTTTTTGCTGATAAACGGTATAAATGAGTGTCCAATAGTGTTGTCTACATATCCTGGTCATAATTTTGTCACTTTGGTGCAAATGAGTAGAAAGTTAAACTTTCTGCCTAAAACCGTCTGTGAGGCGCCATCTGCTGGCGACCTGTATTACTACATTTGAATTTTGAATCTGGCGCCAACACTGGCGCGGCAGCAAGACCTGACGTCTGAAGCAAGACCTGACGTCAGCAGCCCCCCGCCCAGAGCTATATAAACGGCCCAGTCTCGTTCACGCCCCCTTTAGTCCTCCAGGCTACGCCCATTTAGAGGAAGATTTGAACAGGAAATGTGAGTGACGTAAGCTCCGAGGAGCGGGGGTGAGAACCACTTTAAGGCACGTTTTGGTGACGGTAGCTCGAGTGAGGAGAGAGTGCGGAGTAAAAGGACATTACTTGTAAGCACACATCTATGGAAGGCATTTGTTTTTGGTTAAATTGAATTATTTAGGAAAAGGGTTTATTTTGTAGAAGCCGAGGGGCTTGGTGAACCCTAGATCTCGGACCGTGGTTTTGGCTGGGTTTGAGCCAAGGTTTTGGTCTGTGGAACAGAAACGGGGTGTCCCGTCTCAATCTAAATCCCCAGCGGGTCTTCATACTCTGGATTGCAAGTCTGAAGTCACCTGTGCAAGCCTTTTTGCTACAACGTTCTTACTTTGCGCAGACCTGCGTTTGTTCACGCGCCTAAGGGAGGAGTCTATTGGTTTTCACCACTGTGGACACGCTCATGTTAAAGGGGATGTCCACGGTGGCAAACACCAGAGGAGTGCCTCGATAGGTGGTGTTGAGTACTATTATAGTGACCTTGAACCTCCTATCTGCTCCGGAGTGTGCTGTATGTTCTGTGGAGTGTAAGACAGAGTTTTAGAGGTTTGACAGTCAGGTTGGTAAGGTCTTTGGTTGGTTAGCTGAAAGGAGGGTTAGTAGACGCTTTAGCCTAATTGTGCTCAAAATCAGTGTGTTTTACTGTGAACCTTTGGTGTGTCCCCCTTGTCCCATGAGTGTGTACCTTGCTGTTGTTGCCCACCTCATATGGTTTTGACCGTTGAGGTGGCGGTTTCCGGGTCCACTTTGTTGGACTGGTCTGTCCAAGAGAGTTGGACAGGGGTGAGGGGTCATACCTGGTTTTTAATTTGGCACTGTGTGGTGGTCTGGCCAGTTGGGGCTGGCTGCGCACCAGGCGTCTGTTGATGGCTTTTTGTTTATTTGGCTGGTTTTTTACCTGTTGTGGTGGTTGTTTGTGGACACCTTTGTGTCCCGCTATGTGGGTGGGGCCCGGTGCTGTTTGTGGAATAGCGCTGGCTTCTGCCCTGTGTGTGCCTGTTTTTACGTGGTGTTGGCCTGTGGGAGTTGGCCCTGGTTGGCCTTACGTGCTGTTTTACGCAGCTGGTGGGCGGGGGCGCTCTTTAGTTTAGAATGTTTACCAACACTGTAGACTGAGGGCGCCTCCGGTGGTTTGTTGTGGGATCTCATTGTGTGAATACTTTGGGCTCTGGCTACCAGAGTCCTCAGCTGCCGCATGTTTTGTGTAACAGGGCATGCAGTCACACCTAGGAGAAGGCTGAGGCTGGGGTGGAGGTTTTGGATGAACAGGGCTTTAAAGTGTTTGTCCTCCTCCATATTTTGGTAATTTTGGTTACCGAAGTATGCCTGTCTCAGTCTGTGATAGTAAGCATCTGACGGCTCGTTACGGGCCTGTCTGACGGTTAGGGCTGCAGTGAGTGTACCAGACGTCCCAAAGTCAGAGTATTCGTCGAGGAGGGCCTGACAGAGATTGTCATAGTTTCGCCGTGTGGCGGGTCGGCTGTCTGTCAATAAAGTTATTAACTTCCCTGTTAGACGTAAGCTTAATTAAGAATACTTTGTCTTTTAGAGATGCATTGAGCAAACGTTTAGAGTAGAAGTCAATGTCTCTGAGGTACGACTGGGGGTCTGCAGGGTTTCCCGGTTGGGGTTCAAAGCGGTTAATGTGGCGAGCAATGCGGTCAAAGTCACGGTTTGTTGGTCCGGGGTAGTCTCGACCTTGTATTGGCCCATGCATTTGGCGCTCGCGGTGGCAGGCGGGAGTTGGGCTATAGGGGTCACGTCTCCTATAGTCTTGGCAGTCCTGTCGGCTAGTGGGCGGTACGGGTCTTACATCCGGGAAGTCTGGGTACCTGGGGCACTGTGAGCGGTCACTGTAAGAGTCTTGTCTGTTGTGACTTAGTGGGTCCCTGGGGGCTTCCTGGCAGTAGGCCAGTTGCCGGTAGCCGTGGTAGTCAGGTGGGTCCGGTCCTCTGTCTGGGGGTTCCGGTCTGTTACTGTATCTCTGACTAGGTGGGCAGTCATAGTGGTCGTAGTTTGACCTGGTCCAGTTTGGGTACCTACCATTTATGTCGGACCGTGTTGGTCGGTTAGGGCCTGTATTGGCCCAAGACGTCCCGCGGTCGTGGTTTTCCTGCACGTGGGGAGATTCAAGTCTTATCTGTGGGAGGTCTTCAGTCGACCTCAGCACATTTCCTTCGGGTTTAGTCCTGGCGGGCTCTGGTCCTCCGTTTGTGGGGGGCCTATAAAAGTAGTCCTCTTTTGGGCTGTTAGTGAGGATACTTACCTGTGCGGCCAGGTGTCTTACCTCGGTTGAGGGTTGGTCCGTGTCCTGGGTGGACGTCGGAGCGTTGAGGCCGACTGTGTGAGGCTCTGCATGAGCACTGTCGGTTTCTCGACTGGGGCTGGCCTGAGATTGGGGCCTGGAAGTATCTCTGGCCAGGGGAGTCCAGAGTGTGTGACTCTGGGTCGCTAGTGGAGGTGGGGTTGTGTACAGCTCGGGCTGGTGGACCCCATTGTTCTCAAGGCATTGTTCCTTGAGGTGCGCGACAGTTTTATAAGTTTCAGTTAACTCACATGCAATAGCATCCCTTTCCTTTTCTATGGTTTGGATCTTTTCCTGGAGATCCCTAGCTTTAGCATCGCTTTCTTGCAGATACTGCTGGGAAAGTATGGCTAATTTACCCAGCCACTGGGTGAGGTTCTTACCTTCAAGTGTATTTGTCATGGCGTCAGTCGCCAGGTCTCGAGCGGCCTGCTCTAGTGTGGGGGCCGTAGCCTTATCAAACTGGTTCCAGGTCCCTGGAATCAATTTAGCAGCAAAGGTTTGTAAAAGGTTAATTACAAGATCCTTTGGTTTCCGGTTTGGCTCTGAAGTTACACAGAAGGGTCTGGAGGGGTCCAGCTCTTCCATGTTGGGGTGACAGTGTGATGTGTTTTGTTGTGTGTGTGATTTTGAGCACGTATTAGGTAGCTTTTGGGTTAGTGCGAACAGGTTCTAACAGTTTTAGACCAGCGTGGGAGAGAGCGGATTAAACAGCAGTGGTTTGAGTTGTGTGTGCGTGTGTTTAGAGGCGTCAGTCCTGGGGCAGTTGGGTTTGCGTCAGGAATAGCTTGTCATATCACACACGCTAGTCAGTTGTTAGCTTGTTAGTAGTTTTAGCCAGTGGTACATGCAATGATTAGGTGTAGATAGCATGCACATTGAGCTTTAGTTGCTAGCTGTTGGTTGCCTGTGCAGTGGTTAGCTGTCAGCGTGCTAGCTGGTGGCTGTGGATAGCCTGCGCGCTGTTAGCTGGGGTAGCCACTGTGGTTAGCTGGTAGCGTGTTAACTGGTAGCTGAGGCTAGCCTGCGCACTGCTATTGCCTGTAGCGTGCTAGCTGTGGATGGCCTGCGCACTGTGGTTAGCTGTTAGCGTGCTAGCTGGTGGCTGTTGGTAGTCTGCGCACTGTGGTTAGCTGTTAGCGTGCTAGCTGTTAGCTGAGGGTAGCCTGCGCACTGTTATTGGCTGTAGCGTACTAGCTGTGGATAGCCTGTGCACTGGTTAGCTCTTCGCGTGCTAGCTGGTAGCTGTGGGTAGCCTGCGCACTGTGGTTAGCTGATAGCGTGCTAGCTGTTAGCTGAGGGTAGCCTGCGCACTGTTATTGGCTGTAGCGTACTGGCGTGGGTAGCTGTTAGCATGCTAGCTGTGGATAGCCTGCGCACTGTGGTTAGCTGATAGCGTGCTAGCTGTTAGCTGAGGGTAGCCTGCGCACTGTTATTGGCTGTAGCGTACTAGCTGTGGATAGCCTGTGCACTGGTTAGCTATTCGCGTGCTAGCTGGTAGCTGTGGGTAGCCTGCGCACTGTGGTTAGCTGATAGCGTGCTAGCTGTTAGCTGAGGGTAGCCTGCGCACTGTTATTGGCTGTAGCGTACTGGCTGTGGATAGCCTGCGCACTGTTGGTAACCTGCGCACTGTGGTTAGCTGTTAGCGTGCTAGCTGTGGATAGCCTGCGCACTGTGGTTAGCTGATAGCGTGCTAGCTGTTAGCTGAGGGTAGCTTGCGCACTGTGGTTAGCTGTTAGCGTGCTAGCTGGTACCTGTTGGTAGCCTGCGAGTGCGCACTGTGGTTAGCTGTTAGCGTGCTAGCTGGTAGCTGAGGGTAGCCTGCGAGTGCGCACTGTGGTTAGCTGTTAGCGTGCTAGCTGGTAGCTGAGGGTAGGCTGCGCACTGTGGTTAGCAGCGGTGCTAGTATGCAAGAGTCAGCAGTTAGCACCGGTGTAACGCCGAGATTCACTGTCTTGAAGAGATGCACTGCCTCAGCTGTTTATGATGTAATGCAAACCTGTGCATGCGCGACTCACGGCAACCGAAGCATACCAAGATGGCGGACCGTGAATTGCTTTAAAAGTTGAAATACGAACGAATTAAGACACGAATGTCACTTTTAATGCAATTTGAGGCGAGATGTGGATGGTTCCGTTTTGTCACATGTGGGTTTTAAGAGTCAAAGTTTTGTGCAAAGTTTAGTTTAAGCAGTCAACTGCGTCTGTGAAACCACAAAGCTAATGTTTTCATAGCAGTCCGCGGCTGCTGACGTAGGCTGATGACTCGTCCTGTGGCCACTCTACACTCTTACACTGGTCTGTCGGGTTGATAATGGAAATAATACATTTCATTCAATACATGTATCGTACTGTATTTAATATGATTAACAATAGTGTGTTCAAACAAAATATTTAATTAGATTGATTTTTTTCCCCATTTTCCATTATCAACCCGACAGACCAGTGTAAGAGTGTAGAGTGGCCACAGGACGCGTCATCAGCCTACGTCAGCAGCCGCGGACTGCTATGAAAACATTAGCTTTGTGGTTTCACAGGCGCAGTTGACTGCTTAAACTAAACTTTGCACGAAACTTTGACTCTTAAAACCCACATGTGACAAAACGGGACCATCAACATCTCGCCTCAAATTGCATTAAAAGTGACATTCGTGTCTTAATTCGTTCGTATTTCAACTTTTAGCAATTCAGGGTCCGCCATCTTGGTATGCTTCGGCTGCCGTGAGACGCGCATGCACAGGTTTGCATTACATCATAAACAGCTGAGGCTGTGCATCTCTTCAAGACAGTGTATCTCGGCGTTACACCGGCGTTAGCATGGGTAGAGTAAGAAGTTAGCCTGGGAGCAGGGAGTTAGCATGAGCAAGTTAGCTGTTAGCGTTTAGCACGTTAAGTGTTAGCAGAAGCAGAGGTTAGCTCATAGCAGAGTTTAGCTTTTAGCAGTGTTAAGAGTTAGTACAATAACAGTGTTAGCCTGGCCAGTGAATAGCTTGTAGCGTGTAGCACAACAGAGGTTTAGCATTAGCACAACAGCAGAGTTTGCATCACCCATTCATCAGCACAACGTAAACACACATTCAGTCGTGTTAAGGGGCGTTCACACCGGACTTAACTTCGGCGTCAAAAGCGTCAGGTTTGCATTGAAAGTGAATGGTGAAGCGCGTCAGGTGAAGCCGAGGGGCCCGGCGTCACTTGACGCGCGTCAAAAGCTTCAAAGGTCGCGCGTAATACGCGCTCACTTGAAGCTTTTGACGCGCGAATCGCTCGCGTATCACAACAATCCCTTTGACGCCGAAGCTGAGCAAAGCTGAGCTTTTGAAGCTTTGACGCGGGCTTCAACCAATCAGGAGACAGGGTCGCTCTACGATGAAGCCGGTGGAAGCGGGAAACAAAATCATATTCGAGAACATGGAGGAGAGCTTAATCGTGGCGATTAGCTCTCGCCCAGAGCTTTACGCTGTTTCCAGCCCGCTATACAGGGACAGGAATAGAAAGGACCTTACTTGGAGGAGGATAAGCGAGGAGATCGGGTACGATGGTAAGTTATGTAAAGAATTCATATCTGTATTCCATGTTTAGTAAACTCCGGTCAGGAGTCGTACAATGTACAGTCGCTATGATTTCTGTTCCCGCTCACAAGTCCATTTGTTCATATAGAGAAAGAAATCAAAAAGAGGTGGAAAAGCCTGAGGGACAGGTTCATGAGGGAGTGCAGGAAGGAGAGGAGAGGAGGCGGATTGGTGCAGCAGCAGGGACAGTGCAGAGGTGGAGGTACTTGGCATCGCTCTCCTTCCTCGAGCCCTACGTAACACCGAGGCCATCTACTGGTAACATGACAGCACACAGGGCCGAGGAGGAGAGTGCGTACAGCCACCTCCAAGAGGAAGAACCAGCAGCAGCGGAGGTGTCAGTTGCAGGAGGTCTGTAGCTAAAACAATGTATTGAATGAAGTCATGCAGCTGCCCACTAAACTGTTTTGTTGTCATTGTTTATAGCAAGGTTATTTATGAGTATTAACGTTCTTAATAAGCAACTGGCAAAATAAATGTACATATGCTGTAAACTAATGTCAGATGTAGGTGTGTAGCTAAAACAATGTATGGAAAGAAGTCATGCAGCTGCCCACTAAACTGTTTTGTTGTCATTATTGTTTATAGCAAGGTTATTTATATGAGTATTAACGTTCTTAAAATGATTGTACACGTGCTGTGAAGTGAAAGTAATTTATTTAATAACAGATGACGCTGATACGGAGTCAAGTTCAGAGACAGAGCCGAGTGCTGGACCGTCCTCGGCCTCTGGACCGTTCTCGGCTCCTGGACCGTCCTCGGGTCCTGGACCGTCCTCGGCTCCTGGACCGTCCTCTGCTGCTGGTTCTTCCTCTGCTGCTGGTTCTTCCTCTGCTGCCGGTCGTTCCCCTGCTGCTGCACCTACAGGTGTGTAGGAAATCAATTTTATTGTTGTGAATGTATAAACGTTATATTAAAGCAGCAGTAAGCGATTTGGTCGTTTCCGGCAGTTTCTTCTGCCTGAGCGAGTTAGTAGCCCCGCCCCCGTCTCCTCGTCACACCACATGAACGCGCATCGTCTTGGTGATGGCAGCAGCATGTTCATCTCCGTCAGGTCTACTCGTAAGTATATTAACAACAAACTCTGGGAGTGAAATATTAGCATAGAATAGCTTAGTTGTAACCTAGCTATAACACTGGAAGCAGCTTGGTGTTAGCTAGGATAGCATCACTAAGAAAGAGATAAAAACAATCCAGTCTTTTATAGAATAATACTGCTTTTATAGTTGGTACACTGATAACTGTTGTGATAAACATAATGTTGCAGATTGCAGTGTGACGTGTCTCAACATTATGCACTGTAACATCTGTTACAGTGCATATGTATTAGATGAACTCCACATCCACCTCTGCCCCTTTGCACTGTGGAGTTCCCCAGGGCTCAATTCTTGGCCCTTTGCTTTTTGCCCTGTACCTCCTCCCACTTGGTGACATTTTTAAAAAACATGGAATGTCTTATCACTTTTATGCTGACGATTGTCAGATTTACATGCCTTTGTTAAAAAATGATCACAGCCCCCTGACGCCTCTACTCAACTGTCTGAGTGACGTCAAGGATTGGTTGGCTCAAAACTTTCTTAAACTCAATGAAAATAAGACAGAGGTTATTTTATTTGGCCCTAGTCCCCCCCTCATTGACCTGGGGCCCTTAAAGGACCATGTGCGCCCCACAGTCACCAACCTTGGCGTCATCTTAGACAGTGATTTTAAACTTGATAAGCAGATTAATCGCGTTTTAAAATCAAGCTTTTATCATTTGCGGCTTTTATCTAAAGTCAAACCTTTTTTATCTTTTAATCTTTTTGAGCAGGTCATGCACGCTTTTATTTCGTCACGCCTGGACTATTGCAATGCACTTTATGCGGGCATCCCCCAAAACGCACTTTCCCGTTTGCAGTTGGTCCAAAACTCAGCGGCACGACTTTTAACAGGAAGCAGAAGGCGCGATCACATTACACCAATTCTGGCTTCGTTGCACTGGCTTCCTGTTCATTTTAGAATCAATTTTAAGATTTTATTGTTTGTTTTTAAAGGTTTGAATGGACTGGCCCCTCCCTACATCTCGGACCTCATCCAAATTTACCACCCGCCCCGCGCGCTGAGGTCCGAGGGCCAGCTCCAGCTCGTGGTGCCTAAGACCAGACTTAAAACCCGGGGGGACAGGGCCTTCTCTGTGGCTGGACCAAAGCTGTGGAACGCTCTGCCCCCCCACGTCAAAACAGCTCCTTCAGTGGAGTGTTTTAAGTCTCGTCTTAAGACCCATTTTTATGCTCTGGCTTTTAACACTACGTGAGTTGTATGGTCCTTTTATTTTATTTTATTTCATCTTATTATTGTTATTTTTGTGTTTATACATATGCACACACGGTTTTTCAAATTTGATTTTTTATTATTAACTGTCTTACTATGGATTTATTTTTGGTATTTTATTGTGCAGCACTTTGGAAACTGTGTTTATGAAATGTGCTATATAAATAAAGTGGATTGGATTGGATTGGATTGAATGTAATGCATATACATTACAACAACAAAGCTTTACATGAAGGTTATTTAAAGTAATACATTACTGCTACTTATTTCCTCACAATTTGTATATTTGGAGTTCTTTATAGACAACACTGTAGTAATGTATTATGTGAAAGTAAAGCTGCATCTCACTGGAAGCTGCCTTCTCAATGTCACAAAATAAAGATACATTTATTGATGTAATCAACATCTGTATTATGTGCTTATTGTTCAGAGAATGAAGACAAAATCAAAGTGTATCAGAGCTGTACAGTGAGATGTGGGACTGAAAAACAATTCCAGTAAAGCTTGTCCGAAACGCAAAAGTACTGTCATAACTAATTACGTTACACTATTACACTGTAAGGAAACCACTTTGAAAGAAAAGCTACAAGTAACAGAATATATAAAGTCATTTGTCATAACGGTTCTTTCAGGAAGCACTGAACGCCCTCTGTCCAGAGAAGCTGATGACCAGATCCTTTCCCTGATGCGTCTGTGAAAGGTGCCAACAGACATTGAAAACATGCTTTCCTCAGTGGCCCCCATGGTGCACGTCCTCAGTGGCCCCCATGGTGCACGTCCACTCTGCAGTTCTGAAATATGTTTGTAGTTGTACTATTTCAAAATAAAAAAAAATACATACACCTCTTTCAATGTGCTTTGTTTTATAGTAGGAAAACAAATACAGTCTGTAACGAGTCTAAGAAACTTTATTATGTAAAAGAAGATTTGAAGCACAGCTTCACACAGCCACACGCACACACAGTCACAAGCACACACAGTCACACGCACACACAGTCACACGCACACACAGCCACGCTTCAGGGGCCCAGGTTGAAGGAACTGGAGTCTTCCTCTGGCAGAGATTTTCCTTTGAAACATAATAGAAGAGACATCAGTTTTATCTACTCAAATATGACTTTGATATATTCATCATCAACAACATCAGTATTTATTGATCACCAGGAGTGGCCCCTGATCCACAGGATCCTTGAACATGTTTATTTGGACTGTGAGAGACTGTGCTTTGTGAGAGAAAGACACTTACATCGGCTGTTTTGGGAGTCGAGTGATTATCTCACTCCTCTTGATTGTTGAAGAAACTCAGCGACAGTTTTGTCAACACTGACTCCTGGAACATGATCGATATTCATTTTGGACCTCAGGGCAGCAACACAACTGTAGGGGTGAACGACACACACATCACAACATCATTATCATAATCACTGCGTCCCATATATGCATTCACAACAACCTACATGACAAATGTGGGGTGTCATCTTCCTCAGGAGATGACAATGGCCGATCTTCTAATTCTGGAAGCAAAGTCTTGTCTTCCCAGTCAATACTAGAGAAAGAAGAGGTCAGCAGAAAAGTATCTAGTCGTTATGGCATTGGTTTTTTTTAAATAGTTATTTAACTTGCATTATGGAGGCTTTTGAACTCTTGTACATTGAAGACCTCATTCCAATTGATTTAGGCCATACTGGAAAAGATACAGAGAAAAGAATGCAATGAAGACATGTAAATTATTACAATGTCTATATTATATCATGCTCATAATTTATTTGGTAGTAGTCAGCGAGACTTTTCTTACTTATTCTCAATACATAATAATAAAAATGTATGTAGTGGTCACGGAAGTTAGATTTGAGGTAAAGAGATATTGTTTTTATAACAATAAAACTAATATACAGAGTGCAAGTTGCAAAACTTAGTCATTGAAGAATGAAATGCAGACCTACATATATATATATATAGTGCAAGCAACTATGTTTATTGGCAAAAACAAACGATTCATACAGATCAGAAGTGTTCGTAGCAGCCACATCATATTCACAACTACAGACAGCTAATGCTAACAGCTAACGCTAATGCTAACAGCTAACGCTAATGCTAACGCTAACGCTAATGCTAACAGCGAACGCTAATGCTAACAGCGAACGCTAATGCTAACACCACTTCATGGGGGAACTCTGGTGATATGGTCATTTAATTTTGTACATGTGGGGAACTAATAATTGACCGGAGTTTATGGATGGCTGAGGCTGGGCTAAGGCTTCGATGTTGTGTTGTCTGTTGTTGTTTCTCAAAGCTAAGCCAAGGTAATGCGCAGTTATTGCCACAAAATGCGGCCGTATTTCTACAACAGCTGGGGATTTTTAACTAGCTAACTTGGTGAAAACCCGCATTACAGTCTCAGGCAACAATATGTATAAATAATACAACTACTACTGCCACTACTGAGTAACATGCTCACCTGTTCAGTCGGAGAGAGGAATCCACGGAGCTAGAGGTCGCCAACATGAATGCAGCTGGTCACCATGTTGCTCATACTTTTTGTCGTTCCTCTGTTTCTGGCGTTTTGCCTGTATTTAATAGATCCATGCCATGGTATTTAGTCTGCAGCAGCGCTGGAGGCAGCTTGTCCTTCTCCGCCATGTTTGTTTTGAAGAGTGCGCGTGCACACACGGGAGAAACCCCTTATAAGGCGTGCTCTCTCGTCATTGGATAAGCGCATAGGATGTGAGGTTTTTTTTATTATATAGGTGGGAGAAGACTGGAAGGACTGAGAGATCCGTGTTTAGGTACAAACACTCTATATAAGTGATGGCTATTGGAATATATCAATATTTAAGACGTATATTAACACCCAAAAATCGCTTACTGCTGCTTTAAACATTTCACAAATACTTTTGAATATGTGGGCATCAAAAAGTGAAATATACAAATCGAATACTGTTTTTACATAGGATCTAGTTATTTTATTTAACATAAGAAAAGGATTTAAAAGTTGTTCATAGATTATCAGATCCTACATACTCATGACTTTATATTTTTAAAGCTATTGTCTTGTGGTGTTTGCAGGTCCACAAAGGAAGAGAGCGAGGAAGCGCACCACCCAGGACACCACCGCCCAGGAGCTATCGCGCTTGGAGCTGGAGCTGATGGCCCTCCTGCGGCAGACTGCAGCTCCAGCTCCATCACGAAATGAGCTCTTCCTCCAATCTCTGCTTCCTCTCCTGGATAAGGTGCCACCTCAATCTTTAGATTTTGTCAAATTCCAAATTCATAAATTACTTTATGAGAGCAGCGCATTTACGCTTAATGTGGAACAATTGGAGCACACTTAGTAGTAGTGTTTAGCTATGAGGTGGCTTCTTTTGCAGGGGAGGAAACAGACTCTTCTCCTTCCTGCACTCCTCCTCCAAGCAAGGTCCTTTTTATTCCTGTTCCTGTTCTTTTTTGTGTATATATTTGTTTTTACATATTTCATTAAAAAATTTATAACTTAAGATTTGGTCTGCTACTTTAAATATGTACAGGTTTTTCATTAAGGTATGTGTTCAAATAAGTTAAATATCACTAATTTCAAATACTTCAATTAAGGAGAACTTTACTCGTAAACACGTTATCACCAAATATGAGACAATAGAAATTATAATAGAAATAGTTGATATAATTAATTTCAGCATATCCTGTTTGGACAAACTTGTAATTGAGGCCATGCTTGAACATGTTGTGAAGTCGGAGACAGCTGCAGAATCTGGAACTACTGCAAACAAGAAGGGCACAGGTGAATGGTTAAAAAACATACTGGATAAACATAGACATGGTCTTTATCCAAGACTAGAATTCATGATCAGGATGTTGTAGTATTTGTGTCCTGATATTCAAAAGTAATGCATTGGCAAATACAGACACTCAAATATTATTAAAGAAGCTATACCCGATATTTTTTCTAAGTAGTTCATAAAAATGCTTTTTACTACATACAAGTTGTATCATAATACATCATTTAATTGAAAACTTGAGGTAATTGATTCAGCTGTGTAAGAATTACAAGCAGTGAAAAGTGCTGAGTAGAGTCTGAGCGGGCCGCTCTTTCTCCTCCGCTCACAGAACGAGCAGTGAACAGCCTGCGTCCTCTAGCCCCTACAGCGCTGCTTAACACCAGGGCTTCAACTTCAAAATTCGAATATAATTCTAAAATAAAAAATGATGAACAAAATAATTGAATAAAAAAATGTGAACAAATATTAGACAACCCTTGTAATTCGAAATGTATTTAATGACTGCAAATAAAATAGTTAGCTCCCAAAGGTTTCACCAGGACGTGCTAGGCAGGTAACAGCTAAGCTAGCTAGTTGTTTCATGGTAACTTCCGGGTTTTTCGCAATCGCTTTTTGTCACATTGAAACAGTATTTTTGTCATGAAAACGTTAACAGCAAATTCTGAAATCATCCGTGCATGTGTGTTAAGGATGTATATGTGTACTGTATTGTCCGATTGACGTTTAATGGTGTTGATTGATAGATATGTAGTTGTTTATTGAGCGTGGCTAGCTCCGCTAGCTTCATTGGCTTCTCTACACAGACGAGTGTGCAGTGACAGGTACTGATAGCTTGTTGTACTTGCAGAGTAATGGCAGTATTTTACACACCTGAATTACAAACAGAGGTTGCATTGGGGCTTCGGTCATTATTGGTTTGAGAGTTCTGTTATCAAGAAAAAATGTTCGGAAGAATTGCTGCTGCTGCTTTGAGGAGCTCTATAACACATTATAATTAAATATTAGAATATATTCTAAGGTTTTAAATTAATACATTCGGACGCGAAACTAGCGGTATTCTTTTACTTATATATTGTGTTAGCAGTGCATTGCTTTAGTGCCATTTCATCGGTGATTGTTG
This sequence comes from Knipowitschia caucasica, assembly GCA_964034765.1. Classification (NCBI taxonomy): domain Eukaryota; kingdom Metazoa; phylum Chordata; class Actinopteri; order Gobiiformes; family Gobiidae; genus Knipowitschia; species Knipowitschia caucasica. Next base: position 20,397,038 of record OZ035838.1, read on the forward strand.
CACTGCTTACAAGAAGTTGCGCTAATGCTAATGTTAGCATATGTATCAGATTTCAAATAAAACTAGGTGGCTCTGTGTTATGAGAGCGCAGGGGAAATGAGAAGCCATTGAGCGAGTTGGGGGGCGGTGCTAAACATTCAAACATTGCAGAAACGGGTATAGCGCCTTTAAAGAAGAAATGCTCTTTAGTTTTCATGGGTGGCTCTTAAAAGAACCGTTTTGGGTCAGTCCCGTGAGGATCTGACTACTCTGTCGGCTGCCATGCTACTGCCCCCTCCTCACAGAAGTGGGCCATGAACGCCTCCCTCGCCTGCAGTGCCTCTCTGGTGGCGTTGTTGGCACCCATCCTCCCGACACCTGGAAGACAGTCATCTCCCTGCGCTGCAGCTCCTCTCAGGACTGGGACCGGAGCAGACACCCTCAGGAAATTGTGGAGAACACATGTGGCCTTCACGCACTTCTCCACAACTTCTGGCCGGATCTCGAGGTCCCGACGAAACATCCTCCACTGCGATGACCAAATGCCAAACGCATCCTCCACCACCAGCCGGGCTCGGGAGAGGCGGTAATTAAAAATGCGCTGTCCAGGGTTAGCGCCGCCACTTCCTGGAAAAGGCCGCATTAAGTTCCTCCGCAGTGGGAAGGCCTCATCTGCCACAAAGACATGGGGCAGGGGGCCTCGGTGCTCTGCTCCAGGGAGATGCCGGTCAGCTGGCAGAGGAAGTGTTCCCGCATGCAGAGCCTGACCGAAGGTGGAGTTGGCCAGGATCCCTCCATCGCTGGTTCTGCCATAGCCCCCTACGTCAATCACCCTGAACTTGTAGTTGGCATCTACAATAGCAAGGAGGACCAAGGAGTGCCTACCCTTGTAGTTGAAGTACAGGGAGCCTGAGTTGGGGGGTGCCTTGAGGTTGATGTGCTTCCCATCTATAGCACCACAACAAAGAGGGAAGTTCCACCGCTCCTCAAACTCCATAGCAGACAACCTCCACTCCTCTTCTCCAGGCACAGGCATGAACTCCTCCACCAGGCCGTCCCAGATGGCTGCCACCACATCTGGGATGATGCTGGAGATGGTGGAGATGCCCACCCTGAAGCTGCTTGCTATGGTCCTGAAGGAGTCCCCAGTAGCAAGAAACCTACAATGATACAAATACGACTCAGCAATATACAAAAATATTTTAAATTAATCATACAATATGATTGTGTGTAAATTTGTTTTCAGGAATTGCACCAACAATGGAAATGTACCCTCTCTTGTGAAATCACAGGGGGGTTAATCACTTGGGAATCTGAATATATTAAGTACTAAGTAGCAGACAATGCTGATTTAATTGATCAGTTTTCTAATAACTTCACTACAGTGACACAATGCACCTTCAAAATGACTTCAAATGCACAAACGAGGGCCATAGCAAATATATCAATTGTATTAATGATTACTCTAAATACAATCGTTATAACAGAGAAAGTCTGTAACAAAAGCTTCCTTGGGTTCACGGGTGTTCAGCGCCGCTCAACACCCGTGGTTAGCCGGTTAGCATTGGAGCTCCGCGCTGGAGGGAAAAAGTCCGACAAAAATTTAAATATCTATTTAATCACCAAACAGACCTCTGATATGACATTAGTGGGGTATATTTCCCGCCTGAAATGTTATTACAATAAACTTTTATGTCCTAATTAAAACGTATATTCAACGTTTAACTACTGCTTTTGGCTGCTCCTATCTCTCGGGCCGTGATCCATGCTAGGGACGCCATTTCCTATTGTATTTGTAGATATTTTATCAGAAAATTCTCACTAACCTCAGACAGATAGACAGGCGCTCTTCCGCTGGAATCGAGCGCCTGTAGTTGGTGTCCATGCGGGCGATGCGAGCTCCGATGCGGGTGAGCAGGTCATCAAACTGGGCTACTGACATTCGGAAGTACCGCTGAAAGCGAGCCTCGTCCATACGCAGCTCCTGGAGTAAATGGTGAAACTCACCAAACACTGCACGCCTCTGAAGTATGCTGTGAACCCATACACGTTGTGTAGAAGCCCTACGACGACGTTGTATGGATTTTACCAACAAATAAAGGCAAGCTGCTCTTCGGAAATCCGCCATCTTCTCTGGACTACACCGGCAACAGAGAAGCTCCTCCCACCAGCGTCAGGCGCGTCACTCGCGTCACTCGCGTCACTCGCGTCAAAAGCTTCAAGCACCAAAATGACAAAAATAACCCGGCGTCAGCTGACGCGCGTCAAAAGCTATTTGAAGCTTTTGGTCTGAACGCGCCTTAACAGATGAGCCAGCATACTGGGTGTTGCCAGGTAACCTGACCAAGATACAGCCAGAGGTTGGCTACAAAATTGACTACACCTCTTCAGCTGCACAAAAAAAGGGCCTTGATAAACAAATTGATGCACAGTCCTCGAAGCCAGTTAAAAGAAGCCGTCCACAAAAACGAACAATTCCACCTGCAAATCTAGAGGACTTGTCACCCCTACTTTTTACACTTCAGGAACACAGTAAAGCTGTGGGTTTATCTGGAATGGAAAAATATCACACACTATACACTGTACACTCACCGTCTTTACCTCAGTCTCTTGCATCTCTTTACAACAACAGCATACAGTCCCTTGATCTGACGGGTGTACTGCAGCACTGCAAAAAGCATCTTACTGCTTGTAACTGGCGCTAAGGTTACCATGACAACTCAAGTTATAGCTGAGTATAACTGACGCTTTGGTTGCCATGACAACTCAGATCATTTTTTGCTGCCGTTTAAGTTTGCTTCTCAAAGAATAAGTTGAGAAGTATTTTAAAGTATGCTGCTATAAAGAGACGTTTTTGCAGCTTGGAAAGAGTGTTATTCTACGATTGGTCTACTAAGGCGCACACGGTAACCTTTTTATTTCATTGTGTCTTTTATTTTGAGACCTGATTCTTATTGTGTGAGTTACTGTATGGAAATTTACTCTCTCCTTTATCTTTGTAGTTTTCACGGTGTTCCAAATGCCTGTATGAAATTAAATGCTGCTGGACATCAGTCGAGGCGTTAAGTCCTTTATTTTCGGAGATCAACGTAGTTACAGTGAAAACGTATACCTGCCGATGACACTACATCGCCGGCTGTGTTCAACGGAGCTGAGTCAACGGTCAGGACGGCACTTCACTCTGCATCCACACGGGGGAGCCAGAATCTCTCCTCGCCCATCGCCAAGCTTCTGGAGCAAGCCAATTGTGTAAAGTATAATGAAAGTATGAAAATCAGCCCCAGATAACAAGTAAGAGAAAGAAAGAAACAAAAATAAATAAGTAAAAGAGGAATACAATTCAAAATGACTACTCAAGACAACGAACCATTGTTTCCAAAAGATACTGAACAAGATGATACACATCCAAGAAAATCCTCCAGAGAAAGGCAGTTTACACTTAAAATGCAAGAACTAAAAGTCCAAGAAATAAGTCAAAAGGAGAAAAGATTTATTTCAATGTATGAAAAGTGGAAAATTAAAGTAAGAGACATTCGCACAACATTAAAGGAACAGTGCTCTGAAAGGGATTTGTGTATAATGATGGATGAAGCTGAGATGTTGAATTCTGACTTGAAAAAGCTTTATGATGACATTAGACAGCAAACAGTTCCAACTCAAGAAATCAGAAGGAAAGTTGATGCATGCTCTGCCATCACATATGATTTGTTACACTTAATGAATGTGAGGCTAACTGTTATAACAGAAGATTTTGATCTTGAGGCAGAAAGAGCAAAGTTACGTGCTCTCTTAGACAATGACTATGCCAGATCTATTTATGGGTCTACTGTTTCCAAAGTTTCAACACATAGTCATCGATCTGGACAGCCATCAGAAACAGCAAGCATCTCAAGCAAAAAAGCAGAGATTGCAGCACAGTTGGCTGCAAAGAAAGCTGAAAATGACATGGAAGATGCCATTGAAGCTCAGCGTCAACAACTTAAGAAACTTGAAAATAAAAGAGACATTGAGGTAATGGAAGCTAAGTTGAGGGCATATACTGAGGAAGAGATAAAACAAAGGGGCGAGAGCTGCAGTTCTGTACACAGCAAAGTCAGCCCGAGTTTGTTCACCTCTCATGTTAAATGTGAACAGCCAGTCACCCAAAATGAAACGCTGGTACAGGCATTTCAAGAGTCAGTAGCACTAACTAGACTACCTGTTCCAGAGCCCAGCGTGTTTACAGGTGATGCTTTACAGTTTATAGAGTGGAGCACCAGCTTTAAGGCTCTAATAGAAAGGCGATGCTCAAATCCTGCAGACAGACTTTTTTACTTGCAAAAGTACATAGCAGGCGAAGCTAAATCTACTCTAGAAGGCTGCTTCTATCGTAAAGATGAAGACGCTTATAAACAAGCATGGGAAAGGCTAAACGATAGATATGGGCATTCATTTGTAGTACAGCAAGCCTTCAGAGAGAAACTCTATAAGTGGCCAAAGATTGGTGGAAAGGAGTATGTAAAGCTTAGAGAGTACAGTGATTTTCTTCAAACGTGCAGTCATGCTATGCCTCATATTAAAGGTCTACAAGTTCTAAATGACTGTGAGGAGAATCAGAAAATGCTAAACAAACTCCCAGATTGGATAACATCCAGGTGGAATCGTTTTGTCACTGAACAACTGGATAAAAGTAAAGATTATCCAAGCTTCCAAGAGTTTTCCTCCTTTATTTCCAAGGAGGCACGCATAGCTTGTAATCCTGTGTCATCTCTGCTCGCTCTCAAGCCACCTGCAGAACCAATCAGAGAAACAAAACGTGCAAGGGCAAACACCTTTGTTACTAATGTAAAGACGTCTAATGTTTCCAGCCCTGCATTCAAGTCTAACAAAGAACAAGTCAAATCAAAGGACACGGACAATCAAAATAGAAATGATGTCCCTGCGTGTATCTGCTGTGGAGAGAATCACACCATACACAAGTGCCCAAGGCTTACTGAAATGTCTGCAGATGGAAAGAAAAGGTACGTAATGGAAAACAAACTGTGTTTTGCATGTTTGAGAAAGGGCCATAATTCAAAAGATTGTAAAAACCGAGCAATGTGCGGAATTTGCAAAAGGAGCCATCCAACCCCCTTGCATGAGGACCGCTCTTTATCCGGCAAACAACCTGCACTGAGCACAGTTGATGAAAACACTTGCTCATTATCCTGCTCAATGGGAGAAGGTGAAAATGGAAGCACTTCAATGATAGTTCCTGTGTGGATAACTTCAGTTAATGCTCCTGACAGTGAAACTTTGGTATATGCACTACTAGATACACAAAGCACACACACATTTGTTGATCAAGAGGTGTGTGAAAGACTGCAGGTAGCAACAGAACCAGTCAAACTAAAACTTGCCACTATGGTCAAAAGAGACTCTATTATAGAAAGTCAAAGAGTACAAGGACTCAAGATCAGAGGATACTATTCAAACACATGCATTGAGCTTCCCCCAGCTTACACAAGAGACTTCATTCCACTCGAGCGTTCTCATATTCCTACATGTCAAACAGCAAACAAATGGCCACACCTTGCTAATTTAGCTGAAAAGATGCCCCCTCTAATGAACTGTGCTGTTGGACTTTTGATAGGTTACGATTGCTCCAGGGCATTAGCTCCCAGAGAGGTCATCACTGGTGGTGACAATGAGCCTTATGCTGTAAGAACTGACTTAGGTTGGAGCATTGTTGGAGGTGCACCTCATCTTGCGAACGCTAGTAATGTAACTGGATTTTGCAATCGTGTGTGTGTTAAAGAAATTCCAACTTTAACTCCCTCCGCTATTATTAAAGTACTGGAGTCAGATTTTGCAGACACTAAAGAAAGTCACAGTGACGTCTCCCAAGAGGATATCCAGTTTCTTCAAACTCTAAGCAGCAAAATCAAACAAAATGAGCATGGTCATCTTGAGATGCCCCTGCCCTTTAAAGCACGCCCACAGCTCCCGAACAACAAATCTCTGGCTCAAGTTCGTTTAAAGCACCTCAAAAGGAAACTAGACAGAGACCCAAAGTTTAAAAGTGACTATGTTAAGTTCATGGAAGGAGTCCTCAGAGATGGTGATGCTGAGAAGGCAGACGTGCAGCCAACGTCTGAAACCGCCTGGTACATACCACACCACGGCGTTTATCACCCCCGCAAGCCAGACAAAATCAGGGTGGTTTTTGACTGCTCAGCCAAGTTCAAAGGAACAGCATTAAACGACCACTTACTAACAGGACCTGATCTTACAAACGGCCTCACAGGAGTGCTATGCCGTTTTCGTAAGCACAACGTTGCAGTCATGTGTGACGTGGAAAAGATGTTTCACAGGTTCCATGTTAGAATAGAGGACAGAGACTATTTGCGGTTTCTTTGGTGGGAAAATGGGGACACAGAGTCGGAGCCCACAGAATACCGAATGAAAGTTCACTTGTTCGGTGCGTCCTCATCTCCTGGCTGTGCCAATTATGGCATGAAATATTTAGCCAATGAAAATGAAAGAGAGTATCCATCTGCCGCAAACTTTGTCAAAAAACATTTCTACGTGGATGACAGTCTCACAAGTGTAGAGACAGTTGAGGAAGCAATCAAGCTGGTGAAAGAGGCCCAAGCGTTGTGTGCAAAGGGAAAGCTCCACCTTCATAAGTTCCTATCAAATAACAGGGAGGTTCTGGACTCTATTAATGCTAAAGAACGAGCTGTGGAGATAAAAGACATTGACCTTAACTGCAAAGACCTACCAGTACAAAGAGTTCTAGGCATAAGATGGGATATTAGAAATGACAATCTTTTCTTTCAAGTGACACTTGATGAGAAACCTATAACGAGAAGGGGTATTCTGTCAGTTGTGGCATCCCTTTATGATCCTCTAGGGTTCCTAGCACCTTTCATTCTTGAAGAAAAGAAAGTGTTACAAGAGATGTGTCAAAAGGGTGTCGGGTGGGACGATCCACTTCCTGCTGAGCTAAGATTGAGGTGGGAAGGCTGGATTAGTGATCTGGAAAATCTCAAGTTGATTCAGATCCCCCGATGCTTTAAGCCTGTTGAATTTGGTGAAGTACAGAGGGTTGAGCTTCATCATTTTTCAGATGCAAGCAGTCAAGGATACGGTCAGTGCTCTTACATCAGATTAGTGGGTGATCACAAGGTACACTGCACACTAGTCATGGGCAAAGCGAGGGTGGCACCAACCAAAATAGTTACCATCCCAAGATTAGAACTGACTGCTGCAGTATCTTCAGCCGCTGTAAGCAGCATGCTGAAAAGAGAGTTAGAACTTAAAGTTGACAGAGAGTATTTTTGGACAGATTCAAAGGTAGTACTGGGTTATATCAATAATGAGGCTAAAAGATTTCACGTCTTTGTAGCTAATCGGGTCCAAAGAATCCGTGAGACCACTAACCCTCAGCAATGGTACTACATAGACACAAGCGAAAACCCAGCCGACCACGCCTCTAGAGGCTTGAAAGTCACAGACCTTATCCACTCAAATTGGTTCAATGGGCCCACATTCTTATGGAACAATGAGATTGTCACAGATCAAAGCACGTCTGAGCTTATGGTGGGAGATCCGGAAATCAAAACAATACAAGTGCTACAAACCAAAGCTACGCTACAGTGCAACGTCAAAGAGCTCCTGTCACGATTCTCAAAATGGACTACTGCAATAAATGTCATTGCTCGAATCCAACGCATGGCTAAAGGACTAAAAACGGCAGAACCACCAAATGTAGGAGAAAGACAACATGCAACATTAACTCTTGTCAAGCTTGCACAACAAGAGGCATTTCAAAAGGACATGAGCAATCTCAGTCAATCACAAAGGTTGCCTCACAATCACAGACTGTATGAACTGGATCCATTTCTGCAAAATGGTGTAATGAGAGTTGGAGGTAGGCTTAAAAATGCCTCTTCACATTTTGAGTTGAGACATCCAGTAATACTACCTAAAGACTGTACTTTAACAAATCTCATTATTGCACACTTCCATGAAAAGACCCAGCATCAAGGCAGAGGCCAAACCTTGAATGAGATCAGAGCAAACGGCTTCTGGATTGTTGGAGGAAGTAAAGCAGTAGCGCAGTACATCAGACAATGTGTATGGTGCAGGAGAGTTCGTGCCCCACTAGAGCAACAGAGAATGGCAGATCTACCTAGCGACCGCACTGATCCATCGCCACCATTCACTTATTGTGGCATGGACTGCTTTGGCCCCTTTTACACCAAACAATGTCGAAAGGTATGCAAGCGGTACGGCCTTCTGTTCACATGTCTGAGCTCTAAAGCAATTCATCTTGAGATGTTAGAGGACATGACAACTGATGCGTTCATCAACGCCCTAAGATGCTTTATAGCTATTCGTGGATCTGTGAGACAGATCAGATCAGATCAAGGATCGAACTTCAAAGGAGCAAAAAATGAACTGACAAAGGCTCTTAATGAAATGGACAAAGACAGAGTCAAATCTTACCTGGCAGAAAAGCAATGTGACTTTCTCATGAACGCACCAAGCTCAAGTCACGCTGGAGGAGCATGGGAGCGACAAATCAGGACAGTGAGGAGCGTGCTGAGTCAAGTTCTTTCCCAAAGTGCTGAAAGGCTGTATGATGCATCCTTAAGAACTTTTCTTTATGAAGCGATGTACATTGTAAACAGCCGCCCACTTACAGTCAATTGTCTAAATGACCCCACAAGTTTAGAGCCCATAACACCTAACCATCTTATCACCATGAAATGTTCTGTACCACTTCCCCCACCTGGCAACTTTGTTAGGGAAGATGTGTATGCAAAGAAACGCTGGAGAAGAGTCCAATACCTGTCTGAACAGTTTTGGAGCAGGTGGAGGAGAGAATATCTTTCCAACATAACACTAAGACAGCGTTGGCATGCATCAAAACGTAATGTGAGAGTTGGTGATATTGTCATTGTTAAAGATGAGAACATTCCTCGTAATGAATGGACACTTGGTAAAGTTATTGAAGTACATGAGGGTGATGATGGACTGGTGAGAAAGGTAACTTTACAAATCGGAGACAAAAAACTGGGAAGAAAAGGTGAACGCTTACATAAGCCTACTCTTATACAAAGACCTATTCAAAAGTTGGTTGTACTTGTTGAGAGTAATTAAATGGTATCAGACCTATGTTTCTTACATTGTTATTGTTGAAATGTTATTTTTGTTTTGTTTTTGGAAATTACCCTTGATGTTTGTTTAATGTATAAAGTATAACATCGTCATTATTATAAAGGTAATTTGGTGGGAGTGTAACTGGCGCTAAGGTTACCATGACAACTCAAGTTATAGCTGAGTATAACTGACGCTTTGGTTGCCATGACAACTCAGATCATTTTTTGCTGCCGTTTAAGTTTGCTTCTCAAAGAATAAGTTGAGAAGTATTTTAAAGTATGCTGCTATAAAGAGACGTTTTTGCAGCTTGGAAAGAGTGTTATTCTACGATTGGTCTACTAAGGCGCACACGGTAACCTTTTTATTTCATTGTGTCTTTTATTTTGAGACCTGATTCTTATTGTGTGAGTTACTGTATGGAAATTTACTCTTCTCCTTTATCTTTGTAGTTTTCACGGTGTTCCAAATGCCTGTATGAAATTAAATGCTGCTGGACATCAGTCGAGGCGTTAAGTCCTTTATTTTCGGAGATCAACGTAGTTACACTGCTGCTGCAGTAAATGATGAACAGGCTGAAGCTATTGAGAGGCATACAATACAGCAGCACAACAGCCCTGACTGGTATAAATGGCGTGCTGGGAGAATCACAGCTTCAGTGATGCATGCAGTGTTTGCCACAAGTTTAAAAACACCTGCCTTAAGTGTTGTTCGTCGTGTGTGCTACCCTTGCAACTCTGTGTCTGTTGAACAAACAAAATGGGGACAGGAGCATGAGGACAATGCACGGAAAGCCTACACTGAAGACGTCACCAAAAAGCACAACAATTTAATGGTCAGACAGTGTGGCTTCATTGTGAACCCCAGTTTTCCTGAGATCGGAGCATCTCCTGACGGGCTCACAATGTGTGACTGTTGCGGAAAGGGATGTCTAGAGATCAAGTGTCCTTTCAAATATAGAAAGAACAGCATCCAGGAGGCGTTGGATGCAAAGGACAAAGACTTCTGCTTAGAGTCAACTGCAAATGAACTTCTTTTAAAGAAGTCCCACCCCTATTACTCACAGGTACAAACACAAATCTATGTGACAAGCTCCAACCACTGTGACCTTGTTGTGTGGACCTTGAGAGACATGGTGGTGGTGCGCATCTTCCCTGATCAAGATTTTTGGGAATCACGTCTGCAAAAAGCACAAGAGTTTTTTAAAAACGTATGCCTTCCAGAACTACTTGTGAAGTATTTCTCAATGCGTACTCCGTGCCTAAATGAGCCATAGATTTGCAGTATGTTTATTGAAGTTATGTAAAAGTATTTAATGCATGGTAGCTAAGTCGAATGATACGTGTTTAAAAATAATAACTTGAACCAATTTGTTCAAGTTGTTATTTGCATTGAGCCATGTTTGAAAGTGCACTTTTATAAAGTTCTTTGTTTATGATTGCACTGCTTTGTGAAACCTTGAATGTATTGTTACTGTTTCATTAAGTGAATTACATAAAGCACTTTAAAGTTTGATTAACAATTGACAATTAACAAGTTTGATTTCCCACCTCTGCACCTTCTCCACCGACTCCCACTGATGACTGCTGTCGTTGTGTCCTTGGGCAAGACACTTAACCCCACTTTGCCCAAAGCCCCCACTGAAAGATCAAGGCTATGCTCACAGTCAGAGAGCAGCCGTCCTCCTGTGGACTCACCACCTGCAGAGGGTCAGTGAGGGGCTGGTGCTATGAGACTTGGGTGGCATCTCTGACTGCCACCCCCCTGACCCAGAAATGGATTAAAGGGTAGAAAATGGATGGATGGATGGACTTTAAAGTTTGATTAACAAATGTCTTGTTTAATTATTAAACATATGCATTTACAAATTAACAGAAGATTCCTGGGCAGAAACACTTAACAAATCATTAGTTCTTAATATCAAAAGAAACTGATTATTTCTGAGTTAATGTTCAAAATCACATGAACACAACCTATATTAACAAGAGCATGTTTCATTTTCACTTGGTTTTACTACCACACTAGGGCACATGTTCACCAAAATGCAGCACACCTTCACAATCTTGTCAAGAAGGGTCATCTCTTCACCTTCGCATGGTAGTAGTAATCTGATTGGTATTGTGGTATGTAGCATTTTGTACTTGTTGCGCATGGTTCCGATAACTCTCTCAACGTGTATCCGGAGGTGGGCAATAGCTCGTGTATCTTCAATGTCCTTGGCATCAAGTTGACAGCGGCCTTTTGTGAATGAGGGGATCTTAACCTCAGCACACATCATTCCCACAGCATCTCTGATGTCGAAGCCTCGGTCAGCTAGCACTACATCGCCCGGTAACAATTTATTGAGAAGGCCACATTTCTCTGTGACATGTTTGTCTGATGTTCGCCCCCCCCATCCCTTGGAAATGAATGAAATTGAACCCTGTGGTGTGATCCCAATTAGATATTTCATGGTGTGTGTACCTTTATAGTGAGAGTATGTTTGTGCACGTGCCTTTAAATTTGATGGTCTCTCTGTACGAATCTCAAAACAATCAATAATGATGGCTACCCGTTTTCCAAAAGTTTCAACAAACTGAGATGGCATTGTGGCTTGTTGACAATGCCTCTCGGGCCAGTGCACCAGGGGTCCTAAGCGAGCATGTAAAACTTCTATTGTGTCCGCAAAGGCGGATGACAGAGTTTTGTCAGATACATTGAAAAGATGACAAAGATGTTGCACTGGAAGATCAAGTCTCAGACGCATGAGTGTCAGTAGAAGCATTTGGAATTGTGTCAGTTTCTTTGTAGCAGGAAGGAAATTTTCACATTGTTGAACAATGAAAGTAAAATGGCAAAACAAGGAAGTCCAGTATAATATTTAACTTTTTCTGTGTTGTCCTTAACAAAATTTATATTCAGTTCTTTCTTTCTAACCTCTGACCTGAGCCTTCTGTTCTCTTCCAACAATCTATTTATTTCTGCTCTTCTCTGCTCACAGGACTCACATTCAGTCTTCTTTTTAGCTTCTTGGTGTCCATCTGTCAGAATTTCATTGCATACTCCTTCAGTAGTTTGAACTGGTTCAAGACATCCCTCTGTCTCCATCACATGATCATTATGGTGTTGTCCTTCAATGATGTCCATCCCTGCCACCTCTTCAATTTCGGCTACATCCTCACCTTCAGGTTCGGCTGCTCCAAACTGAATGCCTGAATAAGACAATTGGACATAGACAGACTTTATTGATCCACAAGGGAAATTGAGTTATCACAGTAGCTTGTATAATATTTCACAATTCATAAAAAAAAGGAATAACGTTAAAGTAACAATCTAAAAAATAAGAATACAAATTAGATATTTGTGAGAGATGTAAAATTAAGGAGATGTACTGTTAGAAATATAAAATCATGGATGAAACTTATAACAACGTTTCTCTACAAGGAAACTTTATGTCAAGCAATGATGAAAGTGAACATATCATTTAGTACATAGAGAGATAGTGACACGACAGAAACACCACATGTTATTGATTGATGTTGCATTTACCTCTCATTTTTTCTCTTTTCTGTCTTTTAAGTCTCCGTTCATAACGGTCTGATTGTGAGGTACGACCTTCCGAGTGTCCCAAATGCAGTGTTGGGGCCCAGTCAGGATTTGTCTCATCCATTTCATAAGCTGGTTTACCTGGAACACGCAAACATAATTACCATATTAACTAAACACAGTGAAAAACAATAAAGGCACAGTAATGTTGAAAAATGTTGTGGCTGAAGCTAGAGCTAAAGATCACATATTATTTATAAACAACGCGTTATAAAGCGTTTTCCATACAAAAAATGCAACACAAAGTGCTTTACAGTTTAGTTTAAAACAATCCAAAATGTCCAACCCTTAACCCCACCTTCCCACAGACCCAACCAAAGTCACATTTATGCATAAATAGCCGGTAGTTTTAGCCCTTGCAAAGAAGATAAAATTTAAAAGAATCCTAGGACTGAACTTAACAATCGTGTATTGGAAAAACAACAATTAGAACTTACCAGATATAAAATGTCTGGAGCACACCAGCAGATGTTTGGGGGTGACAGAGGAGAAATTGAGATCTGCTCGTCTCACTGCTGCCAACCAAGCTAGCCGTCTTGTTGGAATATTGAACTCCTGGACCAGTTAAAATTAAAATCAGTTTAGTATTGTTTCTGTTGCCAAATTAGCACTTGTTTGTGTAAATCTCAAAGAGCAGTTAGTTCAAGGTTAGTCTGTGTGAGAATGGAAGAAAACAAGTGTTTTATCAGAGCAGGTGCAGGCTTTGGCAGCGGGCCAGAAGGAGTCATAGGGTCCATACAGTTGTGATGTCAAGTGACCTTGGATGTAAAGTATAAAGATGTACAGGAGCAGTCACGGGGGCCTCTTTTTTCGTCCGACAGGAGAGCAGTGAGACGTCCCCGAGGCCACTCCTTATTTTGGACGCGAAGCGAGACTTGTGTTCGCAGACCGTTATATTGTAATATTGCTTGCAAATCTTCAATATAACCTTTTGAAATCAGGTTTGGTATCTGTCATTTCTATTTACTGTTTTAACATTGGTTTTTGTCTCTTGTTGAACTAAAAGGACCTGCAGAACGAAGGGCTGTGTTGCGGCCTGTCTGCAGCTTCTGGGGCAGGGGAATTCTGACAAATTACTGCAGTCTTCTTTTGCTAACATCAGATACCTGGTCTCCCTCGTGTTTCTTCCACCCAGGTACAACATGAAAGGAAAGCCCATGCTCTATTCTATTACCTTTACGGTCGTGCGACCTTACATTGCAGCCAAATATGCAACACGTCCGAACCATCACTGCCGTTTAACTGTCTACCTTCAGCCTAGCACGTTTATTAGCGACGGTTGCTTGCAGGAGTGGACCGGCAAAATGGCGGCGCTGCTACGTGACGTCACCCTCCGAAGCTCTATAGGGTAATAAAAGTGGGTATATGCCATTTACAGTACACTTAAAGTGGTTCTCACCCCCGCTCCTCGGAGCTTACGTTACTCACATTTCCTGTTCAAATCTTCCTCTAAATGGGCGTAGCCTGGAGGACTAAAGGGGGCGTGAACGAGACTGGGCCGTTTACATTGCTCTGGGCGGGGGGCTGCTGACGTCAGGTCCAACTTGCTGACGTCAGGTCCAACTTCTGTGCCAGTGTTGGCGCCAGATTCAAAATTCAAATGTAGTAATACAGGTCGCCAGCAGATGGCGCCTCACAGACGGTTTTAGGCAGAAAGTCTAACTTTCAACTAATTTGCACCAAAGTGACAAGATTATGACCAGGATATGTAGACAACACTATTGGACACTCATTTATACCGTTTATCAGCAAAAAAAAGTGGATTTGAGGGTGAGTTGTCCTTTAAGTTTGAAATGTGTGTAGTCCTTTGTTGCCGCTAGGGGGCGCTAAAATCACGGTCTTAAAGAGTCCAAATCCCATTTACAGAGGGCGTTTCCCCTGTGGTGAGACTGACGCGGAATGTCTTTGATGCTTGTCTGTCTCGATGAGGGAGACAAGTGGTCACTGTTGGGACACTGTGTGCTTTGATTTAATTAGAGAGCCATGGTCTGTGTTAGGTGTTTGGCAGCGGCTGGTGGTCAGAATCTTATCCTACACGTCTATGATCCGCACTCGGTACATGACCACGCGCGTTCGCTGAGTTGTCAAAGCGGCCAGTTTCTCCGGGGGTCAGAACGGAGGATGTTATTGCACCACGCCCCACCTAGGGAGGAGCCCCCACTATTTGAGAAGGACTGGTTTATGTGAAGTACCCAAATGTGCTTACTAATGCGCTTGTCCACAGTACCAGTACGGTACAGTACAGTACGCTTCAGCACGGTTATTTTGCGTTTCCATGGGAGATTTGCGTACTTTTCTGTACTGCCTCAGCCGTGGTTCCATCCCCATAGTACCCGTGCCATGACGTCATGTCGGCCCACTGCCTTACACTGATTTTTTCGTTTTTTTTGGTCAACGAGTTTCATCACCGGAAGCGACATCTGACCAAGCCCCAGCGATCCAAGATGGCGCCCTTTTCAAATGAATGGTTGTGCTCAGTGGCGCTTTGTGACAGCATGGGGGCTGAAAGATTAGCGGAAGTTGCCTGAAACTCGCAAAGATCTATGGGAAACTCGCCTGTATTTGGGCATCGTCTGGTCCTCCCGGTTCTGCGCAGTGGATGATCTCCCATAATGCGTTGCGCCAAACACGCGTGTGTGGGTCTCACACCGGGTCTCACGCACGTGCACAGAGGGGCTCGGCCGCGCTCTGACCAATCAGAGCAGTTCATCAGAGCGAGAGCCAGACGAGCAGAGTTTGTGGCACTAAAGTGTGGATTTGAACAAAACCGAAGGATTTAAGAAGAAAAAAAGTTCAGGATGACAAGGGACACTAAAATCCCCACAAAATCCGATCTTTATTAAAGTTGTAGGTTCTCTGTCAGCTGAGGTCGAGCTGTTTTAATATGCATTGAGTTCTATGGGGAAAAATTCTGGGTAGCCCACGTGAATTTAGTCTGGTTCAATCTGCAGTACCGCGAGAATTCCCTGAGCACGTGAGTTATTCAGCTACAAGCTAGTAATACCCTATCCAGTTAATATAATATATCCATGCATCTGACCCTTTGGGAAAAACAACTCAACCGCCATCTTTAAAACGGGCTGCTCTGCTCGGCTCTGCTTCGGCTACATTACGTCCTCCTCACTCCAGAGAAATGGAATTGCACAGAAAGCCCCAAAAGTCCTGGTCCTGGTCGGTGGAAGAGGTCCACACGTTCCTCTCTTCAGGCCAAAGAAAGAATTCGAAGGCAGCTTGAGGCTCAACACAGTTTTCAGGGAGATCGCCCAGCTCTGGATTTGTGACTAGTCTGTGCTAATCCTGGAAATAACTGGTTAGCTACGAATCCCGTTGACCCAAAGCTCTCCCTGAAATGTATTTACTGTGTAAATGTTGTACACAGTGAGCTAGCTACATTTAGCTTCATTTAGCTATCGATAGCAGCTAAGCTAACGTCCTCCCTGTGCTACTGTGTTTTATCTCGTATTTGTTGTCGTTCTGTTTTGGGCTTGTATTTAAGTTGTTGTGTGTATATTTGTATGAGAATCCCTTTCCATAAGTGTGGAGATTACCAACGAGTAATGAGTGACCGGAGTATTCTCCTCATCTGGAACTGGTCTGGACCTGGTCTCACACATACGTACTTTTGACTTTGTAAACTGTTGGTTTTGCACTTTACTTTTGTTTTCAATAAATCTGTGATTGTATCAAGACTGTGTTTCATTCATTTATTATTATCGTAGCTGAGGTTTGGGTATCGATTGTTTGTCCGATCTCGGAGTCTGCTGTAGTCCGGACCTGAGTCCGGACTAGCCTAGCCTAGCTTAGCCTAGCCTAGCCGCTAACTCGCTACCCCTATGGCTGCCGCTGTCTCTCCCTCGGTCCTTTACTGCTCGAGTCGCCATATGACGAGTTTAAACCCTGGATCCTCCTCTGATGGTAGTGATAAATGTGTTAAGTGTAGTATTGTAGTAGCTTTGGAATCCAGGGTTTGTGAGTGAGCAGAGTCTCGAGCTAGCGCTAGCATTAGCTATAGCCTAGCAGGATCCTCGGACATGCAGCCCTCCTCCTCTGCTACACAAGCTGCTGTTGCTACAGGTATGTCCCATTCAGATTGTACAGAGCAGTCGGCACCATTGACTTTAGTGTCTGAGTCATTCTTTTAAGACATAAACATTTTCAAAAACTACTCGTGCTGTGCTGAAATTTCTATTAAACACTTGCTCTGATATTATAATAAATCCATGCTTCGCATCAGTACTAGTTACGCGTCACACGTAAATGACGTGGTCTGACAACGCTGAGGACATACTGGGGGTACTATTTTTGATGGAAAAGCACGCGAACTGGGCCATGGCGCGCCGTGTAAAGTCAAAACGTACCGTACTAGGACTGTGGAAAAGCGGCAATACTCAAGTGATGGTATGCATTTCTGATATTTGCCGCGCATGCGTACCTGCGTACCACTGACATTCATACACTGCAAAAAATAATAAAATATGAGGTAATAAATAGAGTTGTTTTAATCTTAATTTTTAAGTACATTCTGACCAGATGTGCTACATTCTTCCATGATTTCCCAAAGGTCTAATTTCAAGAACTGTTGCTTTATTTTTTAATTCCAAGGGAGACATTTCTTGTATATTTTTAAACAAGATAATTTGGCTTGTCCCATTGGAAAATTGTGTTGGCGGTTAGAATGAGCTCATTTTTGGCTTATTTTTCATAACTTTTTGCAGTGTAGACACTTTTCTTGGCGTTTTGTTTATTGTATCTAAAGTTAGTTGAGTAAATAAGTCGAGTTAAATAACGAGTTATCCAAAGTCTAACGTAGACGAGCATGGCGGGGGCATCGAGAGTGAGGCAGAAGGCATCATGGGAGCTGACACAGACACCGCTTATGGATGAGCAGGTCAGAACATCACTGTGCTCAGGTATGCACGGAAACATATGCTGTCCGCACTCTGCCCAGTGCATTCTGGGAGACGGATCAGTTTACATCATCCCCAGTGGTCCTCTCGTTGTTTAGAGATGGTGAATTCAAGGTATAACTGTTTCTCATTCACCCACTCAAATGCTTAATTCTTGATTCTTTATTATGCTTAAGTATGAGATTTTATTTTATTTTTGGTATAGAGTTATTGTCCACTCATCTCTCACTATGTGCTCTTCATTCCTACTGTTCTGTAACTGGTGATGCAACACTGGAATTTCTCCACTGTTGGGTGAATACAGGATCTCTTAATCTGTTTGCCCCTGCATTCAAGATTCCCAGATACCAAAAAAGTGTAAAACAGTCATAATAATGGACTAAAGCAAAGTTTATCATCCACAAGGAGCAATAGAACAGTACTATGGATTTTGGAATATCATGATGATTACGATACCACAGTCAGAAGTATTATCAAACCTCTGGATACATCAATAATCTGCAAAAATAAAATGTCTATTGTGTATATTTTTATATTGTGATTTTGTATGCATGCCCCATATTTATGTTTTACTTGTTTATGACATGTCTGCATCATATACTGTACCAAAGCAAATCCCTAATTTGTGACTTCCTGTTACTTACAATGGCGATAAACATTTCTGATTCTAATCCCTGAAGAGTCCGTGCTTGTCTTTCCTGTTTGGTGCCATCTGAACTGCAGGACAGATTTTTCAGAACATATCTCTTCTACAAACTGCATTTCCAAGTTTTAACTGAAACTTGGAAATGTTTCAGTCTCTCCATTTCTCCATTGTGAGATAATAAAGTACATCTCATCTCTCAAATCCTGAATTTTCAAAGTAGTACTCAAGATCACTACCAAGGGCCCAAATGACTGCATAATCATGTGTTTGTTTTTAAATAAACTTTACCTATTTGTGCTCTCAGCTTCATCATGAATATAAAAATGTAGTTGCAGTCCACATGTAGTCCACACTTTGACTTTATAAATGTGAAATAAACCTGAAACGTCCTCTGAAATGACCGCTGATGGCAACCCAGCTTCATTTGTGATTGTAATTCAATTTTTAAAGCAGTAACAGTGCACCTCAGATCTATTGCTTTTCCCATCAGGCCTTTCCATGGGCTACTCAAGCATCAGACCGCAGCAGACCTCCACTCACTCCGCTTCAGAAATACAGAGGACATGTGCACAGCCAGGGACGAAAAAACACACTCCACAGAAGCAGTAAGTGAAATGTCGACCTTCTCTAGACCTTTCCATTTCTAAATACCAGTGCGGTTTCACTAAAAAACAGTTGGCCATTCTACAGTCTATTGGAACTAAATCCACGCCCACTGTAGTTTTATATAAATATCATGAATAATTAAGACATCCTTAAACTGAATAAACGATTATTGTAGCACTAAATAAAATAAAATAGTGTAAGGTATATTGCAATGGTGACATATCTGACTGTCCTAGGTTTGGGATGGGAGCTTGTGGTGTGACCATGTGACCATCTTCTCCACACTTGTAACAGAAGTCGGGTCTTGGTCTTGTGTTCTGGGTTCTGCCACCCCCTGTTGACTGGTAGGGCTGTTCTTTGTTTCGGTGTGAGGTCTTGGAGGTCTGAGTAAGAAGTGCTGCTATCTGGACTTGGGAGTTTCTTCATTTGTGTCATTAATAATTTGTTTATTGAAGCAGAGTCTGAGTCTGGTTGGTTGCATGGACAGGTACTTTGGATGTGAAGAGTGGCACGTTGCTTGGAGGATGTGATGTGTCTTTTCATTAGAGTGTCCTAAGCTTGTTGCCGGTGTTCTGTTGAGTTGGTCTGCCCGTCGAGATGATTTGGTTCAGCTGTTAATAATGTAATGCAAACCTGCGCATGCGCGTCTCAAGGCAGCCGAAGCAATCCAAGATGGCGGACATTTAGTCCGCAAATTGCTTTAAAAGTTAAATACAAACTAATTAAGACACGAATGTCACTTTTAATGCAATTTGAGGCGATATGTTGATGGTTCGGCGTTGTGATATGTGGGTTTTAAGAGTAAGAGTTTCGTGTAAAGTTTGTTGCAGTCCACTGCTCCTGTGACACTACACTGCTGCTGTGTGATCGCAGTCCCTGAGTTGACTGCTGCATGGACCAGGCCCATGACGCGTCCTGTGACTGGTCTGTCGGGTTGATAATGGAAATAATACAATACATTTAATGCATGTATCATACTGTATTCAATATGATTAACAATAGTGTGTTCAAACAAAATATTTAATTAGATCGAGTTTTTCCCCCATTCTGGCGGGTTTCTGCGCATGCGCACGTCAGATTTGGGCACACTAGCAGTGTAGTTTCACAGGAGCAGTTGACTGCTTAAAACAAACTTTACACGAAACTCTTACTCTTAAAACCCACATATCACAACACGGATCCATCAACCTCTCGCTTCAAATGGCATTAAAAGTGACATTCGTGTCTTAATTCGTTCGTATTTAACTTTTAAAGCAATTCGCGGACTACATGTCCGCCATCTTGGATTGCTTTGGCTACCGTTTGCATTACATCATTAACAGCTGAGCCAGATCATCTCGACGGGCAGACCAACTCAACAGAACACCGGTCCTCTTCAGTCCTCAGCAGAAGGAGCAGTTCGGACAAGGATGGTGGGTTGTCTCACTTTGCTTCCGACTGCAGCAGCACAGAGCGGGACAGGAGCAGTCTGAACAAGCTGGTCAGGAGGGCCAGCTCTACTCTGGGCTGCACCCCTGGACTCTGTGGAGGAGGTGAAGGACAGGAGGGTGCTAGTCACCTCCCACTGCACAGGACTGTAGAGGAGCTGAGGAGCTCCTTCAGTGGAAGACTGAGATACCCTCAGTGTAAGAAGGAGTGCTACCGCAGGGCCCTGTCAGACTGTACAACAAGTCACTTTAAGTCACTGCCTTAAGACTGAAAAATCCTGCACTACTATTGACACTGTTTCTTGATTGCCACTTTTTAAAATGCCACTTTTATTGTGCATAATATCCTGCATTAACATGTTGCACATTTCTTTCTTTTGCACAATCTTGAGTGTTTCTATCTATGCCAGATGTGACATGTAAATTTCTCCTGTGTGAGATCAATAAAGTCTATCTTATCTTATCTTAAGTGCTACAATCCTCCCCTGCTAAACAAGTGTTGTCCTCAACATTAGCAAAATAAATAACAGTATAAAGAACGAATATACTTATGTGACAAAAACTAAATGGCATACGATACAACAGAGTGATGTACAGCAGCATAGCTTCTAAACACACGCTAATGACATAAAGATATATCACTTCATACCCATTACTCGGACAAGCGCTAAGCTTGTTAACCTGTTGAGTTATTTCCATTAGCTCAGTATCAACATCTCTCTACAAACAAATATTGCAATTTAACCAAATGTCAAATGTAATTTTTTAAATCTAAAAGGCACATAAATGTACCACCTAGGTTAAAAAGGCACAAAAAATGTACCATACATGGTTCAAATTTGACCATAGAGGGTACAATATTGGCCCCAAGTAGGGACTATTTTGAATTAATGCGCATGAATACATGAACAACAGCACCAATGAGGAAGGACACTGTTAGTAGTGCTTCGGTCTTTTAATTTTCCCGCTGCGAGGAGTTGAGGACCCCAGACTTGGACTACTCATGCAGGGACCAGCTTTACAGGCTCTTTGAACCGAAGAGCTTTTGTAAAAGGTGCTTCATTCTGTAATAGATGTGTCCGAGACGGAAGCCAAACGATTCAGGGGTAAGTTTGAACAAACACAGTACTAGTTGTATTATTTTGTAAGTTAGCTTGTAGTACAAGCCAGCTCTATGCTAAGCTAGTAGAAAATGCTGACTCAGATGCTGTTTAAACCATGGCCATCGTCTGGGTCAAGATATTGTTTTATTATGTTTATGTGTTTTATGTCGATGTTAAGTCAAATGGACGTGATAACTCGCGTTAGCATTAGCTTCTGTTTTAGTGCAGAGCTAGCTTTGGGAGGGAGTTTAAGCTAGCGTCGACTCTGCTGCAATACAGTGTATTAAATATGTGTATAGGTTACACATTTAAGTTACAGAAGTGAGACAATTATGGAAAAGTGTGAGTCTTAAGACTTTTTTGTTTTTGGTCTTAATCTAGAGTAGTTGGTGGTAACTTGGACCGGGATTTCTTTCTGATTTGGGATCCTATTTTCAGCTTTAAGACCTTCCTTTTAAGCTTAATTTTACAGCATTTGTGTTTTGACCTTTAAACTCATGTTAGCTAGACACTTGGTCCGCTCACTGTGGCTTTGGTTTCGTTGTCTAAATGTAAATTTATATTTCTAATCAATAAAAAACGTTTTAAAATGATAATTAAGTTAGAAATTCATGGTTTACACACAATACACAATACAATTTATTCTTGTATAGCCCTAGGTCACAACAGAAGTCATCTCAGAGGACTTAACAAAACCATTGAAATCACCAACACAGGTCAGAGAATCAACAGTTAAAACACATGAAGAATATAAAGCACACACAGAAGAAAATGTCCATACATGTTGTAGAATGCTAAAGTGTCCTGATCATCACCAATCCTTTCTGTTGGACACTAACTGTCCAACAAGACCCTCCTGCATCGACAAGGAAAAACTCTTAAAAAACCCAGTGGGAAAAAGTGAGAAACCTTGGGGAGCGCTAGGGAAACCCACAGGGAGGGAGACCCATATGAGAAAGGGATCCGCTCCTCCGGACGGACAGGCTAATGATCCAGGACCTAAGCTAGCTACAGAACGTGGACCAGTGGCCGCTGAACGTGGACAGGTCCGGTGCAGGACCGAAGCACTCCCAGGCGGGTCGGGCGGGGCAGTCCGCAGGCCTGTAGATGGAGGAGGCCAGGCTCAGAGATCCCGTCATCGTACCATGAAACAGACAATGGGACAACGGGTGAATAGCAATGAACAAACTACAGTCAGAATCCTAAAAGTGCTAAACAGATAAAGTATGCCGCGTTTCCATTAGACATGTTATGATGCTCAAATCTAATATCCGAAATTTGATAACTCAATGGAAACGCACGCTACAGACAGCATGCCTAGTGTAGCATTAGCTCCTGCTCAAACAGACCGTTAACATTAGAAACTTTCATATGCATTCCCATCTACAATTTCTTAAATCATGACCAGGGAAACACAGACGCTCGAAAACATGAGAGGCATCTGGCTGCAGACCCTCCCTGTTCAGCCCCTGTTACGTGCGCTCCTGCAGGAGGTTCTTTTACACATGACCCTCGCCCATGAGCTCCTGTTACGTCACGTACCCGGAGCTTGAAAACGTTTTTTTTTTCTTCATAAAAGTTATAAGCTTATATTTAACAATATAGTATATATTTTGTAACAAACTAAAATAGTGGACGTTTGTTCCACAAATTGTGACCAGGTATATGTCTACTGAGCTATTCGCTGTTTGCATCAGAGGGCTATTTGATGGCCAAAGGACAAGTCTGTTGCATTTGTTTACAAAGCGCGACTACAGCGTCAGCACCGTGGTATATAACAGAAACAACATTAAAAAAAAGAAAATGATATATGGAGTTAACCATGGCAAGGTTTATTAGAATAGAAGCTGCAAACTTCTAGATGCTTATTCCATTCCATCTGTATATTATTTTCTATAATTTCTAAGAATAAGAGTTAGCTTACCTACAGGTCTACACACAATTTTTTATTTTCCTAACCGTTCTGTAACCTGTGATGCTATACGGAACATTTCCCTTTAGTGGTGAAAGAAATTAGCTCATGGACAAAGCGTTTAAAGAGCGAACCCGATTTTTTTTCTAAGTAGTGTTTGGTGCAGGATATATTAAAACGCCTGCACCATTTAAAACTAAAATCAGGTTAGTATGTGTTTCGGTGTGCCAAATTAGCACGTGTGGTAATCGCAAAGAGCAGGTAGTTCAAGGGTTAGTCTGTGTGAAATGGAGGGAAACAAAAGTTTATCAGAGCAGGTGCAACACGTTGCAGCTGCCAAAGGAGTCGTGAGTCCTTACAGTTGTGATGTCATTGTCCTTGATTATAGTATAAATGATGTCAGAAGTGGTCACGGGAACTTTGCTTTTTTCTTCTGACAAGGAGCATGAGACTCCCCAAGGCCACTCCTTAGTTTAGGACCGAACGTGACTTGTGTCGCAGACCGTTAATATTGTAATATGCTGTGCAAATCTTCATATATCCTTTGTGAAATCAGTTTGGGATTCGGTCATTTTTCTATTTACATGTTTAAAACATTGTTGTTGTCGTCTTGTTGAACTACAAAGGACCTGCAAAAACGAAAACGGGCTGCTGTTTGCGGCCTCTCTGCAGCTTCTGGGGCAGGGAATTCGGACAAATTTACAGGCATAGTTCATAAAAATGCCTTTTTAACTACATACAAGTGGTATCATAAATACATAATTTTAATTGAAAACTTGAGTCATTGATTCCACTGTGTATGAAATTCAAGGCAAGTGAAAAGTGCTGATAGAGTCGGAGCGGGCCGCTCGTTCTCCTTCCTCCGCTCACACAGAACAAGAAGCGACCAGCCTGCGTCCTCTAGACTCTACAGCGCTGCGTAACACCAGGCTTTCGACTTCAAAAGTTTGAATATAATTCTAAAATAAAAAATTATATACAGATTTGATAAACAAGATATTTGACAACCCTTATAATTAGTAATGTATTTAATGACGGCACAAATAAAATAGTTAGCTCCCAAAAAGGTTTCACCCGGGACGTGCTAGCAGTAACAGCTAAAGCTAGCTAGCTGTTTCATGGTAACTTCCGGGGTTTTCGCGATCGCGTTTGTGTCACGTTAAACAGTATTTTTGTCATGAATACGTTGACAGCAAATGTCTGGAATCGTCTGTGCATGTGTTTTAAGGATGTATCTGTATACTGTATTGTCCGATTGACGTTTAATGGTTTGATTGATTGATATGTATTTGTTTTATTGAGCGTGGCTGAGCTCCGCTAGCTTCCTCTACACAGACAAGTGTGCAGAAAAAATGCACATGTAGTGACAGGCGCTGAAGCTTGTTGTACTTGCAGAGTAATTTAGGATTTTTACACACCTGAAATTACAAACAGAGATTGCATTGGGGCTGCGGTCATTATTGGTTTGAGAGTTCTGTTATTCAAGAATTAAATGATCGGAAGAATTGCATTCAAGTCCCAATGGAGTGTTCGGCCTGCTGCTGTGAGGAGCTGTATAATAATTATAATTAAATATTAGAATATATTCTAATGTTAAATTAATACAATCCGGAACGCCGAAACTAATGGTATTCTTTACTTATATATTGTTTAGCAGTGCATTGCTTTAGTACCATTCATCAGTGATTTGTTGCAACAGCTTACAAGTTGCGCTAAATGCTAATGTTAGCATACATGTCAGATCGCAAATAAAACTAGTGGCTCTGTGTTATGAGAGTCGCAGGGAAATGAGAAGCCTGTGAGCGAGTTGGGGGGCGGTGGCTAAACATTCAAACATTGCAGAAACGGGTATAGCGCCTTTAACTATTTATTTTGCATCGCAATACAACACATAACCCCTTTTTTCCCACACTGTCGACAGAAAAGACTTCAATGTCCCTCAATATGAGGGAAGACAAACTTGAAGGCTTCCGATATGTTGTCTTGCTCCTCACTGTCCGGGTCAAAACCGTCTTCCCTAAACTGAGAAAGTCTGCCTGAGCTGAGCAGGCTTTATCTCCGGTCCCAGTCCAGCACAGGAGGAATTGTATTTTCCGATGAATAAAGACCAATTTGCTTTGTCCAGCCTGCCTGCCATTCGAACAATCTTTTAGGACTTTCCTAAGTCTCGATGTCCTAGAATGAGACAAAAAACACAACACAATGTGAATTTATATGTATTAACAGTTAAAAGTATTTTTAGCGACATTTATGAGTTTCGCCTTGGGAGGCGCTCGTGCACCTTTGGTTTATCCGTTACAAATAAACCTGACAATGGTCCAGCTGCTTATTACCTCATTTGACCGCCCTCCTGCTTCTCCCAGTGCAGAGAACAGATTTTCCCCCACTTTTTTTAATTATTATTATTTTCTTGTGGAGTCAATTTAATAGATAACACGTTTTTCAGTTTGCAATGACACTGCTGGTGGCGAGGGTCCATATGCACCATTTTAATTCCGTATTATGTGTGGTATGTTGCTCTCATCATGAGCCATGAGGATATTAAAATTCTTGGGCTCCAAGTCCTCCCTGCCATTCACTAAATCATTGTATTTTATTACATACTGGTGGTAGGTAGTTTGCAAACAAAAAAAAAAATCCAAGAACTGTGGGATAAGAACCTGAGTTTTATGACTCTTTGTGTAGCAGGCAACTGTCGGCAAAATCTTGTTGCTCGGGTGCCAACTTGCGCTCAGAACTGCGCTCACACTCCCCCTCGAAGCATGGCCCTGGCGTCCTCCGTCTAGTGGCAAACACTTTGCCATAGCTTGAGTAAGAGGGTATTAATGGAACAATGTGAATATTGTCATTAGTAAACATTCTATTCAAGTAATACTTAAAGAACAAATAAATCTCACTTCCCAAGGTCAAAGGATCTCCATCAGTAATACCACACCACCATTTTCCTCAGAGTTGGCATGTCTCTTAAAAGTCCAAGATAGAGTCAATTTAGTTAGCAATGTAACAGTAGTTCTGCAAGACAGAACCGAAAACTGATGTCTCACGTTTCTTAGCAGATGTGTTACAACACTGGTCCATGCCACAGAGCCCAAGTTCGTAGGATCTGAGGGGGTCCCCATATTATGAGCCAAGCTCAATGCACGATATAAAGGATATACTTACAACAGTGATGTCAAACCTGCGCTGCCAATACAGTGTACAGTGAATACTATGAATAAGTGTAATTTTGGTTTAATCCTAATCAATCGTAAGAGAAAAGTTGTGAAATGGAAGCCATACCATCAACATGATATGCCCGCAATCATTGCCATACAGCTGCTATTGGAAGATCCTATAAAAAAATAAAAACGATTGAAGAGACCTAGTGTGAGTATTTGGCATTCCCACACATGTCCAATTGGCCCTGACCTGCTTTCCAAATCCCTGTCCCCTCTGTCCATGGACACGTCCCCAGGGATTATTGATTGCACAATTCCTACAAGACCATTGTGAAAGATGCTTCAGTGAAAAACAATACTTAATCATTATGCTGCTGCATAGCATTAAAAAGTTCAATTTTGAACAAACTCTACAGGGCTTTTAAGATGCTACTGCTATTCAAATTACGTGCTGAATGTGCCAATAGGTTTGTACATTAAAGACAAGTGTCTCCATCTGTGAGACAATGGGAAACATTAAATAAGCATGCTCAGCAGTCAAGTCTTACCTGCAGGTTCCACTTTTGTAACTTCTCTCCTCTCTCGCTCCTGCCTTGTGCCCTCCATCTTGTACATTAATAGTTTATTTAGAAAAACAGCCTTCAAGAATCCCAAAAAGGCTCTCAGTCACCATGGAGGTTTTAATAACAGCCTCAAAAAGTTCATATGAAGACTTAACATCGTTAAAAGCCCGTAAAGCACAGATCCCGAACGTGATCTGAAGAACTCAACCTCTTGGCAGAAGGGGGCGGCAAAGAACAGGAACCATGTTATCATACCTAAAAGGTGACCCTCAAGGAGTCCCCAAATAGGGACACACTATGGCATCTTTGAGGTGAGGATCAGTCTAATATTTAGTAGAAATTAAATAACTATACATATAGATTTTTCTGAGTGCAACAACAGCATTTGCAACTTACAGGAAAGGAGGGCCACGGGTCACAAGAATATGGAGTTCCTGCCAGTTGGAACAATAATATAGGGCCACAACAAAAATTCTTATCCCTATCAATCATAAATAAAACAAATTTTTGCATCTACCACAATTTGTATTTTACCTTGACTTGCGCGACTTTTTCAATTATCTCAAAAGCAGCGTCGGCGTTTTCCTATCTGAAAAAAAATAAATAAAATGAAACATAACTTTGAATATGCAATATTGTTAGCCAAATTAGCAGAGCAATAAATAACAATACTCACAGTTGACTCCATATCTCGTTTTAAACCAAGATTTGGAAAGTCCAGACCAGTTAAGCCATCTTAGTACTCTAGTACTATCAAGTAAGCAACTACTAAGTAGGTCTGCTTCCTCCGCCCTGAAGGTACTGATTTTCCGATAATGACCTGCGTAATATTCGTTATCCCTTACACATTCAACAGTGTGGTGTTTAAGGTTGCATGTGGTGTGTAAAATTACAAGGGGTGCACATCTCGATAAATGAATTTGGAACGTCGACATTGGCTAGCTTAATCATGTGCAGTTAAATTTATCTATAAACGCTAGAAATTAAACAAGTGCCAAATTTTCTAATTGCACAAGTTATATCTTTTACTGGGACGCAAAATTAGCTAATGCACAATGTCCCCGAGGCCGACTTAATAATAATAATAATAATTTATTTATAATGCACTTTACATTTGACACCATATCTCAAAGTGCTACAAACAGCAAGTCATAAATAAAAGCAAACACATAAAATCATAAAAGAACTATAAAAAAAAATCCAGCAGATACGCTTTTAGTAAAAAGATGGGTTTGAGTCCCTTTTGTTAAAAGCTTCCACGCGTCTGTTGGGGCCCTGAGGTGGTCCGGTGAGGCGTTCCACAGACGGGAGCAAAGCGGCCTCCGAAGGCCCGGTCCTCCCATTTTCTTGAGCTGTGTCCCTGGGCGGAGCAGACGGTGCTGTTGGCCTACCACCGGTTCTTGCTGCTGAAGACAGTGTGGAGTTGAGGTAGATGTGGGGCTTCCATCACACCGTGGAGAAGTGGGTGGGTGTGCAGAGGATCTTGTATCCTATACGGAGGTGAACGGGAGCTCATGGAGGGTGTGAAGGATGGGGTGATGTGCTCATGCTTCCACACCCTCATCAGACCCTGGCCGCGCTGTTTTGTACGTAAATGGAGATTTTGAAGGCTCCTGCCAGGGATCCCGATGAGAGATGCGTTGCAGTAAATCCAACCTGGAGGAGAAAAAGGCATAGGACGAGCTTCTCTGCAGCCGGGAGAGAGAGAGAAGAGCGGAGTTTTGAAATATGATACGGAGGTGGAAGAAGGAAGTTTGTTGCAGATGGAGTATGGTGATTTCCGAAGGAAAGGTGGGGGACAAACTTGACACCCGAGATGGGTTACAGAGGAGAGAGGGAAAAGCTGTGGCCAAAGAAGAGATATGAGTTGATGGGAGAAGAGTGAAAGTTGATAGGGGATTTTGAATGACTTCTGTTTTGAGCCATTCAGCTAACAAGGAAGTTTTGCCCTCATCCATGCACCATCTCCTCCAGGCAGGAGGTAAGACAGGAGAGAGATGCAGAGGAGAGGTCTCCTCCAGGCAGGAGGTAAGACAGGAGAGAGGATGCAGAGGGAGGGGGGAGGGAGTGACTTTGAGATAAGTTGTGTGTCTGCCGGCCGATCCCATCTCCCCCACGTCCTCCTGCCCTGGGGGACCCCCTCATTAGATCTGCCGTGCCGATGCTGGAGACCATCTCCCCCACGTCCTCCTGCTCCTCAGATCTGCCGGCCGATAGATCTGCCGGCCGACCATCCCATCTCCCCCACGTCCTCCTGCTCCTCATTAGATCTGCCGGCCGATCCCATCTCCCCCACGTCCTCCTGCTCCTCATTAGATCTGCCGGCCGATCCCATCTCCCCCACGTCCTCCTGCTCCTCATTAGATCTGCCGGCCGATCCCATCTCCCCCACGTCCTCCTGCTCCTCATTAGATCTGCCGGCCGATCCCATCTCCAGCACGTCCTCCTGCTCCTCATTAGATCTGCCGGCCGATCCCATCTCCCCCACGTCCTCCTGCTCCTCATTAGATCTGCCGGCCGATCCCATCTCCCCCACGTCCTCCTGCTCCTCATTAGATCTGCGGCCGATCCCATCTCCCCCACGTCCTCCTGCTCCTCATTAGATCTGCCGGCCGATCCCATCTCCCCCACGTCCTCCTGCTCCTCATTAGATCTGCCGGCCGACCTCATCTCCCCCACGTCCTCCTGCTCCTCATTAGATCTGCCGGCCGACCTCATCTCCCCCACGTCCTCCTGCTCCTCATTAGATCTGCCGGCCGATCCCATCTCCCCCACGTCCTCCTGCTCCTCATTAGATCTGCCGGCCGACCTCATCTCCCCCACGTCCTCCTGCTCCTCATTAGATCTGCCGGCCGATCCCATCTCCCCCACGTCCTCCTGCTCCTCATTAGATCTGCCGGCCGATCCCATCTCCCCCACGTCCTCCTGCTCCTCATTAGATCTGCCGGCCGACCTCATCTCCAGCACGTCCTCCTGCTCCTCATTAGATCTGCCGGCCGATCCCATCTCCCCCACGTCCTCCTGCTCCTCATTAGATCTGCCGGCCGATCCCATCTCCCCCACGTCCTCCTGCTCCTCATTAGATCTGCCGGCCGATCCCATCTCCCCCACGTCCTCCTGCTCCTCATTAGATCTGCCGGCCGACCTCATCTCCCCCACGTCCTCCTGCTCCTCATTAGATCTGCCGGCCGACCTCATCTCCCCCACGTCCTCCTGCTCCTCATTAGATCTGCCGGCCGACCTCATCTCCCCCACGTCCTCCTGCTCCTCATTAGATCTGCCGGCCGATCCCATCTCCCCCACGTCCTCCTGCTCCTCATTAGATCTGCCGGCCGATCCCATCTCCCCCACGTCCTCCTGCTCCTCATTAGATCTGCCGGCCGACCTCATCTCCCCCACGTCCTCCTGCTCCTCATTAGATCTGCCGGCCGATCCCATCTCCCCCACGTCCTCCTGCTCCTCATTAGATCTGCCGGCCGATCCCATCTCCCCCACGTCCTCCTGCTCCTCATTAGATCTGCCGGCCGATCCCATCTCCCCCACGTCCTCCTGCTCCTCATTAGATCTGCCGGCCGATCCCATCTCCCCCACGTCCTCCTGCTCCTCATTAGATCTGCCGGCCCCGATCCCATCTCCCCCACGTCCTCCTGCTCCTCATTAGATCTGCCGGCCGATCCCATCTCCCCCACGTCCTCCTGCTCCTCATTAGATCTGCCGGCCGACCTCATCTCCCCCACGTCCTCCTGCTCCTCATTAGATCTGCCGGCCGATCCCATCTCCCCCACGTCCTCCTGCTCCTCATTAGATCTGCCGGCCGATCCCATCTCCCCCCACGTCCTCCTGCTCCTCATTAGATCTGCCGGCCGATCCCATCTCCAGCACGTCCTGCATTTAACAGAATTAGGAGTAGTAGTAGTAGTAGTAGTAGTAGTATTAGAATGTAAAAATTTAATACTTTAAAACTTTACCTCCAACTCCCGGATCCTGAACTCCCTCTGAATGCAGGAGGGGTGCCGGCATTCAGAGGCAAGGCTGTCCTCAAGGTCCAAAGACGAGGCCATGGGAGGTTGTGGGTCGGTATCCCGCAGCTCCGATAGCTGCTTCAATGCGGCATCTCTGCGGGCTACCTGCAGGTATGCCGCCCTTCTCCCGGGGAGCAGATCACTGTGGCGCTCTATATGGATGGCGAGTCGTCTCCGAAAGAGACCACACACCCCGGACCGGGCATGTTCCCTTTCCAATCACAACCCTGCCAGTGCATATGGCGTTGAGTATGGTCCTCTCCCTTGCGTTTTTAATTCCATGAAACTCGCGGATATGTTTGCTAACATGCTGTAGCACTTTGAGGCAGATGGGGCACTGGCCCGACACTTTGGCTTAGTCATCTAAATGAAAGGACAGAGGAACATAGTATTAGCAGTAGTAGAAGCAGAGCAGTAGCAGTAGTAGTAGTAGTAGTAGTAGTAGTAGTAGTTGGAGAGTACTTACAGCTGTGATGTTCTCAGTGCTGGCCTTGTACTGTACTGAGAGAACTGAATTTGAATTGAATTTATTTCTTTATTTCAAAACCTGCACAGAAGACACATTTGACAAATGTTCAGACACATGTTCAAGGTTTGAAAAGGGGTTGGATGAAGCACTATGCTTATTTTAGCCCAACCCTCTCACCCACACAACACCCGTCAAAATAATCCAAAAATCACATCACAAAGTACTATTGTCAATACAACACTACCACCAATGGTATACAAGAATACTACTGTACATTTTGCCAAGAATTTCAATACGATACTACCACCAATGGTATACAACAAAAAATGTATATATATATATATATATAATATATATATATAGGTTGTCATTTGAAGCAGTCCATGGGAGGGAGGGCCTGCGTGCTCTGGTCTGGGTCCCATGCCTCTCTGGGGGCCCCTCCCACGCACCATCTCAGGCGCTCCATGGTAGTAGGAGGCCTCTCCTTCAAGGGGCAGTCCTTCGCCCAGTGACCGTGCTTGTAACAGAGGCGACACACATCCCTGCCCCCTTTCCAGCTTCCACCCCTTCTTCCTCCCCGCCCCCCACGCCCACCACCTCTGGCCCTCCCCTTGTCCAGTCCTGTCGTGGTGTAGTGGAAAGTCCAGCTGTCATATTAGTCATCTGATTTCTAGTTTCCTTTTTATTCAGGGTGGCTTTATTTTTCTAGCTTCACTAAGCTGTAACTTCAAAAGTTGACAAGTCATATCTTCAACACTCTTTCTCTCTTTAGTTTTATTTTCAACATATCGCTTAATGTGAAAGATTAAATTTGTCTTCCACTGAGCTGAATCTGGTCTATGTTATCAGGGCTGTCTTCAATTTTTGAGCGTATTGTTTCTGGTAAACCATTCAAAAATAGCTGCTCTAAAAGGCATGACTTCACTGACCTTGTGAGGGTGTCTCCCTACAGTGTCCATCCACTTGGCCAACACACCTGTCATAAAATACCAGTGGGTCCTCAGACTCCAGCCAAGTTAACTCACGAGGGGCAGAAGACAGCGGAGTTGGAAAGTTCTCCCTTAGTGCTTCATACAAGGCATTTGCATACAGGCCAAATCTGGAAGAATCAGAAACATCAGCAGTACCAGCTTGTCTTTCAATAGCATCTCTCTCCCATGGTTTACTACATGTTGCCAACACCGCCCTTACGTCACCCATCGCCACATCATGACCTGTAAACCATGTATTGAGACGGAAATCCAGTTTCCAGCTCCCTGGCACAATGGAGGCATTTTGTCTTTTATAGTCTGCATGTCACTTACAGAAAAAGGATGGTACTCCCCAGCTGCGCCTCGTCCTGGTCTCAGAGGAACATGGATTTTGTCTGAGACCTGGTTTTGCTTGCAACTGGTCTATTTCCCCCAGGCTCCTGGTCTCTGTCATCACTACTATCGTCAGAAGAGAATTTAGCTCCTTTTTTAGCCAGCTTTAAGTGCTGGTGGGGCCATGGCACAGTCTCCCCCTTCACCTTCAATTGTCCGTCCTAGTCATGGCTCTGCGTGCGGCTTTATTAATAAATTTTGCATTCTCCTGTCTAGCGGTCTCGTAATCATGGTCCTACTTGGGGTTTCTTCTCTCTCAACTCTGTTTGTGGTGTATTCAAAGGTTGGTATCCTAGTTCTAATATTTCTGAGAGATTGCAGGAGCTCCTCTTGAATGGATGGGGGTTGGTGATGGGTGTGTGGAGCTGTGGCGGGATGCTAACAGCTGGATTTTGACTCGGATCTCTATTGTCCCCCACAGACTCCTCTTCTGTCCCTTCGTCAAATTCCCTGTCTGCAAAGTCATTGTCCCATCTCTTTTCTACCGCCACTTCTCCTGAGAAAGTATATTGTGGCAGTTGTAGATTTGGCTTACCTGGTTCTGAACCCAGAGAATACTCTGGTGGAGCCGTGGGTAGGAGTGTGTATTTTTTACTCACCGGCATTGCTCCGTTTTCTGTTTCCTTGTCTTTACTTACCATAGATACTTTTGCCAACGCCGTGGCAGCCAGAGCAAAGTTGTGTACCTTGGTCCTCAGTTTCTCAGCCTTTTTTAGTTCCTTTTTAATTTTTCTACACTCATTCCGACTCTTTCCCTCGAGCTCTTGTTTCTCCTGTATTAAATTATTTTCCTCTTCCCCGCAAAATCTTTGCTAATGCGGATCTTGTCATATACTTAGGTATGGCCCTATTTTTCTGTATTTTCGTCCATGCTTTAATAGCCTTTTTTCTTTGCCTTGTCTCTATGCTCTTTATCCAAACCACTCAAAATCTGAGCCTCTACCTCTTTGTAGAGCTGCTGGATCGGAATGCATGTTTCCATTTTTCGGGGGGCCCGAAAATCCCCCAGGCTCTAATGGTTTAAACCTAACTTGTCTTGTTGACGCGCGTCCGTCAAGAACGCTAGTCACAGCGGGCTTTTCCTGTTTCTGACAAGGCTCTCAAAAAATCTTTACTTTTAATGTATTCTCGCAGGGTTCTAACTACTTAGACTCCTTTTTCTTTTTCTTTTTTTTTTTACTTTAACGTATTTTCGCAAGGCTCTCACTACTTTTTTAGGCTTTTACTATTTTTTACTTTTGAATTAGCTCCTCCGTGGACAGAACCTCTCTCCCCTTGATTTGGTTTATTCCAATATGCAGATTTTTAATTAGTCAAAAGGTATCTGCTTACCTTCAGTTCAGCGGCGCCGCTTGAGGAGAGACGCAGAGTCCAGGGAGAGGTTGAGAGTCATCAAGGATCACGTCCGGGGTCACCAATTATCGTATTAAAAAATGACGTGTTCAAAATCCCTTATAAAGATGACCAGGATTCAGAAAGTTAAATTCAAAAAGGTTTATTTCCCCCTAATACAAAAAGAATCTAGACAGCTTGTCCGGACCAAAAGTATCTAATCCCTATCCTCTATATAAAGTGTAACATTGGTGGGCGCTCCACCAGTCACACAGCTAATCCCTGATCCGGACTGAAAAGACTAACTAACACATTCAAGCTATTCATTAAGTAAATGTGCAGGAAGAAGGGGCGTGTCGTATCAGGCAGCTCTGGTCCCGGTCTTTGTCCTCCGCATCTCCAGACCTAAAATGAGAATCATTCACACCCCCCCCAAATCTATAGATTTATTACTTCCTTGAGATAAGGCAGGAGTCCCCAAGGCTGCTGTTTCTGTTTACTCTGGCCCCCGAGATTAACTATCATTAACTATTTCCTGCCCTTCTGGACTGCAAGATATGAAAGACAAGGTCTTTTTTTTTCTTTAAGAAAGAGAACAGATGTCAAACAGTCATTATTGCCACATCTGTTCATGTATATCTAATACAACAGAAGATTACTAAACTAAACTAAATCCTAAATGAAAAAAGTGGGGTCTAATACAACAGGGACATGTTGTGTCTGTATGCGTGTGTGTGTGTCTCTGAGTGCGTGATGTGCAGCAGTTTCTGTACCTCATTATAGTAAAATCTTCATATGAAATAGAATTAAAAACGTCCTCATTTGAATAAATACTGTTTTCATAAAGTCATGTCTGTCAGATCTTATCTGTGGTGAAACAGACACTTTGATAATGTGTGTTACGTGGAACATGTTTTCTGCGTCATTTGCATATTGTCTCCTAGATCCAGGGTGTCCCAATTCTTAGGGAGAATGTTGGGTGGCACGGTGGCTGAGTGGATAGCACTCTCGCCTATCAGCAAGAAGGTCCTGGGTTCGAATCCTGTTCGGAACAGGGCCTTCCTGAGTGGAGTTTGCATGTCCTCCCCGTGTCTGCGTAGATTTCCTCCGGGTGCTCCGGTTTCCCCCCCAACATGCACAATAGGTATTGTTTGTCAAAAAAGATTTGACTGACGTGTTCAAAGTTTGATACAAAAGTGAGACCAAGAATTCAAGAGTTAAAATAGAACATTTATTTCTCTTTACAATTAAATATTGATACAAAACTCTGGAGCTCTTAATTCCCTAAATCTATCCCTGTGCTGACTGAGACTCAAAACTCAAGCCAACAGTTTTAATCAGAATGGAGTCAGAGCACATTATAAATAATGTAGGTAGCATCTTCTGTGAGTTGGCCTGTACTATATACCTACATTGGCTTTTGTATTATGTACGTGTGTATCTTGCACTCCTTTGTAATATTAGATATTTCATTTTTTCATTTTTATGTAACTTTAATAGGGACTATAATCGCCGAGATCATACAAAGTCCATTGACGCCATCTGCTGACCATCTTGCCTCATGGCAGTACCCTTTATCAGATTATCTTTTTTTTGCCCCTTTATCAGATGACCAAGAAAATACCCGAAACACAAGTTGAGATGAATATTTATTTGTCACATACAAAGGTGGGCAATTTGGTACAATGTTAACTGAAATTAGTCCAAGGTCACAATTAACACCTTCACTTCCAAAATCACACTCAAAGTGACGACAACAACAACAACAACAGCATCATCATCATGTTTTATTGACAACACAGCTCAACAATAATTTATTAGTGATTTAACTTTCTGCTTCCATTTCGTTGTGTGACATATATGTCACTGTCTGTATTCACTGCTGCATTTGAAGCACCTTGATCGTGCCTTTACCGTGGCAACTGAAAGAGGCGCACTTCCGGTTTTCAGGCTCCCCGTGTTGACTCAACCAGGGATAGCGTTACCGCGTTTTAAGGCCGACTGTAGCCTCTGCCTTGCTGCAACCTTTTTTGACCCTTTTTAAGAGACACGTTTGGTATCGTTGCACCACATCATCGGTGTGTTGACTGTAACACAATTTACAAGAGAAAACGCTTAATTACAAAAAAAACACATTACCAAAGTTGTATTTGAAAGCCTGTCCATCAGGCAAATAGTTTAGAGCAGAGGTTCTCACTGCTATGATCGCTGGGACCCATCACCTCCCCAGAATGACGAGCCGCGGCCACGCCAAGGCATTAAATTTGTAGTAGTGCAATATGGTGTATTATAGAATAAGCTTTAAAATAACACTTCTGCAGCTGTGTTTTTATACTCTTCAATAGATATTGAAAGAAAATGTGTTTGGTAAAATCTTGCGACCCACTAAAAAAGGTTTTAAGACCCACCAGTTGAGAACCATTGGTTTGAAGCCAATGTAGACTCTCACAGTTTCTACAACAGAGCAGTGACCTCCATCACAGCTGAGTGCTGCAGCCTACAGCACTTCAATATAGTGCAGTTTTGCTAAGACAGACAGTTGTCCGTGCTGCTTAAAGCAATAATGTACACACTAGAAAGTCTCATTCCCTTGTTAACACCCTAAGATAACTGTAGATGTCACATGGGTGAAAAAACAAGGCGACCCCAAAATGCCAAAAATCTGCAAAATGATGGAGAGATAATGTTTAATAAAAGTAATTTCAAATCCAAAGACCACAGGGAAACAAAAGGACAATGACGGAACCGGGAGTGAAGGAACACACAAGGCTAAATACAAGACTAACGAGACACAGGTGATACCGATGAGGGCGGGCAGTAATCAAAGAGGAAGCACAACCAAGAAGTGTTGGTGGTGGTCGGAGGGGCCGATGGCGCATACTGGTTGCCTCGCTTCTGTCAGTGTGCCCCAGGGCAGCTGTGGCTACAGTAGTAGTTTATCACCACCATGTATGGAGTGAATGAATAAATGACACATGTGAAGCGTCTTTGAGTGTCCGCCCAAAAAAGCGCTATATAAAACCGATGCATCATTTATTATTATTATTATTATTATTATTATAAGAAGACGCAGGGGTAACATATTTCAAAATAAAACAGGAAATAAACCCAAACCATGACAGTAGCGCTACACACCTGAACTTAAATTAATTATCTCAGCAGTAGTAGCGGTCAAATGATGTAATTCATTTTAATCCACTGAGATGGCACCAGAATACACCCCAAGTCGCTACTGGGGCGTGTGAAACTTAATGAGGTTATAACTACACAGGCCAATGACTGATCAGTCTAGAAGCTCAATGGTTTTTAGGCTCAAACAAGTAAGATTTTATCTAATTATTCACTATAATGTCGAAATCTGCAGATATGTAAGAGCATTATTTTATGCAGTTTAGAGTTAAAGGTATTGGGCCCTAGTTTATCTTTAAACGTAATATGTGTAGTATAAACAGTTAATCATTGCTTAATTATTTATATATATATATAGTATCCACCATCCATCCATTGTCTTGCCGCTTGCCGGTATGGGGCAGCAGTCTATGCAGAGACGCCCAGACTATCCTATCCACACACACCTGTCCTCCAGCCGTCTGGGGGGTAACCTCAAGCGTTCCAAGCTGGAGACAGTCTCTCCAGCGTGTCCTGGGTCTTCCCCGGGGCCTCCTCCCGTGTGGACGTGCCCGGAACACCTCCCCAGGGAGGCGTCCAGGAGCATCCGGAACAGATGCCCGAGCCACCTCAACTGGTCCCTCTCGAACGTGGAGTAGCAGCGGCTCTACGCCGAGCGCCTCCCGTGTGACTGAGCTCCTCACTCGATCTCTAGGGAGCGCCCAGCCACTCTGCGAGGAAGCTCATTTCGAACCGCAATTGTATGCTACGCTGCAAAACCGATCCGCCTGTCAATCTCACGCTCCATTCTTCTTCCGCACTCGTGAACAAGACCCCGAGATACTTGAACCCTCCAATTTAGGAAGGACCTCTCCACCCACCTGTAGAGGGCAAGGAACCTTTTTTCGGTCGAGCACCATGGCCTCAGATTTTGGAGGTGCTGATTCTCATCCCCACCGCTTCACACTCGGCTGCAAACCGTCCCGGGCATGTTGCAGGTCCCTGGTTTTCGTTTGGAGCCAACAGGACAACATCGTCCGCAAACAGCAGAGATGAAATCCTGTGGTCGCCAAACCGAACCCCCTCCGGCCCCCTGGCTGCGCCTAGAAATTCTGGTCCCTAAATACAGTGAACAGAACCGTGACAAAGGGTCAGCCCTGGCGGAGGCCCAACATGCACCGGGAACAGGTCCGACTTACTCCGGCAATGCGAACACAAGCTCTGACATCCTGGCATACAGGGATCGAACGGCCCTCAATAGAGGACCCCAGACCCCATACTCCCGAGGACCCACCAAAAGGACACCCCGGGGAACACGGTCCGAAACGTTGCCTTTCTCAAAATCCACAAAGCACATGTGGACAGGTTGGGCGAACTCCCATGAACCCTCGAGTAGCCGATGGAGAGTATAGAGCTGGTCCAGTGTTCCAAACGGCCGGGACGAAAACCACATATATATTAATATATATATATATATATTATATATATAGAATAGTTATAATATCATGCCTTGCGAAAGTAGTCAGCCCCCCTTGAAGCCCTTTCAACATTTGCCACATTTCAGGCTTCAAACATAAAGATATAAAATTTAATTTTTTTGTCATGAACAACAACAAGTGGGGACACAATCGTGAAGTGAACGAAATGTATTGGATAATTAAACTTTTTTAACAAATAAAAAACTGAAAAGTGGGGGCGTGCAATACATTGCAATACAGTACAGTGCCTTGCGAAAGTAATTCGCAAGGCACTGTACCACACACAGGATAACGGCTGTGGCGGCCAAGCGTACATTAGCGACGTCGCTTTTTGACCCTTCGATACGGCGCTTCCCTATCATGGTGAAGCAAATAGTCACCAAGCGTTGGATTGTTCACACACTAATAGGGATCGTTAGACGGTTTAAAACCGTTGTGAGACAGATTAGTTTTACCCACCTGGATATGCGCTGTTTGTTGCAAATATAATCCTGCTCAGTACGAAGGAACCGCCAGGGCCTGTACATTTGTGCAGGCTTGGCTGAGGATCACTGGTGCGAAGCTACCACTGGGGGACTTATGACGAACGCCTCTAAAGTCAGAATCCACCGTGTCTCTGGGCCTTTCGCGGGATCACTTTTTATGAATTTTATCCACTCCATACACAGTGGTGATAAACTACGGTATCCACAGCTGCCCTGGGGCACACTGACAGAAGCAGGCAACCAGTATGCGCCAGCTGGCCCTCCCACCTCCACCAACCATGTCACACACACACCAGACACATTCTAATCTAGGTGAATGTCCTTGCCCAAGACACAGACAGCAGACATGAGGAATCGAGTGGTGAAAGTCTTGTGTGGGATCCAAACACACGAACCCTTCTGGCTCAAAGGCCAAAGCTCTAACCAACTGAGCTAGACTGTCGCCTCAACAACATAAAACACAAAAAGAACAACCCCAAACAGAACAAACACAAGGAAATAAAAATAATAATATACAAAAGAAATATTTAACAATAATAACAATTATATGTGATGCAGATCTGGGATTACAAGTCCCAGGCAGCGTTTCCGAGTAAATAGTGAAAATAGGTCGAGTGTAATTTTTGTTGGCTAAAATTTGTGTTTTCATTAAATAATTATTCAACAACATCAGATTGTCTTTAATTTTCTGAAAATATCTAGGTGAAATTCAACTAGTTTTATACCTATAAAAATTGGTGATATGTTTTGATTACCGAACATTACGTTACATCCTGCGCTCTGACCGCCCCGGAGCAGCTGCAGGCCGCTGTG
This sequence comes from Knipowitschia caucasica, assembly GCA_964034765.1. Classification (NCBI taxonomy): domain Eukaryota; kingdom Metazoa; phylum Chordata; class Actinopteri; order Gobiiformes; family Gobiidae; genus Knipowitschia; species Knipowitschia caucasica. The sequence continues at coordinate 20,437,121 of OZ035838.1, forward strand.
TGACAGCTCAGGGAAAGCACTGCCGTAACCGCGGACCATGTGCGGACAGGACCAAGATCAAACCATAGACCACGCGAAAAGGACCATAGACATCGTGAACAGGACCATAGACACGTGAACAGGACCATAGACACGTGAACAGGACCATAGACACAAAACGCGGATCATAGACAACTTGGGCAGAACCATAAAACAACCGGACCTTAGACACTATTCTGTCTGACAGGACCATAGACAGAACCATTCCCCATACGCGGACAGAACCATTGACAAGGCGTTCAGAACAATCCCCAGCTTGTGCCGAACACAACCCCGACCAAAAACAAACAAAACAATAACAACAAAAACTGAGTCCAGATCTCCCCGTGTGTCCCTCCTATGCGCAACCAAAACTTGCGAAGTTAAAGCGCGGGTACCTAATTTCGTCTCCTTGCAATTAAAAAATGCTTGGTGGTCGTGCATGGATATATTTATACTGTTGTTGTGATAAGAATAATACGAATACTTACTGGCATTGTCTAATACATATATGATGTTCAGTAACTTATGAAAAGAAAACACAAAAAGAAGAAAAGTTAATCACTTGAGAGACCCATAGGGAAAATGCATTAGAAGTTTAGAGTAAGCTTGTTTGGCGCCCGAGGCCCGGTAGAGACTGTTGAGCCGCAGGGCGCTTGCTCGCCGCATAATCCCCGCCCCACAAAAAGCGGGCCTGCGATTGGGATAGCAGGAACGCACTGCGCAGTAGCCTGAAGAGCATGAAGTGCGAGGCTTCTCCGCACGGTCGCCTCAGCCAGGCTGCGTCCGCTGGGCATTCTTTGAGCGCTGAGAACGTGAGCGCATCGCTATCGCGTTCAGCCCAGACGCTGTAAGCAGGGTTATCTTTGAGCGCTGAGAACGGAGCGCTCGGTATCACGTTCAGCCAGACGCTGTAAAGCAGGTTATCTTTAGAGCGCTAGAGGAGAACGATGAGCGCTCGCATTCACTTCAGCAAGACGCTGTACAGCAGGAGTTATCGTTGAGCGGCTGAGAACGCTGAGCGCTCGCATACACGTTCAGAACAGACGCTGTAGCAGGTTATCTTTGAGCGCTGGGAACGTGAGCGCTCGCATCACGTTCAAGCCAGACGCTGTAGCAAGGTTATCTTTGAGCGCTGGGAACGTGAAGCGCTCAGCATCCACGTTCATAGCCAGACGCTGGTAGCTTGGGTTATCCTTTGAGCGCTGGGAATCGTGAGCGCTCGCATCAACGTTCAAATCCAGACGCTGATAGCAGGTTATCTTTGGGAGCGCTGAGAAACGGAGCGCGCCTTCACGTCAGGCCAGACGCTGTAGCAGGGTTATCTTGAGCGCTGGGAACGTGAGCGCCTCGCATCACGTTCAATCCAGTCGCTGGAGCAGGGTTATCTTTGAGCGCTGGGAACGAGAAGCGCTCGCAGCCCGTTTCAACGACCTGTAGCAGGGTTATCTTTGAGCGCTGAGAACGTAGCGCTCGCATCACGTTTCAGCCAACGCTGGAGCAGGGTTATCTTTGAGCGCTGGGGATACGTGAGCGCTCAGCATCACGTTCAACCAGACGCTGTAGCAGGGTTTATCTTTGAGCGCTGGGAACGTGAGCGCTCGCAATCACGTTGCAACCAGACGCTGTAGCAGGGTTACTTTGAGCGCTGGGAACGTGAGCAGCTCGCATCACGTCAACCAGACCGCAGTAGCAGGTTATCTTTTGAGCGCTGGGAACGTGAGCGCTCAGCATCACGTTCAACCAGACGCTGTAGCAGGGTTATCTTTGAGCGCTGGGAACGTGAGCGCCGCGCATCACAGTTCAACCAGACGCTGTAGCAGGGTTTTCGTTTGAGCGCTGGGAACGTGAGCGCTTGCATCACGTTCCGTCAGGACGCATTTAAAAAAAATATTGTTGTTGAAAATACTTAGCATACACGCATGTTCATACATTCTTTAAAAAGGAAACAGAGTTTGAGTTCCAGACATCACCTTTAAGTATTCAAAATATCTGAAATAAGGATTCAAGATTACGCTCCTCAGCAATGCACCGAAAGTTAGCAGGTCATGGTGAGTCCCAACAGAGCTCCTCCAGCCGCCACAATCTCTGCACAGGTTCTCATTTGTATTAGTGACAGTGAGTAGTTGAGCAGTGGTGGAATAATGAAGAGTTGCAGAGCCTGAGGGAGGAGATAATGCTCTCAGCGTCAGATCACAGCCAGCATCATCAACAAACAGCCCCCAGTCAAACCCACACCCACCCGTCGTCTCCTTATCGGCACCCCTGGGACCACCGCACCCAGCCACAGCAGCTAATGCAAATGCACATGTTACAGAAAGACTCCCATTTAATTCTCGAGTTGCAGTAATCTCTTCTCGCTGGGGGTCAACACTGTTCAACTCCAACTTTGCAGTAATGAGAGCTAGATTTGACATAAATTAACTATTTCCGGGTGAATTCAACATAATTAGTGGCAAGCAAGCCAGAAGTTATCTAAGAACAGTGCAAGAACAATTTTTTGTTTTTTTTCCCATGACTTTGGTTTGATAAAATGTTGTTTAGTTCCTTGGGTTCCCAAAATATTAACTTTTGATTAGTTGGATTATACGACAATGATGCCAGATCAGATCATCATCAATACTTTGTTGAACCGCACTTGCAACTATTTTTAATTAGTGTATGCTTTTAATGTGACAGTAACATCACTTAAAATTACTGTACTAAAATTTTTAAATAAATATAACACAGTATATTGGTACAAATGATAATGATATTGAGATTATTTACGACTAAATAAATTTGGTATAAGCTATATGTAAATAGTTTCAAGGGCAAATAATGCAATTGGGCTGCGCTATCCCTATGCTACCACTAGAGGGAGGGAGGGCGATTAGTTCTTTGTATATATGTTTTGACATTTTAAAAAATTACCAGCTGCAAACACTTTGTGATTGTACTTGTAAAGAACATTATTTCACAAACAAAAATACCAAAACTATTTTAGGGGAAATACTTTTGTTTAAAAAGGCATAAAACTGCTCTGTGTATGACGTCATAATGGTACTACATACAACAGAGCTTATACTGGAGCTTTTAGACAATAGGGGCTACATGTTTGTGCTAGAAGTTCCCATTATAAGCGTGGATGGATCTAAAAACAACTCCAGGTCTGTTTAGGATAAGGGAACAATAGTGTAACATTAAAAAACATCTAGAAGTGTTGATGATTACCACAATATAGCCGACTAAAGTACAATATTGCCTTCACTCCCCCCCCCCCCAATCCCACCTTCCCTAAAGCTCCTCTAAATCTCACTGAGAAAGTTCCGCTGTGCTAAATATATTTGCAGAAGTCGATTTCCCTGCCTCAGCACCTCCTTGTCATCCCACACAATCCTCCAGTTTTATAGACGGTAAACACGCTTTAGCCAGGCCTGGGGGGGAGGCAGGGGGAGTGAGGGTCAGTCTGTGGTCCAACGACGCGAGGGGTCTACCTGAGGACACCCGCACCACCTCTAATCTACTCAGGAGAAAATTGCAAAGCTCAATTTAAGAGCTAACCCATGAAATTAGCACCTCCAGCCATCTTTTTTTTCTTCTGCCGAGACCCAGAGTGGTTTGACATGACGGGCCGAGTGCTTTGAAACTTTTCACACTCAGGATATTTTGGGAGTCTCCTCGTGTGCCTCCCGACTGTGCTTGGCTGCAGCTCTCTCTGGGAGCGTGCGGACGGTCAGGCGAGGATAGAGGAACAAGCTAAAGTAGTGGTTTCATTCAGATGTGTTTGCGGTAAGGTGGGAGCGAGGTGGGCTTTGAATCAGAGAGGCGGGTTTAGAGCACAGGGGTCTCCAAACTTTTACCGCCCCGGGAAGCTGCTCCTGCTTCGGGACTAAAACGGCGGTGAATGACTCTTTGAAAGGAGATATTTTGTGCAAAATTGAACTTTAAACAATGCCATAATATTGTTCCCTCGCCCAGAAATAGACCTGGAGTTGTTTTGAGATCCATTCACAAGAACTTAAGACACAAACATGTAACTCCGCCCCTTCTGTCTCAGATGTAGTATGATGTCATTGTGCCACTATGACTTATGAGATTAGATTAGTCTTGTGTCTTGACGGAGAAATTTGTCTTGAACAAACAATGGGAACCAAGGACATGACTAAGGACAAGTACATAATAACAATATGTTTCAGTAAAAACTATTGATGCAATAGAAGAGATAAAAACAATCAATATTTCTTGCAAATTGTTATATATTTTGTATCTAAAATTGCCACATGCTTATTACAATGTAAGTGTGACATGAGCGGTAGCAGGAGACTATTTTTTGTTAAAGAACAACAACGCCACCCAAGGAAAATGGCCTCAGGACCAATACCAATCAAAATATGTAATATCGAATTTAAGGCCACGCTAGGTGTGGGACAATGAAGAGAGGGAGATTTACTAAAACAATTATCCAGTAGCTCAGTTGGTAGAGCACTGGTCTTTGGACCTAATGGTCGTGGGTTCGATCCCACCACGACCGTGTCTGCTCTCACTGATGTCTGCTGTCGTTGTGTCCCTGGGCAAGACACTTAACCCCAATGTGCCTGAAGTCCCCGCTGAAATACCGAGGCTGCATCTTTGTCGAAGGAGCAGCCATCTTCCCATGGACCCACCACCTGCAGGAAGATCAGCAAGGGACTGGTGCTGTGTAAATTGGGTGGCAGTTCTGATTGCCACCCCGCTGACCCAGAAATGGAAAATAAAGGGATGTAAATGAAATGAAATAAAATAAAATGATCCTTTATTATAAACAGCCTTGAAGTAGAAAAGTTAAAATCAGACAAAGCTGCAAGTATTCAACATAACGGACATACAGTAATGAGCACACAAAGCAAATAACAAACGGAGCAAATCAAACAATGGAAACACAAATAAATGAGCAAGGACAGAAAAGCCATGCAAACAAAACAAAACAAAAAGCAAGCGAAAGAACATGTAAAGATAATGCAAAACAAAAAGTAATTTAAACGAGCAGCACAAAAAAAACCCACATGCAAACGGCGGGGCTCACCTACCCAGTTACCCGTGTGGCATTACTTTATTTGCTCACCGCGGGGTTAACTTGCCTCGTACTAAAGGCCACGTTATGAGCTGGATACGTCATATAACTGGACAAAACAAACGTGCCACAAAAGGACAATGTAAGTTTGAGTAAAAGTTTGAATACAAATGAAAGTTTGCAGTTGATTACTATTGTATTTGGATCCAAGAAAAGAAAAATGTCCCTATTGAACGTTAAGATACTCCCTGCTTCACCTGCTTCTCCTGCACTGATGGGACCTCCCGTATGACTGCATGGACAAATGTCAACTGGCAGGATTTAGAAAACAAACAAAAACAAAACATTGCAACATTTTGAAGGATAAAAATGAAAAGTTGACAGAACATGTTCAAAGTACATTAGATGAGCGATGATAGATGCACGGTGCAAATGGACTGTCTGAGTGGGAACCCCAGCGTCCTGCTGCAGATCTGCTTTACCTCCTGCAAACCCACGGCTCCCACTGTTTGGTAAAGTCCATTAAAAACAGCTTGTGGAGACTGCGGCGCTCTGACTAATGGCACGACTCATTCCAAACGAGGAGACGATGGTAATTTTTTTTTCCTGCCATGGCATCACTCCACAGCTAATTACGTCAGCTAATGAAAATATTGTACTTTTTATTTGCTGAGCGCCGCGTGAGTCTCGAAACTAAGCTGCGCAAACAAGAGCTCGTTAATACTCGAGTATCTCAGATCAATCACCCAGCGCTGATGAAGAGCCTGCTATGTTACATTAGCATCGTCACTGACAGCGTGAGCAAACTTTGACTTACATCAACATTTATTTGCCGTTCTGAGGAGATCTTTCACATGCTAGCACTCAGACTGCACAGATGATCGCTCAGGTCAAATATTGGCACCAATATCAATATATCGGTATACTATTTTTTTTTTTTTGTCCAAACAACGATAATGCAACTCAACTAAGCACACACATTTACAGCCTGTTGCACAAGATTCCATTACTTGTGAATTTTTTGTCAGTTTGATAATTATCTTAAAATCACTATCCGTTATCAAAAAAAATGTTTTGTTATTTAATTTAAATGATCAACATTATAACTAAAAAATGCTTGATATATTTCACTATTCGTGTAATGAGTCGTGATGAAGACAGGGGTCTAAACTACACTCCAACCTTTCGCCCTGTTGTCCCGGGTCAGCACTGCATTTCAGTTTTTACACTTTTTGTTGCTTAATGGGTATATAAAGCAGGCCTGTTTCAATCTGGAGGTAAATAGATTCGTTTTTCTCATGAACTTGTTTTCAGCATCTAATATGGTGAAAAAACGTCTATATCATAATGCAGTATAAAAAACAATGTCTTTAAGAAAATGCTGCTTTATTGTTTTCATTTTTATTTCTAATTAATTTGTGATAGATATAGAGCTGCCCTGCTGTGAGGACCGAGGCGGACTGGACAGGAATAAAAAAACACCACAAAGTCTGAGATACAAGTCTTGCTGGTGGTAAATAAACTCCAGCCTCTTTTTACAACACATTCGGCCGACTTCAATTTATTCTACACAATTGAGACGATTTTTCTGAATGGAGGAATGACGCTCAGCTGAGGTAAAGAATGCAATCCACAGTGTCGGATCAATACAAAGTTTCTGCTTCAGATCGGGACGGCCAAAGTTTGTTTGCTCCCAGGGACGCACACTGAAACACACACAGAGCAGTGGTGAAAACGGCTCTAAACCTTTAGCAGTGCGCAACTCCTGCGGCCAATGAGTTTTAACTGATAGAATTTTATTTATCCTTGCAAAAATCTTATATTGAGCATGATGTGTGCGTTTTGTGTGTGTGTGTGTGTGTGTACAGTGTTGGGAAGTAACGGAATACATGTAACATCATTACGTACAGAAATACAGTCTGAAAATCACAGGAATGCATACTTTTTCTCATCACGGTAGTCTTTAAGTGATGATTGTATTTTTTCTGGTTGTTAAATGGCAGCTGTTGAAGCACTTTGACTTGTTCACATAAAATTATCTCGTTCTCAGTTTGTTGTTTAAGCGTCATATAACGTACTCTTATTCAGCCTGTAGTTCTTTATTCTATTTTTCATTTTAAATTGCCTTTCAAGATGACATGTCTATTCTTGGTCTTGAATTTTATCAAATACATTTACCCCAAAAATGTGACTTATACTCTAGTGCGACTTATATATATATATATTTTTTGACTTTATTTTTGTATTCATTACGAAAGTGCTATCCATATCCATGCAGTGCATTGGGATATACGTCCTTTTGAAGAAAAAGTAGCGCAGATTTGTGCTGGCGTGACATTATATTTTAGATCGAGTTTTGATGAAACAAGGAAGAGAACGTGTTTCGGGTCGCGGATTGTGACCAATCACAGCGCACCAATAGCCCCCACTTTCGTGAGAAATCTACAGGTCCGTTAGCATAGACGGCTGAGTTAGCACAACAAGCGGCGGAGCTAACCTGAAGCTCCCTCGTCTTCGTCACCGGTTACTGCTTACACAGCGAGACAGCCATCCAAAAGAAAGTCTCGTTCCTCGAGAGGCATCTGGCTGCAGACTCCCCCCCCCCCTCGCAGACCTCCCTGTTCAGCCCCTGTCACGTGACCTCCTTCAGGAGCCCCTGTCACGTAACCTTTGCCACGAGCTACTGTCACTTCACTCCTTGGGACTTGAAAACGTTTTTCTTCATAAAGTTATAAAGCTTATATTTAACATATTGTATATATTTTGTAACAAACAAAAATAGTGACGTTTGTTCCACAAATTGTGACCAGGTATTATGTATATGAGCGTTTTCATCTGGGCATTTGGGATGCCAAAGAACAATTCTGTTGCCATTTGTTTACAAGAGCGCCACCTACATGTCACCCATAGTATAGAACATGAAAACACGTCGAAAAGACAATATATATGGAGATACCATGGCAAGGCTTTATTATAGTCAAGAGCTGCAACTTCCATTCATCTATATTATTCTCGCAACAGCAATAAAGTTACATAGGTACCCAATATTTCTTTTTTCTATTATTTTCTAGAGGAATAAGAGTTATCTAGACCTATAGGTCTACTCACATTTTTGATTTTCCTACCGTTCTGTAACCTGTGATACAATACTGAACATTCCCTGTCTGTGGTGGATAAATTATCTCAATGATAAAGCCGTTCAACAACAGAAAAGAGTTCCATGTCCTCAATCCAAGAGAAGACAAACTTGAAGGGCTCCAAGATGTTCTCATGCTCCTCACTGTCCAGGTCAAAGTCTCCCTAAACTGAGAGAAGTCTGCTTGTGTCTGGTAAAGGAAGTGACGTAACAGGGGCTCCTGAAGGAGGGGCTCCTGAAGGAGGGTCTGAACAGGGAGGTCTGCGAGGGGTGGGGAGTCTGCAGCCAGACTCTCTTGCGTTCCTCTGCGCTTCCCGGTTCTATTGTTCTATGGTCACGCCATCCACGTGCATATCCATATGCATGTATTATCCATATTGGGAGACGCTAGCTCCGTCCCAACTGTGGGTGTGTGTGGGGGGCGATAGCTTCCTGGGTGCGGGGAGGGGAGGAGAAAGAGCGAGGCCAGCGAGTCCGCGGCTTCAAAATCCCAAAGTCAGTTAGTGCAGCTTTAATATGCATTTTTAGCTGGTGCGACTTATTCTCTGGAGCGTCTTAAAAATGTCATCATGCTAAAGTTGGAGATCTGTCCTTATTGTGCCAAATATATACATTTTCATACTGCTTCTTTTTATGCTACAGTTTGAGATTTATTTTTTAGTTATCATTCATTTATCTTGGGTTGTGTGCCCCTCATTCTTACTGTCTGGATCTGGTGATGCAACACTGACATTTCTCCACTGTGCGACGAATAAGGATCTCTTAATCTTGATAGGTTATCGGCATTTTTGTGTTTTTTCTTTTGCCTTTTAATTTTCAAGTATATATTTTGTTCATACACCGAGCTTTGTCCAGTTCCCTGTTCATAGCGACATCTGTTAATTCAACATTATTTTGGTACAGTTTCTGCTCTTGGACTTTCAGTATCAATATCAATGTGGGTGCAGTGGTCTCTCTCTATCATAATTTTGTTTTCAAGTCAGAAGAAAACTTTTGTGGCTTGTGTGCACCACTGTGATTAGTCCAGTCCTGCCCCTCAGTGTCCTCTGCAGCTGTATTTGACAGTGTACGCACAGCTTTTGACAGCTGCAGCAGCACTCAGAGCAACAACCAACAGGTCTGATATCTCCACGATCACACTTCAGCAGTCGTGAGTTCAGGTGGCTATGGAAAGTGTATAAATGTGTGTATGAGGTGTTTTACAACTGCAACTTTGTGGATTTCACAAATTGCAGGTTAGTATTAGAACGTAACGAGGGACCACAGTATTATTGACCAACATCGCGACAGAACATTTGGGACAAAGACAAAGAATTGTTAATTAAGCATTTTATTATTAGCACAATTATTAACAGGGAGGTAGCGATATACACCAATTATTGTTGTACCTTTCTTAATTGGTACAAACATCTCCCTAAATACCTTTGAATACGGGGTTGGATCACTTTGAGTGGGTAGAGGACAAGGTAACCAACTAGAATATGGTCAAAACCTGTGAATAGTTTTTTCCACATGGTGTAAAAAGCCAACATTATTCATATTTTGGATGTTGGTGGGTGAGGGGAAACCAGTCCATACACGCCACTCTGAGAAGAGCCTAATTTCGTCGAAAGTAGGTCACAAATTACATGAATGAACCAGATACTTCCAATAATCGGTTGCTGACACGGTATACGGCTTCTAGCTTAGGTTCACTCTGACGCCAACATTTCTGTCTCACTAGACTAGATACATTTATGATTTCCGGCCACAGTCCACTTATTAGCATGACAATGACATCATTAAATGAGTGTCGATGCGGGTGATTGCTTAATTAAGCCCGGCAGAGGTTGCGGACTAAATAAAGATCGCCTTTACTCCGGCGTTGTCAATATGTTCCTCACGGCCGTGGACCAATCAAGGGTTCGTCACATGGCGCTCTTTAAAAAAAAAAAAAAAAACCCAAGCCAAGTGAATGCTCATTATCCCCACGTGGAAAATTGCAGTCATCCCGAACGGAATTTCAATTACGGCACTTCTTAAAACACTCAGCGGATTAAAGACGGTACAAAAGGCCACTCGCTGCAATCAGGCCGTCTGATTAGCTTTTCATATAGGCGATGAAAGCCTCCAAACGCGGCTGTCTTTGTGCTACACCTAGAGCGGTTTGCGCATTTCTCTCCAAGGTTTCAATAATAGAACGTAATGGTGACATAAAGTTGAGAATAGAAAGGAGTGAGAAAGACAAAGGGATGGTTTTATTTGTCTGCTGCAGAGGCTTTATGGATGGTGTTGGCGAAGCAGGTAGTAAAACAGGTCTTGGAAGCTCAATAGATTCTTTACCTGGAAAGATAAGATTATTTCACTTTGTGTTTTCTTTTTGATGTGACTTATCCCCACTTCCCGTTTCACTCATCAATAAAAGCTGCACAGAGGAGACATTCATAGCATTGATTTGTGTGTCCGCTACCTGCCCTGGTGAAAAGTGACGGTGAATTTGAGATAGTTAGATTAGTTTCTCCTTCACCCTGACCCACAAGTAGTATTTTAATTTCATTCAGCAATTTTTGTGTCATATATGGTTGATAAATGCAGCGCCACCCTGACATTAAGTCGAACATGCAGAAAACAGTTGTAAAGTATTCGTCACAGTTTTCAGCTTTTATAAAACAGGAGTAGTTACCATACATTAGTTCCGTAAATTTCTCAAGCAAAATTACATTCTTGGCAATGGTGAGGCTGTGTTTGCAACCATTGAACTCAAATAAGTACTACTAATACCACTACATTTGTCAAAAAAGTGTTTACTATGAAGCCATTTTATTTACAATTGCAGTTACAAAGTTTGGACAAGTTACAGGACACATTTCAAATTAGATTAGAGGGCCCCGCATGGAGACTGGGACCTGAGTGGTAAGACCGGTTGGTAGTGTAGTCTGTATTTTTCAGCTTTGTAAACATACACTTCTATTGGCTTGTCCAAAACTAAACTTATGCTAAATGTAAATCCACAGCTCCTTACTTTCCAAAAGCAGTATTCTGTTCTGCCCTCTGCCCACACCCCCTCACAGTCTCCTCACCTTCTCCACGCTGAGTAATGGCCTGACACTTGGCTTCTTTTTTGTCACGTTTTTAATGTCATATCTCTCAAAGTGGAGCGTGCTGTTCCGGAGAGTCAGCACCTGTAGAAACACGGAGAAACGAACAATTAACAACTGTCCGTGTCGGCGTAGGTCGCCAAGTCTCCTCAAGATGTCTTCTTCTTCCTCCCCTCTCTCAAATACAGTGTTGTAGAATGCCAACGCTGTCCGCACAGAGCAGATGATGATACGGCCAATTAAAAATAATGATGTTGGATTAACATTTGCAGACAGACGAGGAGTCACCTTTTGTAGTGGGCTCATCGTTCCCACAGTCAAATGTTGGTCTTATTTCTTACATGGTATTGTACAAACTCCGGCAAGAGTTAAAATCTGTGTTGTATTTATAGGGGCAGACAATGTAATGAACTAGGTCAGGTGTTGAAATGTTTCGTAAGTTTTAAAAAGAAGAAATATGTTGCATTATACACTCTAACAACGCATTGGTTGGAAAAACTACCCAATTGGTTGATAGGGCTGTCACCAACAATTATTTTAGTGGTCGACTAGTCAATAGTCATTTGTTCAATTCGTCAACTAGTCAATGACTAATTTGTGTTAAAGAAACAAATTACTGTACTGTATGTATAATGTAGGCCAATAATTTAAAATCTAGTTCAGTGCTGTAGTGCTTTGGTTGATTACGTCTATATTAGGGGTGCTCACACTATAAAATGAAGATGATGAAATGCGACTAACTCATCTGGACCTCCCGAAATAAAGCAGGACGAGCCATGCTAGTGAGCAACGCGTCAACAAATTTAAACTCGACGTAGTTGTTTACCAATGTTCCCTCTAATTTTTGATGGCTCTGAGAAAAAACACAAACTCCCTGAGTGGCCCCTTGGAGCCCTGTGAGCACGGGATGGGCGTTGCGGACCTGTCATAAAACCAAGTCGGAGATTGCGGTCCACAGTGTGAGCTAGGGCCAGGTTCGCTTCTGGTTTCAGCCCATGCTTCAGACCTCCGTGTTGAGTGCACCTCCTCCAGTAAGAGATTTAAGCTCTAACTTTGGGGCTCGCATGCAAAGCTCCTTCGCCGTCCATATCACTGTAAAAATTATTGCGTGGCCACTAGGTTGTGCTGAGATTAGCTGTGTAAACTAGGGATGTAAATCGGTGACCGTTTAACCGGTGGTTGACCGTCACAGCGTTAACCGTCCAAAGCTGTCGGTTAAAAAAAAGAAAAGGGGGAGAGGGGAGGTCTCTTAATAACGCTATTTTAAGCCCTATTGGCACGGTGTGACGAGCGGGTCCCCTCTAATGATACGTAACAAACACACGCATCATCTCTCCCCTCTGTTACTAGTCCGCCAAAATAGGGCTGGAAAGCGGAAGTGCGAGATTTCCACACGTGGATACAAACAAACCACACGTGCCAGTTGTATGGTGCGGAGATCGCCAACTTCTTCCTCGTTAATGGACTTTCCTGTGTTATTTTGGACACATTTCGTCTCTGGGACAGAAAAACTGAGTGAGCGGTCGGAATTAGCTGTGAACTGGCCATGTCCTGACGTTTCCATATGACGGGGAAATGAGAAAGGCACATGGCCGTGTTCAAACATACAGTCTATGGTTCAAACTCATTGTATTTTAATCCACTATCACGCATCAGAAAGAAAATATACTGTAGAAACACTATTCCTATGCAAATAAATTGATGTTGTCCCTTACAGCTATCTTTGCTGCTTTGGTTATAAGCCAATATATATGAATGATCAGTTTTCTATCTGTTCATCAGCTCATTCTCCACTTCACACTCACTGCAGCTTCACATTGGGCCTTTTTCCTTTTTGCTGTGCTGTCAAAAATAACATGATGTAGTTGGGCTACCTATTCATTTAATACGAATGATTGTTCGTTTTCTGTTATATTTGAACATTTGTTAAATGTTATTTAATACGTGTTAATATGTTCCTCCTTTATCTCTCAAATAGATAAATATTTGAGAGACAATATTTATCCTGTGTGACATCAATAAAGTTTCTTATCTTAAAATACAAGCCACAATTAAAGGCTTGGCCGCGCACTATTACAGGTTAGCATTAGCTACAAGTTAGCTTGAATACGTGTTCAAGTTAACTGTCTCTGAAATCAGACAAAATATTTTATCAGAACTGCATAGCTTTTCCCACAGCTTCAGTTGGTCTTTGGGAAACCTAAAGAATGAGCATGTGTCGCGTAAACTGTGATGATTACATCCGAAAACAAAGCAGTGCACCATTCACTTAAACCGCCTCTTGGAACAGCTGACGGTTTGTTTGTATCCGAGCAATGAACCGGAAGTGCTTCTGGGACGAGACTTTCCAGCCCTATTGCACACTGGTGCGGGTCAGAACTACATTGGAGCTTACATTTACACACACATACATATACACACATACATACATGTACACACACACCGGTCTGTCGCGCTCCTCTGTGTCACGCAGCCAAAAGGATCCTCGCAAATACACGGCTTCAGTCAAACCATATGGGAACATGTTTGTGCTTATGGTCCTTGGCATCAACTTGACACATCACATGTATTTAAACTTTAGCGGAGACCTGCGAGACGCGGCTCGTCACTCGCTGCTCTGACCATGTGGACGAGCCGTTGTTTGCTGCTGATGGGAAGATAAGAATAAAAAACTCTGTGCGCAAAGGTGCCGGAGCTGTTGCGGGTTTCGGCCCCGCTGTCTCGGCTCTGATCCAGTAGAACTCCTAGCCGCACTTATGAAAAGTGTGTGGCTCGAAATGGCTGTTATTTCAAAGAACGTGGAATATTTTAAACTACCCGGTTAACCAGTTAATGAGGCTTGGTGGTCGGTCATGATAATTCATAGATTTTTACATCCCTAGTGTAATGTTGTGGTGACACGATAACATGCAACAGCAACTACAGCTGCAGAAGCTTGCAGCAGGAATTTAGAACCTTTAAAACAATAACCAAACTTTCTTTTTCGTGTGAACTTTACAAGAAATAAAAAGTGGGAGTAACCATAAACAGTTTTTTTTTACCGTGTACCAGAAAGAGTGGGCTTATTTACCGCGGGATGGAGCGTGTGTCGGTGTAGCAGCTCATATTCTCCGCTCACTATCTCCGCTCCGCCATAAAACACTGCTCTGTGTGCTTTTATGGGCTCGCCTCCTCGGCCCTGGACTCCATGAACGCTTTACGACCGCCGCCGTCCAAAGATATGACGCCCAAATACAAGGGACAGACCAGGGACACGCTGACGGATGTCCCACTCGGCCCGCGCTCAGCAGAAAGGGAAATGATACGGCCAGAGCTAACAGGGTGTGGATCATTCTGAACTCTGGGGACATGAAGCAGCTATAGGGAAGAGGAGACTGGGCTGAGGAGGGAGTACTAGTTTTATATAGTTGACTCTATGTGAATATTACCTTTTTTATACACCTACAGAACATTTATGCTGGATAAGGGACCAGTGGGCCTCAGTGATGTTCTCTGATGAGCAGGAATGATGGTCACCGAGCCATTTATTGGGAGCGGCAAATGTCTATCATATGCGTCTAAACGTAGCTCAGAGAATAGAAACAAGAGAACTTAATATACATAATGGTGTCAAACAATTACTGCCGTTAGTAAAAGTAAAATGTCCAATAATCCGCCATCATCGCCTTGCTGTCCCTTTCTGTTCTATAACTGTTTCTCAATTCCATGCAAAAATGTTGTCCAGGGTTTCCAGAAATGATTCGAGTGCACACATTGGCATTTGGGATTCCCGGGCTAAGAGAGAGCCACTGTCGTCCTGGTGGTGTGATAGTGTGTCTGGTCGATACAAAACAGCCCCACACACACAGCGAATGTGTGGTGTCCACTCCATACAAGTTTAATAACATCGTGAATCCTGTCATAGTGCCCCTCATGAACATCACAGGCATCATTTCATCTTTATGGACGACAATGCTTCAGCTCAAGGAGGTTGCATCGTAACAGATGGCTACTATAGAGACTGGCGTACCTCAAAGTGAATGGCCTTTCTCCAGATCTGAATCCCATACAAAATCAATGGGACCAGCTGAGTCACCATGTGGAGGCTTGTATCCTTGTACCCTGAAACTCAATGACCCTAAAAAAAAAAAGAGGGGGACAACCGAGCTCAAGACGTTGTTTTAAATGTTTTACTTTTTACATATTCTTTCACCCAAATGCTAATTATCCATCACTTTTCATAATGTGTTTTGATAAGGGAGCTCAGTCAGATTAAGAGCCAGAATAATTACAGTACTTTTTTCAAGGCCTTTAAAGTGATGCGGCCAAAAGTATGTATTTTTATTCTGTTAGGGCATCACTTGGGGCGATAGTCAGACCATAGTCATTATTTTCACTCCATAAGGTTTTAGTAGGAAGGTTATTGTCGAATAGATTAAATCACCCAATCATTAAATCATGTAGTAACCGGGATAAAAAATTAACTTTCTCTGGTAGCTGGTTTGTTTTATATACAGGTGCGCTATAATGGTCAAGAAAGTACTGTATGTCTTCTTTAAAGTTGCATATTTGAATGGTTTGAGAGGTTTGTAGTTCCCACTTTTTACTCTTAATTACTTTCTTAGGCGGATCCTGGTGGTCCTCAGAGGCACTTCTAAAAGTTGCCACACAACAATCAATTGAGAACTACTTAGAAATCAAATATTCATTGTAATGTTAATAATAATAATTCATTGCTAAAAATTCTAAATTAAATTATCAACTTTTCTTAAGAACAGAGAGTATATTTATTCTATTTTTGTCAATTTTTTTATTGATTTCATAATTTTGAAATGGCTGTACTTTTGGCTAATACAGAACTTTTTTGTATCTGTATTACTCATTCATGCATTTATCAGTTGTAATATGTTTTTCTCTCTTAGTCCTTTCCAAGAGCACATAAATGAGTTGGTAATGGTTGGTATTCATGTGGCATACGTGTCTAGCTTCTGCACACAGATGTTTCCCCCTCAGAGCACTTGACTTTTATGTTGGGAGCAGCAGTTTGTGGCTTTATGACCACAGTCGACGCCTCCCACTGTCCGCACGTCTGCACTCGGCTTCATTAAAAACTTCCAGACATCAACACTCAACACACTACTCTTTCAGACGGACGGCAGCAAAAATGATGAATTGCTTCGTCAAATGTTGCAGATCGACTTTCAGAAATTGCCTCTAAAGACATCTGGTCAGGATCATATGCAATCCCATGTGTAAATAGACTCATAGGAAGACTCAGACAAGTAGAAGCATTTAAGATAAGATGTTGCAGCACACAGGGAGCACAAAAAACAATGTGAGTAGCTGCTATGTTTCTTAGCTAATTGTAAATGCTGCCTTCAGGGCGGAAGCAGACCCCTTCGCCCTGTCGGTACTTATTTTCCGATAATGACCTGCGTAATATACGTTATCCCTTACATAGAGCAGGATAAGTAGAAAAAGTGACATTCAGTGACATTCTGAAATTGCAGAATTGCACATTGTTGCTGTATTTACTAGAATACAAGCCTATGGTATCGACCCAGTACCATCCCTAGTATTTACTATTTACAGATGAGATGACATGTACAGGCTCAGCAGTTCTCATTGTACAGTCTCAAAGCAGCAGGAAGGAAAGGGTGTGACCTGAGATTTACAGTTTTAAGTTCCTAAAAGGAGTTAAAGCTGAAGAGCCGAATTCAATTCAATGTATTATTGCCTGTGGATGAAGCGAGTGTTTGCGTGCCAGAAGCATGGGGAGTGATTGTTAATGCATGAACTGACCCTGGTGGGTGCATTTCCTTCATGAAGTTAGTTAGTTAGTTTATTTTTTCTTCGGCCAATATGTACACCCAACCTCGGGTCACACGGATACAGAGATCACATTTAATTTTTACAACAAGACATTTTTTTTATTTTAAAAGAACCAAAAAGTGTTCATAAAGGACCTTGTGTGAAACAATACCTGTCCGAAAGGGTTTAGGCTGAAGTCGAAACTTATACTGCCTAACCCCTTAACCCTCTGGGGTCTAGAGCATCGTATCTGATGCCTGCACACATGTTTTATAAATGTTCAATTTTCTCATGAACGGCAAAACGTAGCGACTTACTTTTTTTTTCTCCGTGAAGTACACATTTCAGGCATTACAGCGCCAGTTTTGTTTTGTCTGTGTGACTTTTGGAGGATTTTCTACGTGTGTTTGAAAGTCGGTGTCCAATCGGATCTTCGAGCGGTCTCCCGTGAGGTAAAACAGCCAAAACAGTAAAGTTCTCTTTCATAGTATTCGTTTCGATGTCTCACTATGGGAACGCCCCCCTCGGGTGTTCACAGAAGCCCTATACCGTTACGCCAGCCCTGAGTGGCTGGCAGTGGTGACGTCGCGACGTTGGCACCCACTATAAATGCCACTCGTACGACGTCACCCGCCATTCAATCACCTCTTCTCGCTTCACAGAGCAAAGTTACCACAACTCCAGTGTGTCAGACGGCTAATTTAACTGTTCACAGGTAGAGCTTATCCCTCTGCTGCCGAACGTTAGCTGTCACTACACCGGACAGTTAGTGCGTGACTAGCTTCGGAGTTTTTGTTAGCTGCACCAGGCTAACTCTCTGCTTTGCCTGCTGGAAGC